>CANTUT010000235.1:225000-547500 GCA_947687605.1 Reutealis trisperma | reverse complement strand
CTTCAGAGTGTTCCCTACAGTCCTTGCTCATGGAATAAGAATAGGATTTATAAACAAAATATATTGGAGAAACTCTGAGTTTAGTGTGGTCTTTATCAATGACTTGAGGAGTCCATTTTCTATAGAATGATAAGACTTGTTATTTCTCTATTTTGGTCACCATTAATTTTTATATGCTCTTCTATGAGTATATTTTCCTAATCTTGCAAAGGTGCAAACCATTCCAGAAAAGTAACAAGGTGAGTATTGTTCATTGCCCTTCTGTGGAGGATTATCATATAAGTCTTGAACTCAAAGGGCTGGACTTCCACTGCAATATGATAGGTATGTCAAAAATACCATAAGAAAACAAGAAATTCTTTTGGCCGCATCTAAAAACTATTGATAAAAAATTTCATTAAGGTGAATGGTCTAAGGAAGGGATAAGTTGGGTGAATGGCAAGTCTTCTGATAAAGAAGGTTCCATATTTTCTAATGAGGAGTGACTGATACAAAAAGGTTTTTTCATGAGCTAAATCATGAAGAGCTCTTTCAGAAATATTTTCTTGAACTTCAGGGGGAAGGTTATTGATGAAAGGGTATCTAATTTCTGAGGAGGATGGAACTGATGATGAAGAATAAGATGCCATGAAGACAAGTGGAATAGTTTTCATTGAGCTAATAAGCGATACTAAGAAGTTATCTAGTCTAGATAGAAAACCTAGTATTAGATTTTTATCTCCCTTGATATGCTCAACATCAAATTTATAACGAGAAAACCATTCTTTCCATCTAAGTAATTGAGGATGAGGAAGAATCTTTCCTTTGAACCATAACATTTTAGGAAAAGAAGAATAGTCCATAATGACAGTGAAGTGATGGCTAATGAGGTGGAATTCAAATTTCTTTATTCCATTCTTTATAGTTAGGATTTCTTTGAAAGTGGAGTGATAATGGAGTTCAGAATCTTTGAATTTTCCATTGCCATAAGCACAGATTTGTCTTTTTCCATCACGTTCTTCCAAAAGTATTACTCCCCAAAATTTGTTACTAGCATTTGTCTGCAGAAATCTTTTTCCTGTAGAGGGAATCTAAAGAGGTGGCAAATTCTATAGCTCCTTTTCTAAAGTATGAACTGACATTGTTTGCTTATCTGTCCATGCAAGTGCATCTTTCTTTAACATACGTCTTAATGGACTTGCTTTTTTAGTGAAGTGGGGGAAAAATCTCTAAGATAATTTGCAATCCCCAAGAATTGTAGAATTTGCTTATGGGTAAGATTCTCATCAGGAAACTTTAATAATTCAGATGCAATGTGTGGTTTAGGGTAATACTTTCCATCTTTGGAAAGCATCCCAAGGAACTAAATTTCCTTTTTTGCCAAGTGCATTTTTGAGGCTGACAGCATTACTCCATATTTTTTTGTTATTTCCATGAAACTATTGAGTAGCTGTATATGACTAGCTTCATCCTTAAAAAATAATAGGACATCATCAATATAGATCACTGAACTGTGCAAAAGAGGCTCATAAATTTTGACCATTGCTTTCTAGAATAGAGATGGAGCAACTTTGAGACCAAATGGCATGACCATCCATTGGTAATGATGATTAGGAATATAGAAAGTTGTTTTGTATCTATCTTTAGGTTTAATTTTGAATTGCCAAAAACCTACTTTGAGATCAAACTTTGAGAAAATTCTTGCAGTGGAAAGATGGGTGAACAGAGATGAGATCTTTGGGAGTGGAAACTTATCATCTTTAAGAAAATGATTCAAAGGTTGATAATCAATTACTAGCCTTTTCTTGTTTTCGATTTGTTCTGCTCTCTTATTGACATAAAATGCTTAGCATGCCTGATATGATTTGGTTGGCTCAATTAAACCTACAGAAATTAATTGAGAGCATTCTTTGATAGCTAACTATAAATCTTCTAGGGTCATTCCTGGATGAGTTGCTTTAGTTGGATTAACATCTTCATTTTGTTTGAATGGAAGAGAGATAAAAAAATAAAAAATAAAAAAAAAACTCTAAATTTTTCCATAAGGGAGAAGGATGGTTGAACTCTATGTGAGAATCAGCACAGCAACTTTGTATTAATTCTTTCTAAATTTCTTCAAAACTTTGGATTGAATGGGTTAAGAACAGAGAGGGAATGTTAATGTAAGGCTAGAAGTATTTTTTGTATTGATTCCATTTGGAAGGATATGTAGATTTTTTTATCTTCCATAAAATATTAAAACCAAGAACATGATCTTTATCTAGAAGTGAACATCCCAAGCAATAATCCCAAATGTGACACCTTGGAAAAAATTGAATCTTAATAGGATTTTTGGTGATGCATTTAGTTGCAAAAACATTTTCATCTGCCGCCTTGAAATATTCTTTATGTGACTTCCAATATTCAAGTGGAAGGTTAATAGGATTCATGATTGTCTTGTGAGCACCAGTATCCATAAAAGCAATTGCCTTAATAGGTCTTGCATACTTTTCAGGATACAAATGGATATAAACCAAAAGGACTGGATGAATTGAATTTTGAATAGCTAATGACCAAGGTTCAGCTGAATATATTGGACTATAGTGATCATCATCTTCAGAAGAGTAATCTTTTATTACAAAAAGACTTTCTGGGGAATCTTTTTCATCTTATGAAAATAGTGATTCAACATCAGCATCTTCAAGATTAATAGGTGTGATCTATTGGAGATGTTGAATGAGTTTGGCTGCTTACTTTGGTTTGTTTGGACAATTTTTTTCATAGTGCCCTTTTCTTCCATATAGATAACATTTGTCTATCTTCTTTCCTCTATACTTCCATCTCTTGAAAAATCTGTAGCCCTTTTTAGATTCCTTCTTGCCATGGTGGCCTTTTGATCTAAAGAAATGTTTATGTTTCTTGTTTAAAGGACATTCACAATTCTTGTCTTTACATTTGATACAAAGATTTGGCCTGTAACAAGCATTCTTCAATATAGGATCTTTATGTCATTTGAGGAAGTTTGATTGTGATCTTGGAGAGTATTATGAATGGCTAATTCCAATGGTTCTAGCAAAGAACTCACAAAGGCTTGCTTTAGATCAAAATTGCCTGATCCTTAAGCTCATAAAACTTCTTAGACATATTATGGAAATGTTTGTCAAGATCTTTCTTCTGAAGAGAACAACACTTTATTTTGAAATAGTCTTTTCTGAGGTTTTCAACATCCTCTGTAGGCGTTCCCATAAATTATATTTGAATTTGACAAATAAATTTAGCAATAGTTAAAAACACTAATTAAGCCTTTGCAAAATCTCCAAGATTAATCCACCAATCAGTAAGTTTGCCAACACATCTGTGGATGAAATCTTCAATGGCCTGTCTTTGTGACATGTTTGGCTTAACAATTTCAACTTCAAGCCAAGCCTTGAATTTTTTAATTCTGTATGAATACTAATTAGGAGTAATATCATCCAAAGTAAATGTAACAACCCACATCTACCCTAGGATTTTTTGTGAAAAATTACTTGAATTTAGAGTTGTTGCGACAAAATATGTGATTTTATATAAATTCATGTGTGACGTGATTTATGAGTTTAGGGCATGTTAAATTAATTTTAGTATGCCTAATATAAATTATTATTGTGAAATAAATGATTTGAATAAAATGCATTAGTATGAAATAATTTATTTTTCGTAAAATGAATTTTCATACAAAAAGATGATTTTTAAGCATAAAAATAATTTTGTAAGTATTTTAAAATAATTTTTAAATAAATGTTTGGGGGAATTTTACAGAAAATAATAAGAAAAATATTTTATTTTTAATTACCTATAATTGGCCCTAAATTAATTAAAAAGTCCAAAATTTAAAAGTCCACTATACTAAAACACTCCTAACCTAACTCATTAAGGGTAATCTTAGAAATTTCACCCAAACCCTAATATTTAACCTAAATTTTGGCTAGCCCTTCATTACAGCAGCCACCATTCTATTATTTCATTATTTTGGCAGAAAAATTCTCTGAAAATATTTCTCTCTACTGAAATTCATAAAAATCCTTTCAAACTTGCAATTTCGTGACTGTTTCGTAAGTTTTTCTTTTTTTTTCAATTTGCTATTTGATTTTTATTAAAATAATCTTGGAAAAAATATTTTAAACTGAATATTTACTGATTTTTACTAATAAAATGCAGGCTAGGTGATTTCTTAAGAGAAAAATTAATTTTTCTATCGAAAGCACCAACATCTCTATGCGATTTCTCCAAAGGTGAATCCTGTAACTCAAAATTGAAATTTTTATACATAAACCATACCAAGGGGGTGATTTCTATATCATTGATTTTTAATTTTTGATGTGTTTTGATGAAAAATATTAGATTAAATTATATTTCTGTATATTAATGTAATGACTAAAAAGTTTCAGAAAATAAAGGAATTCAAGGTTTTTGTGCTGAAACTTAGAAGTTGAAAAATTCTATGATTTTTTTGTACATATGGCTGCCGATTTGTGTATGGATGGATTCTAAACTGATATTTGTTTTGTTTGGATGAGAAATAATAATTTAAATCATGTGTTTGCATATCGTTGTAATGAACAGAAAGCGCAAAAAGTGCAAAAACTTATGATTTTCACTCTAAACCTTGAAACTTGGAATTTTCATGCATAATTATGATCAATGGCTGCCAATTCATATATGAGGATGTTCTAAACTAATATTTGCTATGATTGAATGAAAAATAATGGTTTAAAACACCTGTTTACATATTACTGTATGACCAAAAGATACCAAAAATAAGAAAACTCATAGTTTTGCATCCTAAAACCCAAAATTTCAATTTTCATTTATGAAACATACCTATCGTTGCCGATTCATGTAGATTAATGTTCTAAAATGATTTTTGTTGTGTTTATATGAGAAATCTTGATTCAAACCATATTTTTATATATTACTGTAATAGACAAAAAGTGCAAAAAGTGAGAAAAAATCAATTTTTCCTTTAATGGAGCATTAGGCCTACCAAGGGATTTTTATCCCAATGTCTATAATTTTTATGTGATCTGTTTCAATGATTATTGACATTATGTATGTATAATAAATAGTTTAATTGCATGTTGGTTCAAGGGAGGACACTAGACAAGCCAAGAGGCACTTTGGTATACTTAAGGTATCTTAACCTTATATTGTGATTAGAATGTGAATATGATTAGAATGTGAATGTGATTGGGAAATATGGAAATAGATGTTATGATGACTTGATAATGAATCAATGATCTTGAATTGATGAAGTGATTGATTGAATGAATGGATCATAAGGGTTAAGCATGACACTTGAGAGGCTATTGATAAATTGATATTTATGGAAGTTTTAAGTGTACTAAGTTGATTATTAAAGTGAATTAATATTAAAATAATGATATTGTGTTGACCTTAGAAAGGTATTGACATCAATTATGATGTGTTTTTATATGGGCCTATAAAGGCTAAGTGTACGAGACTTTTAAGTCAAAATATTATGTACAAGTGATGAGTGCACTTATATGTGCAACTCTAAGTGTACATGAATGTTATATGTGCATGGGGTAGTTATGGGATAGGATAGCATCATGATTAAATAAATACTAAGTATTGAATAAAATATTATGCTAGAGCTTAAGGAGCTTTAGAGGTTCAAAAGGGCTACATATACTAGGAGCAAAGGAACCACAAGATGAGTAAACATTGTATTCATTCTACAAGTGTGAGTAAACATTGTATTCATTCTACAAGTGTGAGTAAACACTATATTCATGCTACAAGTGTGAGTAAACATTATGCTATTATTACAAGTACAAGCTATCATAATATGTGTACTTTGATATTCTTGAAACCCAAGATCTTCTCTACTTCTAAAATGAAACTCTATGATTTCTTTGTTAAGCTTGGGTTGCCAAAGGATAATCACTCCAAAACTATTTTTGATTATCAATTGATAATACCTTTATGATTATTGCCCTAACTTACATTCTTTCTAGAACTACAATATTATTCATCTTTTGTTAAAAAAAGCTAAACTTCTATTGTTATTATGTTACATGTGATTGTATCCTTTAATGCTATTGTTACCTTCATATTTTATAAATTATGTTATGAGTTATGTGTGAACATGGTAACAGCCTTCACTTTATATGTTATAATTTATGTGTGGACAAGGCAGCCGCCTTCACTCTATATTATATTACGAGTGGACAAGTATCACATCCCAACTTTAGGATATGACGGTCCTAAAACATAGGGAGACATAAGGTCACCCACGCCCGTAGAACACATTGACACATATACAAATCATACCTAGGATCGTACCAAACCTCATACAATAACTCATTTAAAACATTACATGAAAACCTTTAATTGCAAAAGACTGTAATTAGACACTTCACATAAAATTCATAGGGAAATAATATTCATATTCCATTCAGAAACTTAAGAAAATAATAACATCTCAAAATAAGCATCAAAACAAATATTCCCAGAGCATCTAATGACAACACTTCATAACATGGTATTATTAATGACTTTGACAAGAAATCCCCCAAGTGAAATAGAATGCTTGAGCCATCACCTTGCCTCCTCACATTTGCTCACCTGGAACCACACAAAGAGAAAGGGGTGAGATAGATGATCTCAATGAGTAAACGGTAAAGCACATACATTAACACATATTCCTTTGAAAAGGAAACTCATAGCTTATACACATAGTCATGAATTATAATTCATGGAACAGGTTGCAATTTATTAAGGGTTTAATTTAGCAAGTTTGCAGAAATCACACATATAACACATAGTGAGTGAAGGCTATTGCTCTATCACTCGAACACATAGAGGAGAGGTGACCTTATACCAAATTCCAACTCCTATCACATAGAAGGCGTGAAGCTGATCAGGCCCCACAGCTAGAATCGCCCATTTCTAGCTGAGGTGGATACATACCCCTATCCATCGGGTTAAGATCGTGTGCACAAGTTCCGATGATTACCCGCATTAGCACGAGGACTTTTGCATAAAGGGTTAAAAGTACCATAGGTAAAGCTAATGGTAATCACAAATAACAATATCACATAAGGAAATAATAACAAGTATCTCAATAACAATAGTGATTTAACTTTCGAACAAGAGATACAATGATAGTGTAGTTTCAGAAAGAATATAAGTTAAAGTAATAATCACATAAAATTATCATCAAATAAACAAAAAAAATAGTTTTTGGACCAATTATCCTTTGGCAACCCAAGTTTAAAAAAGAAATCATATAATAATATTTTAGAATAGAAAGAACTTGAGTTTCAAAGATCTCAAAGGCTCACATAACATGATATCTGTGAACCCTCAATTTTACACCTTCATCATCCAACCACAACCTTAGCACTTGCTGAATTTAATGCGCTAAAAATTTTTTTTAGCCTTTAATTATATTGCCAATAGATATCCAAATTTCCTAAACTCCATACCAACCAATCTCTAAAAAAAAAAAAAAAGCCCCCACGTCAGCTGCCACATGGCAACCTGTGCGACGCTACACCTATCTAACGTGCATGGACCCCTTTTTCTGCGTAGAAAATGGTCCTTTTACCCCTTTTAGCCTAATTTTCAGCTCTTTCTAGCCCTACTCTCATTGTCTTTTCACATTTTCACTGCCTAAACTATTCTCACTCACTTTTCCTATAAATACCTCCCTTCACTTCCCATTTCAAACCACCTCTTGAATTAGTATTGATGGTTATCTACTAATTCCTCTCTTTTTCTCCCTCCAACCACTCTCTAATTAATTAATTAATCTTTTTAATTAATTAATTATATCATCCTAAGCAAGTTAATTAATCCTTTTAATTAACTAAAACTCTTTTTTTAAATTAAAAATAATTAATTGATTAATCTTTTTAATTAATTAATTAATCACTTTTTTTTCAAAACCAAATTAATCATTTTTCTTAATCCACCTTTCATCCAAATTAATTAATTAATCTTTTTAATTAATTAATCCATCTATCCTTTTCATCATACTAATTAGTTAATTAATCATTTTAATTAACTAAGTAATCTCCCAATCAATCCAATCACCCGGTTCTGATAAAATAGAATTTTGATCTGGTAAAACTCTCCACCCTCTAAAAAAAAAGATATCAGCCTTTTTCTCTTACCCACAAACCCAAATTAAATCAATCAATTTGATCAACCCCTAAACCCCCCCACTTAATCGTGGAAAGAACTATGTAGGTTTTGATCCCCATTCAATGAGGTACGTAAGCACGTTTGGAATCTAAATCCAAACCTCAAATTCAAATCTCAATTAATCCCCTTTCCCCTTTTTTTAATTAATTTGTGGATGTTTTATTTTCACCATACATTCATATTATGTCATATTCATGCATTTTCTTTAATATCATATTATAAATGTCATTCATGAAATCCAATTTTCAAGTCAAATTAAACTTAAGAGCCAAATTTAAATTATTTAAAACCAAATCTGGTTCGAGACTAGTGATTTTATCCATGGGCAAATTAAAGTAAAAATTAATAAATTAGAGTCAACTTGGGTTTTTTCCTTAATATTTTCCCAATTAAATAAAATTAAGGTGGCGACTCCCAAAATTACTTTCAAAATCAACCAATCCAAACCGAGGGTTCCATCATAAGTCCAAACCCGAATGAGCATCCCGGTTCCTTCTAGCAGACCGAGCCGATGCTTAGGCGAGGTCTCACAGCTACCGACTCCACTGAGGATTGATTGCCACCTTTTTTCAATAAAAAGGAAAATAAGAGGATTACTATTTGATTAAGAAAAATTTTTCTAAAATAATCTCTATTTGGCTCATTAAGTATAATTTGACTTTCATACATCACGTTGCATAATAAAGGCTCCTTGCCTAGACCTGATCTTTAGGACAATTTTTGGATGGCGAGTAGCATTGGCTCGACAACTCTCTTTAAGTATGTTGGGAGATAGTAAAAGCATTCCATCCTACTGTAAGGCCTCGCCTGAGCACCGGTCTGATCCGCCGAAGGATCGAAATGCTCTTCGGGAGAAACTCCACGATTGGAACTCGCTATGAGTTCGAAAAATTGATTTTTGTAATTTAAAAGTTGAAAAGTGAGTCATCACTTTAATTTATTTATTTTAATTGGAAAAATTAAAGAAAATCCAATATGATTGACTCCAAAATTTGATTTATCCCAATGGAAAATGCACCAATCCGCGAGTGACCAAGGAGGGCTCGAGGATCAAGTTTTGGTAACTACACAGTTAAGAAAATATATTTTCTTTAGTTTGGCTAAAAATGCAAAATAACTCTTGAAAAATGATTTTTTGTGTATGCATGAACAGGAATATAATGATGAATGAACAGATATATAATATGATCGAATGACAATAATAAATAAATATGCAAAATAAATCCTACTTAATTATTATAATATCAAAACAAATGAAATAAAGGGGATCTTTTCTCCAACCCTTATGGGTACTAGGAAAAGCACACATTCTCCAAATAAACTAAAATAGAAATCATAAACAAAGGATTAATTAAAATAAAAAAAAGGACTAAACATTGATAAAAAGACTTTGGAGTTGATGCCCTTCAGAATGGCAGCCTGTGTATCCTATTAAATAGGAATCAAACCTCACGCAGTTCTTCCTTCTTGAGAAAGAGGGGTTTTAAAAAATGTGTTGGTTTGCTTATTAACTTAATTCTGATTCTTAAATTAATAAGTTTTAGATCTTTTCAGTTTTAGACCTAAAGAGAATTCTAGATCTGAATTTAGAATTTTAAAATAGGAAAGGGATTATACCTTTGTTTTTCATGGCTTTCGAATGAACAGAACTAGTTTTGCTCCGGATCTCAACTCCACCTTGAATTCAAAGGAAGCTTGGAATCTAGATCTAGAAGCAGCAAATGTGTGAGTATAAGAATGAAAATATGCTTTGAAATATGCCTCAATTGCTTCGAAATGCTCTAGAATGCTTTAGAATTCATTGAAAATCATGCCAAATGAGGTTGGAGGAGGTCTCTATTTATAGAGCTGCCAGAGGGGGTTCTGGCGGTACAGCTAGTGGTGTTGTCACGGTGCCGGCGGCATAGGCGGCACTGCAGACACGCCGGCCGTCCGGGCGGCATGGGAGGCGTGCCGCCTGTCTTCAAATTAGTGCTGCCGACGGCGACACAACAAGCGTGCCGCCCTACCGGCGGCACCAAATGTGTGCCTCCTTTTGGGCGGCATGGAAAGCATGCCTCCCAAACAACAGCGCGCCACTCGTGTGGTTTGACCTATTTTCATCCATTTCGGGCCCGTTTCAATTCTGATTCGAGCTCGGTTTGATCCTGTGGGTTCGCAATTGAAAGACAATCGACTAGAGATGAAAGATTTAGGAAATTTTTTTTTTCGACGGGGCGCTGCCCTGCACCCCGCAAAGGGCGCTGCCCCCTTGACCCCTGCCCACTAACCGGCTAGCGGGACCACTGTATGTGTAGCGCCCTATTCCTAGTAGGTGTCAAGCTGCAGCCGAATTAGGAGGTGCAAATTTGAGGGTTCACAGCTGCCCTCTCATCAAAATTGGCTTTAAGGAAAAGGCGATTCTGATGACAGTGAACCCTGAGAAGAGATGCCATGTCAGACTTTGGGCTTGTGCTCTTGCAACATCAGATTTTTGGCTTATATGTTCTTTTGCCATGTCAGATTCTAGGCTACACCATGTCAGAATTTGTGATATACCCTGTTAGACTCTGGGCTTGCAATATCTGCTTGTGCTTATCATGCATAAGGACATTCATGTTTTATGCAAACTGAACCTTATGAAGGACAAACATGGTATAAAGATATGAATCTTTTGGGAGAGGGCCCATAGGATAAATGTGGTTTTGTCAATGGCTTAGTGTTGGATGTGAGAATGGTGATCTTTAATTGTTTAGAGATAAAGATGCTCTGGTGAATTTTAATCAAGGATATCTGTTCTGCCTAGACTTTGAAAGATTTAGAGATTTGGTCCACCTAAAGAATTTAAATTGGTTTAGCAAGGCCATCTGTTCGGCCCTACTATTGGGGAGATTATGATCAAAGTTATCTGTTTGACTTTAATGTTTGGGAAGATTGGGATCAAAGCTATCTGTTTGGCTTTGGTGGTTGGGATGATTGAGGTTAAAACTATCTGTTCAGCCTTATTAGTTGGAAAAGTTGGGATCAAAGCTATCTGTTTGGCCTTGGTATTAGAAGGATTGGGATCAAAGCTATCTGTTCGGCTTTAGTGTTGGGAGGATTATAATCAAAACTATCTAGAAAAGTTGGGATTAAAGGTATATGTTCGGCGTTGGTGTTAGAAGGATTGGGATCAAAGCTATCTGTTTGGCTTTGCTATTAGATTTAGAAAAGGTTATGTCTCTGAAAGACGAGGGATGTGGGAATTCCGATATGGGTGACTCGACTCGGTTTATGCATTTGAAAGTTACAGTTAAGGATTTGTCCTTATAGGGAAAGGTCTTAGCTAAGGAGGGTAGGTCTAGTGAAGGAAATCCATTTGAAAGGCTTAATATGATTTTGCCTTAAAGGAGATCATAGGCTTCAGAAATGAAGGCCTTTTGAGAGTGGGCTTCATTGTGAAGGCTTTTGGGGAGTGGGCTTCATGGTGAAGGCTTTTGGATATGGGCTTCTTAATGAAGGCTTTTGGATATGGGCTTCTTAATGAAGGTCTTTGGATATAGGCTTCTTAATAAAGGCTTTTGGATTAGGCTTCTTGATGAAGGCTTTTGGATATAGGCTTCTTGATGAAGGCTTTTGGATATGGGCTTCTTCATGAAGGCTTTTGGATTTAGGTTTCATGGTGAAGGTTTTTGGATTTGGGCTTCTTAATGAAGGCTTTTGGTTTAGGCTTATTGATGAAGGCTTTTTGGGAGATATGCCTTGACTTCTGGTTTTACCAAGGAAACTAGATTTAAAGATGATAAGGCCTAATAGACTTAGGAATTTTGGTTCTACTCATTTTGAGATTATGCCAAGGAATAGATGGTATGTGGCATGATTTGCCAATGAGGCTTGGGATGGAACAATATGATTTCATAAAGTTCGAGAATGGTTTTGAAGGTAAGCTGAAACTTCTGAAAAGAATGATGGAGGTTGTATGATTTTGCTTTTTGTAGCATGAATCATAGAAAAGAGCAAGTCAAGCTTTTCTTGTTATTTGAGACTAAAGAGACTCTTGGAGTGATACTTAATTGTAAATTGCATCAAAGAGCCATTAGGAATGGCTAAAGGGCTAGTGGAAGAAGATAAATTGGAGATCATACTTCCAAATGAGAGATAAGGATGTGATAGACTGGAGAAATGTATGAGGGATTGTGCCTTAGCTCTTCGACCTAAGCGACGGGACAGATTGACATATGATGACATTCTTAGGAAGACATGCCCCCATTGTAGGATAAGAGCATAGAAGACTGTATATCCTTTAGAGAATAAACCTCTGGTTAGGAAGGATGACAGATCGATTGAAGATGATTTGACAACTTTGGACATGAGGGAAGATGACTTAGATGAGCTCTCTCTCTTTTTCTCTCTTTTCTCAGCTCTAACTTTTGCCTAAGCTGCCCTTTTTTGGGTTTTCAGTTTAGCGAGCTTGCATTTAGGAGAAAACATTCCACCATGATTTGGGCTGCTGCTTTGGGGGTCCTAGCCTTTGAATTCTAGATTTGACAAAGGTCTTTTCTGAACTTGTTGACCTTATTGAGGTGCATTGTTTGATTACGTAATGTGTAATAAGTAATTCCATTTGATTTGCTCTTTATGCTTCAACTATTTGACCTTCTTTGATTAGGTGCAATTGTTGATGGCACCTCAAATTCTAACATGTGCTAATAGTGGTGGATTTGACTATTTGTTCATTTCTCTCTTTTTTTTTCTTTTTCTCTTTTTTCCGTTTTTTTCCTCTCTCTCTCTTTTTTTTTATGGCTCATCCATGCTGGACTAAACAAGGAAGACGAAAAGAAAATGTATGTGCATTACTAAAAAGGAAACTTTATTGCAAGATGATAAAAGAAATCATTATGGTCGATGAGAATAAAGAAAAATAAGACGACAGACTCTGACTCATATTTGGACTCAGACTTGGACTCAAGTTTAGACTTGGAATTCAATCTCAGACAGGTCAGATTAGCTGAACTTGAACTTACTCCATGACATGCCTTCTAGGGCTGAGGTAAGGTGGGGTTGAGTTAGAACTAGATTCCTCATCACTGTTCAGGTTGGTGGTGGGGAATTCAGCTTGAAATGATGTACTTAGGATGCAATCTTCAACTTTTGAAGCAGTTGCAACTAAAGCTCTGAAGGTGGGTAGGTATTATGTTAACAAATAGGCTCTGTAGGCAGGAAGTAGATTCTTGACAATGATATCCACTTGTTCTTGCTCGGTTGGCCTGTTTACCATTTGAGCAGCTTTAGCCCTCCACCTAGTAAGGAACATGAAGGAGTCATCTGGAAGTTGCTTTGTGGTTTCCAAGTCCCTTCTTGTAATGTCCACTTCACTATTGTAGTGGTACTGTTCGACAAATGCCTTGCAAATGTCCTCCCAAGTCTGTTTTTGGGTATCATCCAAGTTAATGAACCATCTTAGGGCAGGATCAGTAAGAGTTTGATGAAAGAGTTGAGCAAGGAGCTCATTGTTGATACCAAAAGGATGCATTGCCCCCATGTACATTTTTAAACGGCTCTTGGGGCAAGTAGTACCATCAAATTTGTCCAAATTTGGCATCTTGAACTTTGGTAGAACTCTTACATTGGGAAATAAGCTCAGGAAGCCTGTTTTCTTCTTCAGATTCTTCATCATTTTTTCCATGTGCTTCACTTTTTCCATGAAGGGTTTGATTTCAAGGTTAACTTCCTTCCTTTGGAAATGATCCGCGGGTCGGGAAGTGAGAATAGGGGTGAAATTTGGTGGTTGAACTATCATTGGTTGATAGAATGAGTTATTTCTGAGGAATTCAGGTGATGGAATAGGTAGTGGTGGAATGATGTCGGTGTTTGCAGGTTCTTTGTTTTTGGATTCAACTCTAGAAGTGGATCCATAAACAGGATAAAAGGCGGGTTTTGGGTCAGCTTTGAATGGTTTTGGGTCAATTGGGTTTTGAGCCAAGGAGGCTTATTCCAGCATGGTACGGACATCCTCCATGATAGCCCTCCTTTAGGCTTTGAGCATGTCTTGAAAAAGGGCTTCTTGCCTCTTCATCATAGAATCTTGGTGTTTAAAAAGCTTAGCAAGAAGCTCATCAAAGATTTCATCAGCTCTGGTAGCAGTGACTTCATCTCCGGCAATAGACATTTTGTCAACCTTTGAAAAGGAAAAGGAACGGGGTGAGTATCAAGCTTTGGAAAAAAGGGTTATGGGAAGGTGTGGCAAACCAAAAGATCTTAGGTTTAATGACAGTGGATGACAGTGTCTTATGGTTAGGTTGACTGTGTATGGGTAAAGATGAGGGTAAAGGTGTATGATGTTAGCTAGGTATGTATTTAGCTAAGGAAGCTAGGTCAGATTTTAACTTTGAGTGGCTAGGTCAGAATTTAGCTTTGAGTGGCTATGTCAGAATTTAGCTTAGGGTGGCTAGGTCAGATTTTAACTTTGAGTGGCTAGGTCAGAATTTAGCTTGGGGTGGCTAGGTCAGATTTTAGCTTTGGGTGGCTAGATCAGAATTTAGCTTTGGATGATTGGGATTGTGATTTATGAATGGTTTACCATGCGCTTAAGGATAGAGTGACCATGGGTTTTGTGATTGGGTATGGATGTACTATGGATTTGGATGTTGGGTGGACCATGGGTTTAGTGATAGTTGGATAATGGGTTAGACTAGATCATGAGCTTAGATGGGCCATGGGTTTGGATAGTGATGTAAGAGATGAAACCTAGTCAACATTTAGTTTGGGTAAGGATAAGAGTGATGCTAAGTCAGTATTTAGCTTTGGTAAGGATAGTTGAGGATAATGCTATATCAGTGTTTAGCTTGGGTAAGGGCTATGAAAGATGAAAGCTAGATCAGTGTTTAGCTTGGGTAAGAGTTATGAAAGATAAAGCTATGTCAGCGTTTAGCTTGGATAAGAATTATGAAAGATAAAGCTATGTCAGTGTTTAGCTTGGATAAGAATTATGGAAAAGGACGAGGGTACCATAGATAGGTTTATTTTACCATGAGTTTGACATGGATTTGGATAGGACTAGATCATGGGTTTAGGTGAACCATGAGTTTTGGGCTTTGACCATGGGTTTAGGTGGACCACGGGCTTTGTGTGTTGACCATAGGTTTAGATGGACCATGGGTCATGAGCTTTAGGTGTTGACCATGGGTTTTGGTGGACTATGGGTTTTGGGTATTGACCATGGGTTTAGGTGAACTATGGGTTTTAGGTATTCGCCATGGGTTTTGGTGGACCATGGGCTTTGGGTGTTGACCATGGGTTTAGGTGGACCATGGGTTTTGGGTATTGACCATGGGTTTAGGTGAACCATGGGTTTTAGGTATTCACCATGGGTTTTGGTGAACCATGGGTTTTGGGCTTTGACCATAGGTTTAGGTGGACCATGGGCTCTATGTTGACCATGGGTTTAGATGGACCATGGGTTTTGGGTTTTGACCATAGGTTTAGGTAGACCATGGGTTTTAAGCTTTAAGTGTTGATCATAGGTTTAGGTGGACCATGGGCTTTGGGTGTGAGGGTGTTTGGATAGGTTTTTCACTGTTCACAAGGTTCAAGCTATGCATGTATGTATGCATGAATGAAAATGTTTCATGATAATGATATACCAAGTTCAGTATTATGGTACATACAAT
Source organism: Reutealis trisperma (assembly GCA_947687605.1). Taxonomy (NCBI): domain Eukaryota; kingdom Viridiplantae; phylum Streptophyta; class Magnoliopsida; order Malpighiales; family Euphorbiaceae; genus Reutealis; species Reutealis trisperma. The sequence goes on along the minus strand of CANTUT010000235.1, from coordinate 531,703 downwards.
CCTAAAGGAAAGGTTCTATGAGTCATTACATGAAAGGTTTAGGGTGGTTTGAAGGGAACCCATCACACTAGAGATGCGATATACCTAACCACATGTGAGACAAAGAGCCTCGCGTGGGTCCAATGGTACGTGCATATTCGTTACACCTCTAAAAGAATTAGAGGATACGTTGTGGGCTGGATGATTTCACTATCGGCAAGCAGACCTAAGGAAGGTTGCCCACTTGATGTTACTTTCTATCCTTTGTTTTCCTAGGAAACTAGAGTTTTTTGGACAAGGAGTCCAATGTAGTAATGCATGAAAGAGTTATTTTGCTTTTAAAGCCAAAATTGGTATTATACCAAAAGTAATCCACTTTATCTTTTATTTGAAAAATATTTTAAGTCCCCAGTGGAGTCGCCAACTGTGAGGCCTCGCCCGAGTACCGGTCCGATCTGCCGAAGGATCGAAATGCTCTTCAGGAGAAACTCCACGATTGAAACTCGCTGTGAGTTCGGAAAATTGATTTTTGTAATTTGAAAGTTGAAAAGTGAGTCGCCACTTTAATTTATTTATTTTAATTGGGAAAATTAAAGAAAACCCAATATGATTGACTCCAAAATTTGATTTATTCCAATGGAAAATGCACCAATCCGCGAGTGACCAAGGAGGGCTCGGGGATCAGGTTTTGGTAACTACACAGTTAAGAAAATGTATTTTCTTTAGTTTGGCTAAAAATGCAAAATAACTCTTGAAAAATGAATTTTTGTGTATGCATGAACAGGAATATAATGATGAATGAATAGATATATAATATGATGGAATGACAATAATAAATAAATAGGCAAAATAAATCCTACTTAATTATTACAATATCAAAACAAATGAAATAAAGGGATCTTTCCTCCAGCCCTTATGGGTACTAGGAAAAGCACACATTCCCTAAAATAAACTAAAATAGAAATCATAAACAAAGGATTAATTAAAATAAATTAAAATAAAAAAAGGACTAAACATTGATAAAAAGACTTTGGAGTTGATGCCCTTCAGACTGGCAGCCTGCGTATCTTATTGAATAGGAATCAAACCCCACGTAGTTCTTCCTTCTTGCGAAAGAGGGGTTTTAAAAAATGTATTGGTTTGCTTATTAACTTAATTCTGATTCTTAAATTAATAAGTTTTAGATCTTTTCAGTTTTAGACCTAAAGAGAATTCTATATCTGAATTTAGAATTTTAAAATAGGAAAGGGATTATACCTTTGTTTTTCATGGCTTTCGAATGAATGGAACTAGTTTTGCTCTGGATCTCAACTCGACCTTGAATTCAAAGGAAGCTTGGAATCTGGATCTAGAAGTAGCAAATGTGTGAGTATAAGAATGAAAATATGCTTTGAAATATGCCTCAATTGCTTCGAAATGCTCTAGAATGCTTTAGAATTCATTGGAAATCGTGCCAAATGAGGTTGGAGGAGGTCTCTATTTATAGAGCTGCCAGAGGGGGTTCTGGCGGTACGGCCGGTGGTGTTGTCACGGCGCCGGCGGCATGGGCGGCATGGCAGACACGCCAGCCATCCGGGCGGCATGGGAGGCGTGCCGCCTGTCTTCAAATCAGTGTCGCCCTGTCGGTGGCACCAAATGCGTGCCTCCTTTTGGGCTGCATGGAAAGCATGCCTCCCAAACGACAGCGCGCCACTCGTGTGGTTTGACCTATTTTCGTCCGTTTCAGGCCCATTTTAGTTTCGATTCGAGCTCGGTTTGATCCTGTGGGTTCGTAACTGAAAGACGGTCGACTAGAGGTGAAAGATTCAGGAAATTTATTTTTTCGATGGGGCACTACCCTGCACCCCGCAAAGGGCGCTGCCCCCTTGACCCCTACCCGCTAACTGGCTAGCGGGACCACCGTATGCGTAGCGCCCTATTCCTAGTAGGTGTCAAGCTGCAGCCAAATCAGGAGGTGCAAATTTGAGGGTTCACACCTGCGATGAATCCCCGATCATTTCGGTGGTGTAATGAGCAATCAGTACTGTTGGACCCACGCGAGACTCCTTGCCTCACATATAGTTAGGTATTAGGTATATCGATGCTCTAATAGGACGTGGACCCTTAAATCAAACTACCTTTCACCTGTGTACATATACTAGCCCTAGCCTTTGACCTTAGGTTCAATGTACTATAATAATCGATACTCTTGCATGTTCATGAAACCTTTTTCGACATGTATCACATCATGATTATGCATACATAACATGAGAAACTCGACAAGGTAAACCCTCAAATATGTCAAAGACCTAAACCGGTAGTCCATTACCCCAAAATGCCTCACACACTCACCCTGTCAACATGTAAACCCAGTGACCAATCATAGGGAAGGAATCCTTTTCCCAATACACCTTCACATTCATGCCATTTTTCCTTCTATAATTTTGTTTTCTTATCCATTTTTTTGTCTATTTTTTGTTTCAAGGTACCAATGGCCAACACATCCAACTTCGACCAAGAGGCGATAAGCACCTTTTTCACCAATCTCCTCAAGAAACAAGAGGAAACTTTTCAAGCTGCACTCACCACTGCTCTTCAGACCTAAGTTGAAACTTTCACCGATGCTCTTAATGCCTAGTCTGCCACCTTTACTGATGCCTTCAACTCCCAACATCAGTCTATCACCAACGAGGTGAAGGAAATGACCAATGCCACTGTCAATCCCCCTCCTGCTCATGTTGAGCCTGCATCTACCTAAGATGGGACTAGCCATGCCCCTACTTTTACTCCTCCCATTATCGATCTCACCAATAAAGGGAAAACACCTGAAATTCCAACCTCTCCTACCGTGGACTTAAATATAACCACTCCCTCTCCTACTTCGAATCCTTTTCAAAGTAGAGATTTCTCTAGCTTTCCCAAAGCTAAGAAATTGATGGTGAAAATTGAGGCTATGGAGAGAACACTCAAGAGCATAAAAAAGCATGAGGACATGATAGATGTCGACTCTTTAGCTCTCTTCCCAAATGCATGGGTTCCACCAAAATTTAAAATGCCGATCATGGACAAGTTTAATGGCACCACATGTCTTAAAACTCATCTCAAGATGTATATGGGTGCCATGAGACCTTTCGGTGTGGATAATGAGCTCCTTGCTTAGTTATTCCAATAGTCCTTGACTGGAGCTGCTATTAAGTGGTTATTAGATCTCGACCAGAATCATAAGAGAACTTGCAATGACATCTGCAATGCTTTTGTCAAGCAATACCACTACAACATTGAGGTGGATATTGTGAACCCTCAATTTTACACCATCATCATCCAACCATAGCCTTAGCACTTGTTGAATTTAACATATTGCGCGGAGCTATTACGGTGGTCCCGCTAACCGATTAATAGGCGGGAGTTCGGGGGCAGCGACCCTGAAGGAAAATTTTTTAGACTTCATTTACATTGCCACTAGACATCTAAATTTTCCAAACTCCATACCAACAACCAATCTCTAAAAAAAAATCTCGAAAAATGTGCCATCACCACGTGGCATGCCGCATGGCATGCGTGCGGTGCCTTGTCAGACCTACGCAATGCTGCATGCTCCATGTGTGACATGCCGCAAAAGCCTGGTGCGGCGCTGCACTAGGTTCTATGAGCTTTTGCTCACTATAGGCCCCACCTGTGCAGAAAATGACCCTTTTACCCATTTCAGTCCAATTTTCAGCCATTTCTAGCCATACCCCTCATGGTTTTTTCACATTTTCATTACCTAAACTACCCTCAATCCCATTCGCCTATAAATAGGCTCCCCATTTGCTCATTTCTCCACATCTCTTGAATTAGTATTGATGGTTATCTACTAATTCCTCTCTTCTTCTCCCTTTAACCACTCTCTAATTAATTAATTAATCTTTTTAATTAATTAATTATCTCACCCTAACCAAGTTAATTAATTTTTTTAATTAACTAAAACTCTTTTTTTTTAAATTAAAATTAATTAATTAATTAATCTTTTTAATTAATTAATTAATCACTTTTGTCCAAAATCAAATTAATCTTTTTTTTAATCCACCTTTCATCCAAATTAATTAATTAATCCTTTTAATTAATTAATCACTTTTTTCTAAAATCAAATCCACTTTTGATCCAAATTAATTAATTAATATTTTTAATTAATTAATCCTTCTATCCTTTTCATCATATTAATTAGTTAATTAATCTTTTTAATTAATTAATTAATCTCCCAATCAATCCAATCACCGGTCTCGATAAAATGGAATTTCGGTCCAGTAAAATCCTCCACCCACTAAAAATCAAGGTATCAGCCTTTTCCTATCAAGTTCAAATCTCTATCCATCTCTTTTTCCCTTTTTAATTTGTGGTTGTTTTATTTTAATTTTCACCTTGCACTTATGTCATATTCATGTATCTTATTTGCAAATTATCATCTTATAATATTTATCAGTCATAAAATCCAATTTTCAAGTCAAATTAAACTTAAGAGCCAAATTTAGATTATTTAAAACTAAAAATCTAGTCCCCGAACTTAACCTGGTTTGAAGGCTAGTGATTTTTATCCTTGGGCAAATTAATTTAAAAATTAATAAATTAGAGTCAAATTGGTTTTTTCCTTAGTTTTCCCAATTAAATAAAATTAAGGTGGCAACTCCTAAAAATCATTTTAAAAATCAACCAAATCCGAACCCGAGGGTTCTATTGTGAGTCTAAACCTGAATGAGCATCCTGGTTCCCTCTAGAGAACCAGGCCGGTGCTCGGGCGTGGCCTCACAGCTGGCGACTCCGCTGGGGACTGATTGCCACTTTTTTTCAATAAAAAAGAAAATAAGAGGATTACTATTTGGTTAAGAAAAAATTTTTCTAAAATAATCTCCTTTTGGCTCATTAAGTATAACTTGACTTTCATGCATCACTTTGCATAATAAAAGCTCCTTGCCTAAACCTTAGTTTTAGGAAAACTTTTGGATGGCGAGTAGCATTGGCTCGACAACTCTCTTTAAGTATGTTGGGAGATATCGAAAGCATTCCACCCCGCGACAAATCCCCGATCATTTTGATGGTATAACGAGTAATTAGTACTATTGGTCCCACGCGAGGCTCCTTGTCTCACATGTGGTTAGGTATATCGATGCTCTAGTGGGACAGGGACCCTTAAATCAAACCACCCTTCACCCTTGTGCATATAGTCGCCCTAGCCTTTGACCTTAGGTTCTATGTACCGTAATAATCAATACTCTTGCATGTTCATAAAACCTTTTTCAGTATCCATCACGCCATGATTGCATACACAACATGAGAAGCTCAACAAGGTCAACCCTCAAAGACCCAAACCTGTGGTCCGTTACTGTAAAACACCTCACACACTCACCTTGTCAACATGTAAACTCGGTGACCAACTATGTGAAAGGAATCTTTTTCCCAACACACCCTCACATTCATGCCATTTTTCCTTCATAATTATGTTTTCTTACCCTTATTTCTGTTTGCTTTCTATTTAAAGGTACCAATGGCCAATACCTTCAACTTCGATCAAGACGCCATAAGTGCTCTCTTCACCAGCCTCCTCAAGAAACAAGAGGAAACTTTTCAAGCTGTACTCACCATCGCTCTTCAGACCCAAGCTGAAACTTTCACCAATGCTCTTAATGTCTAGTCTGCCACCTTTACTAATGCCCTCAACTCCTAATGCCAATCCATCATCAATGAGGTCAAGGAAATGACCAATGCCACTGTCACTCCCCCTCTTACTCGTGTTAAGCTTGCATCTATCCAAGTCGGGACTAGCCATGCCCCTACTTTTACTCCTCCCATTATCGATCTCACCAATAAAGGGAAAGCACCTGAGACTCCAACCTTTCTTACCGTGGACTTAAACATAACCACTTCCTCTCCCATTATGAATCATTTTCAAAGTGGAGATTTCTCTAGCTTTCTTGAAGCTAAGAAATTAATAGAGAAAGTTGAGGTCATGGAAAAAATGCTCAAGAACGTCAAAAAGCATGAGGACATGATAGATGTCAACTCTTTAGCTCTTTTCCCAAATGCACGAGTTCCACCAAAATTTAAAATGCCGGTCATGGACAAGTTTAATGGCACCACGTATCCTAAAACTCATCTTAAGATGTATGTGGGTGCCATGAGACCTTTCGGTGTGGATGACAAGCTCCTTTCTCAATTATTCCAACAGTAATTTACTGGAGCTGCTATTAAGTAGTTACTAGATCTCGACAAAAATCACAAAAAGACTTGGGATGACATATGTAATGCATTTGTCAAGCAATACCATTACAACATCGAGGTGGATGTCACCCGTCGAGATTTAGAAACCACCAAATAGGGACCAAGAGAATCTTTCACCATGTTCCTTATAAGGTGGAGGACAAAAGCAGCTCAAATGGTGAACCATCCATCTGAAGTAGAGCAAATTGACATCATCGTCAAGAAACTCCTCCCCCATATCAAGCTCATATGCAAACTCAATACCTCCCTAGTTTTAAAGCTCTCATTGCCACTGCCACCAAGATCGAGGATTTGATTCAATCAGGATGAATCAAGGATGAATCCTCTAGGTATCACAAGAACACCACCAACACCACCTAAAGAGAGAGAGAGGTAAATGTTGTGTCCTGTCACCAGCCGATGAAGTTAGAAACAAGGAGAACTTTCTCTAAGCTGAGCATGCCCCTTAGCATCGTTTACAAGAAAGCCTTAGAGGCTAATCTGGTTAGGCCGTTGGACCCATGATCTCCTCCAAACCCTTTGCCTAAGGGTTATAATGCTGATGAGCACTGTGACTATCATCAAGGGCCGGGGCACAAAACTTATGCATGCCAGGTTCTGAAGCATAAAATCCAAGATCTCATTGACAATGGAGACATCATTGCTCCCAAACCCAAAGTCTAGCACCACCACCTATCCTTCTCTGAACCACCGACCATACCCGACCATCTCAAGCTTCATCCAATAATCGGTATTTTGACAAGAGTGCCAGTGCTGTTGTGCCCCTATCCAAGTCCTCCAAGTCCATGTCCGAGTCGTTTGAGTTCATGTCTAAGTCAATTGAGTTAGAGTCTATGTCAGAATCTTTTGAGTTTGTTTTCTATTAAATTTTCTTTTTGAGTCTGTCAGATCTTGTCCTTCTGAGTTTATATTTCGCCTTCTAAGCTTATCCTTTAATGTACTCATGATGGGACTTTTATCAGTAATAAAAAGTTTGAACTTTCTGATTTGCTTTAATTTTTTCTGATTCATCTTTAAATGGGACATCTTAAAAAAAAAAGGGAGAAAACAAAAAGAATATATACAAAAAATAATGAAAAAGGCAAAAGGACCAACTAATTATGGCACAGAGGAAAAAAAATCTCATACATTGCATCTGCATGATAGTAATAAAAAAGATCATGAACTATTATGCACAAACACAAAGACATGATAGGGATACTCCAAGCATCACAGTTTACAAGATCTTGGCCTACAAGAAGGCTATCGAGAAGAAGCTACGGAGAATGAAGACAAAATAGGAAGATCTTATCCGACAGAGGCACTATCTTCACGGATGTGGGCGAAAGTGAATTCTCCCATCCTGGCAACCTCAATTAGCTGAAAAGATACATCATCCAAAGATGACATCTACATTTCATTTCTGTTTCTCATGTATATGTAATCAAAACTACGTGGACCTGATTCTCCCTAAAAGAAATAATTGACAGAAAAGTGATGTAAGGGATATGTAGGTGCTCGATTCGGGTGCGGTCTAAATCATAATACAAAATATTTTGTTTGCATCGCATTTTCATTTTGTTTGTGCCTAGTACATCATCCACTTGATTTTTTTGCCTAAACAAAAAAAAAGAGAGAGAGAGAGAATGCTCGCTAAGCTAAAAACCTGAAAGGGCAGCTTAGGCAGAAATTAGAGAAAAAATAAAAGATGTCTCATTTATTGATGATCAAATATTGCAAAATACAAACCCGTCATAAAGGATAGCCCTTTCATTGTCGTCTATAGCTTATCTTGTTTCATGTAGTCCTGTCAGCCTATAATTATTTCAAAAAAAAAAAAGGTCATGTTTAAAGTCATGGTCTAGCTAGTCTTCCTCTACCTCTTGAGATGCAAATCTCTCATGTCCTCATCAGAGTCAAAGTCTATCACAATCTTTTTTTTTTTGAATCACTACTACACTATGTGATGTTGCACTTTTAGTAGATCCTCAAGTGTCCTTCAAAGATTGAGTCACCCCTCTATCTATGCTGCAGCCCTCTTTCTATCAATGGCTCCTCATATAGCCTCTCCTTCCTTAATTACTTCATCCTCTATTCCTCTCAGCAGAGCAGCCTGGTACTCTTTCTCAATTGGCCAAACCACTTTTACCAACTACTTGGTATACCTCTCTGTGGTCCCAAGTGAAATCCCAAAATAAACAGCATGATAACCCCTCAGCCAGTCATCACCTGATAGCTCTAGCAATAGGAGCTGTGATCAGCACAGACTCCAAGAAAGTAAAACTAGGGGCATACCCTGAGTCTGCCTTACCTGCCTCAAGACACTCATCCCTAGTGGAAAGCATTCAAGTTAAGCCCAACAGGCAAACCACTCGACACCCATAGCCTCCAGTCATGAAAGATTTAATCCTTTACTGTTGGTAGTGCTAAAAATATCCTCCGGGGGCAAGCTGCAAACAACCATCTTATCCGACATCTGACTGAGTCTTAGTAAGGCATGTGCATACTGAAAAGCAAGGGCCACCACCTGAAAATGATACATCAGCCATGCTTTCGAGATAACCCAAAACCTGAAACAGACATCCACAAAGCACCCAAAGCAGAAAGGGTAAGAATAGATAAATTTTTCGCACTAGAGAATAACTGGCAAGACAGTCCATCTCTCTAAATCCTTAACAAAGCAATTGAGGCTCATCAGTGTCTTTGCCAGCACAGCTCTAACCATAAAATGCCTCTATTCCATCTGCCACTGTGGTGTCACCCCAATCAATAAACCCGTAACTGACACTCAAACAGAAAATCAAGGCCCTCATGTTGAGCCTCTGCACCCCCTCATACCCCTCTAGTCACCAGAATCATGGAACTTCTCAATCACAGTGGTCAAATTCACTTAACCATCACCAACCATCATCTGGCTTGCAACATCATGAGGCAAGTCAAAAACTCTGAAAAAATTCAAAAAATGCCAGACTTTAAACTCTAGCACCACTAAAGTTGCCTTTGAGTCGTAGCCATGCCACATTCCCTATCTCCTTAGAATAGGCATAGCTCCTCCTCAACAACACCAAAATAGAAACCACGGGCCACCAGATTCTAAAATCTAAAGCAACCCCTCGAACTCCTCATAATGCCACCATGGTAAATTTTCCATACCAACCCAAGTTGAGTTTCTTAACCTTGTCGAGTTTTTCAGTCCAAAAAATGCATGACTCTGCAGAACACAAAAGTCACATGAGAAATTGCATTCACAAAGCAAATGTGTGAATCCATCCTCATACATCTATGCAACCATTAATTACAGGCATCACCACAAATCATACATAGCATAGAAGTCAAGCAAAAGGTCTATGAATTCTAAAACATGCATGCATCATCTGTGCACCAGCATCTATGCAATCATCTACAATCATACATCTTCATGCATAAACTAAGCCAATAGCCCCATTAACATCTCCTTAAGCTGACCCGTACTTCCTCCAAGTTGACCGATACTTCTTAAAACTGACCAATGCCTCTTTGAAGCTAAATGATACCTTTCCATATCTAATCAACAAAGTGTGACTTCCAAAGTCCTTTTACTCCTGGCAAGATTCCTTCGAGCCTTCCGAAAGGCCCAACCCTTCACATTCAAAAGCCCAAATTTCTTTGGCACAACCAAAATCTTGAGCCGACTAGCCATAAGCTGAGGCTATTCCTTAGAATCTCGCAAGCTGACTCGCTATAGGTCGAGGCTCTCTTTTCACTAAATTATCTTGTCCAAAATCTTCTTTGCATTAAGGCTAAACAGATAGTCTTGATTGAGATTTGCCCAAATCTTCTTTACATTAAGGCTGAACAGATAGCCTTAATTGAGATTTACCCCAAACCTTCTTTATCTCCAACATCAAAGGCCAAACAGATAGCCTTGATTGAGATTTACCCCAAATCATCTTTACCTCTAGCATTAAGGCCAAACAGATAGCCTTGATTGAGATTTACCTAAATCTTCTTTATCTCCAATACTAAGGCCAGACAGATAGCCTTGATTGAAATTTATCCAAATCTTTTTTCAATATTAAGGCCAAACAGATAGTCTTGATTGAGATTTACTTCAGACCTTCTTTATCTCCAACATTAAGGCCAGACATATAGTCTTGATTGAGATTCACTTCAAACCTTCTTTGTCCTCTAACATTAAGGCCGGACAAATAGCCTTGATTGAAATTTTACCAAACTTTCTGTACCTTCAACATTAAGGCCGGATAGATAGTCTTGATTGAAATTCACCAAACCTTTCTCTATCTCCAACATTAAGGTCGGACAGATAGCCTTTGATTGAAATTCACCGAACCTTTCTCTATCTCCAACATTAAAGCCTAACAGATAGCCTTGATTGAAATTCACCGAACCTTTCTCTATCTCCAACATTAAGGCCAAACAGATAGCCTTGATTGAAATTCACCGAACCTTTCTCTATTGCCAACATTAAGGCTGGACGGATAGACTTGATTGAAATTCACTGAACCTTTCTCTATCTCCGACATTAAGGTCGGACGGATAGCCTTGATTGAGATTCATCTCAAGCATTCTCCCGCATTAAGGTCGAATAGATAGCCTTGATTGAAATTCACCAAACCTTCTCTATCTCCGATATTAAGGCCGGACAAATAGTCTTGATTGAGATTCGCCTCAAACATTCTTCATCTCTAGCATTAACGCCAAATAGATAGCCTTAATTGAAATTCACCAAGACCATTTTTGCAACCAATGTCAAGGCTAAATAGATAGTCATTGATAAAGTTTCATTTATGCTAGAAGTCCTCCCCCTAAAGGACTTGACAAGGACACACAAGCCCAGAGTCTGACATGATACCTCTTCCCAATGTTCACAATCATCATAATCACCTTTTGCTCAAAGCCAATTCTGATGAGGGGGCAACTATGAACTCTCAATTTTACACCCTCATCATCCAACCATAGTCTTAGCACTTGTTGAATTTAACACACTACGCAGAGCTATTACGATGGTCCAGCTAGTCAGTTAGCGAGCGGGAGTTCGAAGGCAATGCCCCTAAAGGAAAATGTTTTAGACTTCATTTACATTGCCACCAGACATCCAAATTTTCCAAACTCCGTATCAACAACCAATCTCTAAAAAAAATCTCGAAAAACATGCCAGCGCCACATGGCATGCCGCATGGCATGCCTGCGATGCTGCATCAGACTTGCGCAGTGCCGCATGCTCCATATGCAGCATGTTGCAAAAGCCTGGTGCGGCGTCGCACCAGGTTCTGCGAGCTTCTGCTCACTGTAAGCCCCACCTATGCAGAAAATGACCATTTTACCCCTTTCAATCTAATTTTCAGCCATTTCTAACCCTACCCCTCATGGTTTTTTCACATTTTCATTACCTAAACTACTCTCAACCCAGTTCGCCTATAAATAGGCTCCCCATTTCCTCATTTCTCCACATCTCTTGAATTAGTATTGATGGTTATCTACTAATTCCTCTCTTCTTCTCCCTCCAACCACTCTCTAATTAATTAATTAATCTTTTTAATTAATTAATTATCTCACCCTAACCAAGTTAATTAATCCTTTTAATTAACTAAAACTCTTTTTTTAAATTAAAATTAATTAATTAATTAATTAATCACTTTTGTCCAAAATCAAATTAATCATTTTTTTTAATCTACCTTTCATCCAAATTAATTAATTAATCCTTTTAATTAATTAATCACTTTTTTTCAAAATCAAATTCACTTTTCATCCAAATTAATTAATTAATCTTTTTAATTAATTAATCCTTCTATCATTTTCATCATATTAATTAGTTAATTAATCTTTTTAATTAATTAATTAATCTCCCAATCAATCCAATCACCCAGTCTCGATAAAACGGAACTTCGGTCTAGTAAAATCCTCCACCCACCAAAAGTCAAGGTATCAGCTTTTTCCTCTCAAATTCAAATCTCTATCCATCTCTTTTTCCCTTTTTAATTTATGGTTGTTTTATTTTAATTTTCACCTTGCACTCATGTCATATTCATGCATCTTATTTACAAATTATCATCTTATAATATTTCTCATTCATGAAATCCAACCTTCAAGTCAAATTAAACTTAAGAGCCAAATTTAGATTATTTAAAACTAAAAACCTAGTCCCCAAACTCAACTTGGTTCGAAAGCTAGTGATTTTTATCCTTGGGCAAATTAATTTAAAAATTAATAAATTGGAGTCAAATTGGTTTTTTCTTAGTTTTCCTAATTAAATAAAATTAAGGTGGCGACTCTTAAAAATCATTTTCAAAATCAACCAAATTTGAACCTAAGGGTTCCATCGTGAGTCTAAACCCGAATGACCATCCAAGTTCCCTCTAGTGGACTGGGTCGGTGCTCGAACGAGGCCTTACAGATATCACCCGTCAAGATTTGGAAACCACCAAACAAGGGTAAAGAGAATCCTTCATCACATTCCTTACAAGGTGGAGGTCAAAAGCAGCACAGTTGGTGAACCATCCATCTGAAGTAGAGCAAATTGACATCATTGTCAAGAACCTCCTCCCCCAGTACTAGATGCATTTACAAACACAGTACCTCCCTAACTTCAAAGCACTCATTGCCACTGCTACCAAGATCGAGGATTTGATTCAATCAAGATGAATCAAGGATGAATCCTCTAGGTATCACAAGAACACTAACTGCACCACCCAAAGAGAGGGAGAGGTAAATGTTTTGTCCTATCACCAGCCAATGAAGTTAGAAATAAGAAGAACTTTCTCTGAGCTAGGCATGCCCCTCAGTGTCATTTACAAGAAAGCCTTAGAGGCTAAACTGGTTAAGTCCTTAAAACCACAACCCCCTCCAAACCCCTTGCCCAAGGGCTATAACGCTAATGAGCACTGTGACTATCATCAAGGGCTAGGGTACAAAACTAATACATGCAAGCCTCTGAAGCATAAAATTCAAGACCTCATTGATAGTGGAGACATCATTGCTCCCAAACCCAAAGTCTAGCACCACCACCAATCCTTTTCTGAACCACTGAGACCATCTCAAACTTCACCTGATAATTGGCACTTTAAGAAGAATTCCACCCTGCTATGTGCCTATCCAAGTCCTTCAAGTCCATGTTTGAGTCATTTGAGTCCTTATCTAAGTCACCTACGTCAAAGTTTGTGTTTGTTTCTATTAAGTCTCTCTTTGAGTTTGAGTTGGTCAAGTCTTATCCTTTTAAGTTTGTATTTTGCCTTCAAAGCTTATCCTTTAATGTACTCATAATGGGACCCTTTTTTCAGTAATAAATGTTTGAACTTTTTAATTTGCTTTAATTTTTTCTAATTCATCTTTAAATGGGACATCTTAAAAGAAAAAAAAAAGAAAAAAAAGAAAATGAAAAATACAAAAAAAAATGAAAAAGGCAAAAGGATCAACTAATTATGGCACAAAGGAAAAAATCAAAAAAAAAAATCTTATACATTGCATCTGCATGACAGTAGTGAAAAAGATCATGAGCTATTATGCACAAGACAAGGACATGATAGGGTTACTCCAAGCATCATGGTTTATAAGATCCTGACCTACAAGAAGCCTATCAAGAAGAAATTGCGAAGAATGAAGACAAAATAGGAAGATCCTATCCAACAGAGGCACTATCTTCGTGGATATGGATGAAAGTGAATTCTCCCATCCTAACAACCTGAATCAGCTGAAAAGATACATCATCTAAAGATGAAATCTACATTTCATTTTTGTTTCTCATGCATATGTAATTAGAACTACGTAGACTTGATTCTCCCTGAAAAAAAGTGATAAAAAAATGATGATGATAACTACAAGGGATATGTAGGCAGCCCGTCTCGAGTGTGGTCCAAATCATAATACAAAATATTTTGTTTGCATCACATTCTCATTTTCTTTATGCCTAGTACATTATTCACTTAATTCTTTTACCCAAAAAAAAGAAAAAGAAAAAGAAAAGAAAAAAATGCTCGCTAAGCTGAAAACCTGAAAGGGCAGCTTAGGCAGAAATTAGAGCAAAAATAAAAGATATCTCATTTAATGATGATCAAATCTTGCAAAATACAAATCCATCATAAAGGATGGCCCTTTCAATGTCATTTATAGCTTATCCTGTTTCATATAGTCCTGTCATCCTATAATTATTTCAAAAAAAAAAGGGTCATGTCTGAAGCTATGGTCTAGCTAGTCCTCCTATACCTCCTGAGATGCAAATCTCTCACATCCTCATTAGAGTCAAAGTCTGTCATACAATCTCCTTTTTTTTTTAGTCACTACTGCAATCTGTGGTGTTGCACTTCCAGTAGATTCCCAAGTCTCCTTCAAAGAACGAGTTACCCCCTTTATTTGGGCTGCAGTCCTCTTCCCACTACTAATGGCTCCTCATACAGTCTCTTCATCCTCAGTTGCTTCATCCTCTATCTCTCTCAACAGGGTAGCCTAGTACTCTTTGTCAATTGGCCAAACTACTTTTATCAACTACCTGGCATACCTCTCTGTGGTCCCAAGTGAATTTCCAAAATAAACAGCATGATAACTTTTCAACCAGCCATCACCTGATAGCTCTGGCAATGGGACCTGTGATCTGCACAGACTCTAAGAAGAAAAAAACTGAGGGCACATCTTGAGTCTACCTCATCTGCCTCAAGACCCTCATCTCCTAGTGAAAAGTTATTAAAACCAAGCCTAACAGGTAAAACCACTCGATACCCATGGCCTTTAGTCAGGAGAGATATAATCCTTTATTATTAGCAGTGCTAAAAATGTGTCCTCTAAAGGCAAGCTACAAGCAACCATCCTATCTGATCTCAGACCGAGTTTTAATAAAACATGTGCAAACTGAAAATCAGGGGCCACCACCTGAAAATAATCCATCATCCACACTTACAAAATTAACCTAAAATAGACATCCATAAAGCACCCTTAATAGAAAGGGTAAAAAGAGATAAATTTTCTCACTTGGTGAATAACTAGTAAGACAGTTCATCTCTCATTAGTGTCTCCACCCGCATGGCTTTAACAAACCCGTATCTGACTCTCAAATAGAAAACTAAGGTCTTGAGTCTCTAACCACTCAATAAGTTTTCATTTCAAAAAAGGATAAGTCTGTTGAGATTGTTTATGATAGAAAATCCATGTCTGAAACTCCTCCACCACCTTCAACTTTTCCCAGTCAGTTTATGATTTCTCCTTGGTCCCAAGAAGAAAATGTTCCTGTAATGGCCTTTAACAAGCATGGGAGACCAATTTATGCTTTTGAAAGGGATAACCATTGTTATTGGGATAAGTATGATTGTGATGATTGTTATAGATCTTCCTTAGAAGAAAAAGATCCTTACAGACTAAAGCCAAGAAAAAAGTCTATCACAGCTGGATGCATGAATAGTATTTATCGAAAGAAGGATGACGATGAAGGCTCTTCAGCCTTAGTAGTTAACCAGTTTGCTCATTTACTATCACCAGACTATGTTCCTCCTTCTGCTTCATGATATTACAAGCCATCTCTGCCACTAGATGACGATGATTGGTTTAAACCAAAGAAGGCCAAAAAAAAGGTTCCTTTACCTTATTGTAAATAGGCTCTTAAGGTTATCCACAAAGAGTCAGTTTCAAATCATATTCTAGCTTGTTGCATGTTTCATCCATTTATATCCTAGTATGAAGAAGACTTCCGCTCACTAACAGATTTTACTAATTCCAACACAAACTTAAGGACCACTCCTTATGTAAAAAATCCTGTTGGAGTTAATGCCGAAGGAAAACCACTTTCTGTGTCACTTGCAGAAGTAGTATTAAACTGTTAGACAAATAATGCTCAAGCTCAAAATAGAGTCCTAAAAAGGATTGAAACTCGTGTTGAGCAAATCTCTCATCAAGTCAACAGTCTTGATACAAAGATGACCAGCTAGGCAAAAGTAGCACATAATCTCTATCTTTCCCTTCAGTCACAAATGGAAGTCAAAATGGAAGAAATTAAAGCCATGATGAAAGAAAAAGGATTGTCACCAAAATTTCTTCAAAAAGAAGCTGAAATTGAAAAATTGAAATAGCAAATAGCAGCCTTAGAAAAAGCCATGAGAGAAAATAGTTCTCAACCTTTTTCCAAAAAACCTCATACCACTAAAACAAAGAAAAAGCCATGAGAGAAAACAGTTCTCAACATTTTTCCAAAAAACCTCATACCACTAAAACAACCCAGAACACCTTGCCAACTCTCACTCTTGCAGATCTTGAATGATATGGCTATAATCTTAAAATAACTAAAAGAAAAGAAAAGTTTAAGTATCCTTTTGAACAAAAAACCTCTTTATCCTTATAAGATGATTCATGCCATTAGAACCAAAATTACCAAAACCACCACAAACCAAAGAAACCAAAGAATCCCAAACACTAAACCCACAAAAACAACCTATGAATGTTGACCCAAAAGAATCTCCACCAACTCACTTCATGATAAATCACTTAATCAATTTCATTGACTAATGTTTAGATTCAAAAAAAAAAAAAAAAGACATCTAAATGAGGCTGTTATGATCTTACAAGGACTTTCTTCAGATAATTCTTTTAGCTCCTCAGAAGATGAATCAGAAACTATTGGTATAGAATTAAAAGAAGAACCTTTAGTTTAACAATCATACATGGCAGATCTGAAAGCATTTACTAGCAATACTCCTCAATTTGCAGGACCTAGAGTATTAAAGTATTATGATGAAACAACTGGTCCTACTCCTATATATACAGAACCAAGCTTTACCATACTCCCAGGAGCTTCTGTTAATCCTGATGATGATTTCTAGCCTAAAGTAAATACTAAGTCAAATCAGTATTTTACTTTAGATGACATAACTCCTTATCAGTATTTGTTCCATATCAAAGAATTTTGAGCTTGGCTAGAAGTTCATATTGCAAAGCCAAATATGACTATGAGACAAGCCATTGAAGACTTCATCCATAGATGTGTTAGTAAGCTTGCAGATTGGTGGCTTAATCTTAGAGATATGGCAAAGGGTCAAATATTATTCTCTAATATTGCAAAATTCATATGCCAAATCTAGATAGAATTTCTACAAACTTCTACAGAGGATATTGAGAATATCATAAAAGACTTCTTTAAAATGAAGTGTTCTTCTCTTCGAAAAAAAGATCTTGATAAACACTTTCATAAAATGTCCAAAAGTTCTATAAGCTTAATGGATTAAGGAATTCAGATTTAAAACAAGCCTTTGTAGGTTCTCTTCCAGAGCCATTAGAAGTAGCCATCCACAATCTTCTCCAAGATCACAATCAAAAGCTAGCTGATCTTACACTTGGTCAGATATACCAGTTAATGATTAGAGCAGTCAACAGAATATGTGATACTCATTGTCTCTTCAAATAGACCCTCAAGCATCACAAAGATCCTATTTTAAAGAATGCATGTTACAGACCAGATCTTTACATCAAGTGTACAAACAAAAACTGTATATGTCCTTTAGGCAAGAAGAAGAAGCATTTCTTCAAATCAAAAGGACATCATGGAAAGAAGAAATCTAAGAAGGGCGGCTACAGATTCTTTAAGAGATGAAAGTACATAGGCAAAAAGATAGATAGATGCTATTTATGTGGAAGAAAGGGACACTATGCAAAAAATTGTCCAAATAAACCAAAGTAAGCAGCCAAACTTATTCAACACCTTCAACAGATTACTCCAGTAGAACTTGAAGAAGCAGATGTTGAATCACTTTTCTCAGAAGATGAAAAGGACTCTCCATATAGTCTTTTCACCATTGAATGATGATCACTACAGTCTAATTTATTCAACTGAACCATGTTCATTGGCTATTCAAAAATCAATCCATCTAGTTCCTTTAGTTTATGTCTAGTTATATCCTGAGAAGTATGCAAGACCCATTAAAGCCATTGCATTTATAGATACTGGTGCTCACAAGACCATGATGAATCCTATTATTCTTCCCCCTGAATATTGGAAACCTCACAAGGAGTATTTCAATGCAGCAAATGGAAAGGTTTTTTCAACAGAATGTATCACCAGAAATCCTGTTAAAATCCAATTCTTTCCAAGATGTCACATTTGGGATCACTGTTTAGGATGTTCTCTTCCAGATAAAGACCTTCTTCTTGGTTTTGATATTTTCTAGAAAATGAAAAACCTTCAAATCCTTCCTAATGGAGTTAGATACAAAAAATATTTCCAGCCTTATACCAATATTCCTTCTTTGTTCTTAACCCATTCAATCCAAAGTTTTGAAGATATCCAAAAATAATTAGTACAAAGATATTGTGCTGATTCTCACACAAAATTCAACCATCCTTCTCCCTTATGGAAAAATCCAGAGTTCTTTATTTCCCTTCCATTCAAGGAAAATGAAGATGTCAATCCTACCAGGGCAACTCATCCAGGAATGACTCCAAAAGACTTATAGTTAGCTATTAATGAATGTTCTCAGTTAATTTCTCAAGGTTTAATTGAGCTAACCAAGTCAGATTGGGCATGTCAAGCTTTCTATGTCAACAAGAGAGCAGAACATATCAGAAACAAGAAAAGACTAGTAATTTATTATCAGCCTTTGAAACACTTCCTCAAAGATGATAAATTTCCACTTCCAAAGATCTCATCTTTATTCACCCATCTGTCCTCTGTAAAAATCTTTTCAAAGTTTGATCTTAAAGTAGGATTTTGGCAATTAGGAATTAAACCTGAAGACAGATACAAAACAACTTTTTGTATTCCTAACCATCACTACCAATGGACAGTCATGCCATTCGGTCTTAAAGTTGCTCCTTCACTGTTCCAAAAAGCAATGGTTAAGATTTATGAGCCTCACCTACACAGCTCATTAATCTACATTGATGATATCCTACTATTTTCAAAAGATGAAGTTAGTCATGCACAGTTACTCAACAATTTCATGGAAATTACCAAAAAATATGGAGTAATGCTATCAACCTCAAAAATGCACCTAACAAAGAAAGAAATCCAATTCCCTAAAATGCTCTTCAAAGATGGAAAGTATCACCCTAGACCACATATAGCATCTGAATTATTAAAGTTTCCTGATAGTGATCTGACTCATAAACAAATCCAGCAATTCTTAGGGATAGTAAATTATTTGAGAGACTTTGTCCCCCACTTCACTAAAAAAGCAAGTTCACTATGATGCATGCTGAAAAAAGATGCTCCTGCATGGATAAAAAAGTAGACCAAATCAGTTAAAACTTTAAAAAATGAGCTACAGAGCTTGCCACCTCTTCAGATTCCTTCCACAGGGAAAAGATTTCTTCAGACAGATGCTAGTGACAAATTTTGGGGTGCAATACTCTTAGAAGAATGTGATAGAAAAAGACAAATCTATGCTAATGGCAGTGGAAAGTTCAAAGATTCTGAGTTCCATTATCACTCTACTTTCAAATAGATCTTAGCCGTAAAGAATGGAATAAAAAATTTTAAATTTCACCTCATAGGCCATCACTTCACAATCATCATAAACTGTTTCTCTTTTCCCAAGATGTTTCAATTCAACGGTAAGATTCTTCCTCATCTTCAGTTACTCAGATGGAAAGAGTGGTTCTCTCGCTATAAATTTGATGTTGAACACACTAAGGGAGACAAGAACTTAATTCTAGACTTTCTTTCAAGACCAGAAAACTTTTCAATTTCTCTCATCAGTTTTATAAAAACCATTCCACTAGTTTACATGGCATCCTCCTCTATTCCATCTTCCTCCACCACGGAATTCCCTTTTGTCAACAACCTTTCCCTAAAAGTTCAAGAAAATATTTCTCAAAAAACCCTCCATGACCTAGCCCATGAAAAAACCTTTTCATACCAAGACCTCCTAATAAAAAAATATAGAACTTTCTGTATCAAAAGATTAGCCATTCACCCAACCTATCCTTTTCTTAGACCATTTACCTTCATAAAATTCTCTGTTAACAGTTTTTGGATGTGGCCAATTGAATTTCTTGTGTTTTTATCGTATTTTTGCCATACATATCATATTATAATAGAAGTCTAACCTTTTGAATTCAAGACCTATGTGACTGTGCTCCGCATAAGAGCAATGAACAACACTCACCTTGTCACCTTTCTTGAATGGTTTGCACCCTTGTAAGACTAAGAAAATATACTCACTGAAGAGTATGAAAAAATGAAAGCCATTGAATCCAGAGACATAACCAATCTAATTATTCTCCACAAAAAATGGACTCCTCATGTAATTGATGAGGAAAACATTGAACTCATGGTATCTCCAATATATTTTGTTTATAGATGCTATCCTTATAATTTTCAATATTGAGGTACAAAGTATCTTTTAATTTTTGCACATTTAATTTTCTACAATCGAGGTATATAGTACTCTTTTAATTTTTGCACATTTAATTTTCTGCCAATGTGATTAATTCATTTAATTTTCTGTAATTTAAATTTCTTCTAAAAAATGATAGCAATAATAATCACTGGACAAAATTTTTACCTCTTTTTCTTTATTCATTTCTTGACTTGAAAGTTTCATTTTTCAATTTAAAAAACTTGTAAAGAGGGATAACTATAGATATCGTATTTTGTCCAGCGCATTTTTATTATATTTTAAAATATATTAAGATTTCTAGAAAATTTAAAAATTTATTTAAATTTTGATCTCTCAAATATTTTTAGCTCAAGAAAAATAAAAAATATGTATAAATTAATTTTATTTTTAGTTACATTTCTTTTTCAAATAATCTTATTTTGGTATTAACTCTACTTTAATATAAAATTTAATTACTTTATAATTTGTGTTTATTCTCAAAATTATATTTTAATTTTTAATTATTGTTTCTAAAAGTAAAATATAAAAAAAATCTTAAAAAAAATCTTAAATTTTGGCATTGTTATGACCATTGGATTTGACTAGCATCCAAGCAAACGGATCTCAACCCTCCATTTCTTCATTTTGACCATTTTACCCCTAAAGAAAATTTCAAAACCCTAAATAGAGAGGATACTTTAGTCTTTTCATCCTCAAACTCACCCTAATCTCTCTCTCTCTCTCTCACACACACACAACCCCAGCTGACACTCATCACCGAAAAACAATTGGCCTCTCTCTCATGTCTCTCACACATCTATTCACTCTCACCATTAACGATCCAACTCTCATCTCTTGGAGGCTAGAAATAAAAAAAAAAAAAAAAGAGATTCTCGTCGCTCTGACGAACACGCAGACCCTCCATCACTGACGCTCTCCTCATCATCTCACCTCTCTCTCGACATACATAGCAAAAACACACTCTTGCACTCTCATCTCATATGCTCTAGACCATTCACACCTCTATCCTTTACCCCTCTTTCACACCCACATACCCATCGTTCTCCCTTCCTATCCCTCACTCCCGCTCTCACAATCACAATCGCTTCCTACCCAGAAAAAACCCTCTCAATCTCTCTCTAATTCACACGAAAACCCTCTCTTTGTTTTCCTTCACACCATCCACACAACCCTAGCAGACCCCTCACACGAAAACCCTCTCTCACTCGCATCTATTGAATCTTTGGTCTCTCTTCCTCTTTGGCACGCTCACTCAAAATGAGAACATCGATTCTCAATTCAGACTGACCACTGAAACAGGCATATCCCTTTCATTGTGTTTGGATTTGTTTGGATCATTTCAAGGGTTTGGCCTCCTTCGGTAGTTTAAGATTTCGGTGTTTGCTATTTTCATTTTAGTGCTCCAAAGGCAAAAAGTAAAACCAAGTCTGGTTTAGTTACAAACGTGGATTTCGGTAAAAATTCTTGCCCGTTATCAAGGAATTGCCTTACGGTGTTTTTTAAAAAAAATATATGTCAAAATATATTATTTTAAAAAATATTTACTTAGATATGACTTGTTTGACATTTTAAATGCCGAATTAGTTATACTTGAGTATAGTTTGGTATTTAAATACCGAATTAGTATTTATCAACCTTTCTTTTTACTTTTTTGCGTGTTGTGAGCCCGTGTATTATAATTCGGTATTTAAAATATCAAAATAGCAGACACCTACATCATTGGGCCCAACAGTTCGGCATTATAAATGGCAAATTTGTCTACTGCGACTTATCAAGTTGCAACAGGCGTGCAGGCTTAGTTTGGCATTTATAATGTCGAACTTATAGCCAGTTCGTCCCATCCGTGCAGGATGGCAGGCACGGGTTCTAATTTGACATTATAAATGCCGAATTAAAATTATTCACCTCCACCGTTGAATTCTCGCGATCCAACGGTTAGGGAGTAATTTAGAAAATTTACAATGCTCATCAGTTAGAGCCCTTCCTTTTCTGCCATTTTAGTTTCTCTCCATTTCTTTTCTCTCTCGCCACTCTCAACCAGTTTGCTTCAATTTTTTTTTTCCTTGTTGCTGTGAAAACTTGGTAAATATTGGTTATTGAAGAAGCTTGAAGAAGAAAAAAAAAGTATATATTATTAATTTAAATTTTTGAAGTAAATTATAAATTTTTTTCAATTAATTTCTGCAAATTATTATTTTCTATAATATATAAGAATAATATTGATAAAAAATAATTGTTGCTGTTTTTTAGGTGATTATAACAATATTCAAATTTTTGAAGATATTATTCACGGAAAAAGGTAATTTTTATTTTTAAAATTATATTCAGACAGAATATTAGATTGATTATTATATATATTGTTTGTATAATTTATATTGTATGGGATTTTTTTTTGTCAAATAATATTTTTTTTTTGTTTGTAAAAGTCTTTAGGAATAAAATGATTGTTTAAAATTTGTTAATATATTTTTTAAGTTTACCTCTTAATTATTTGAAATATAAATATAAAATAAAATTAAACATTGTAATTTATTTAAGTGTTGAGGTAATAAAATAAAAAATAAATAAATATTCCCTTTAAAAGCACCATAAAATATTAATTAATTTAATATAATTATATAAGATTAAAAATATTTGTTAATAAATTCAAGTAATATTAGTAAATAATATAATTTAATTTAGGCGATAAATATTTATTAAAATATATATTTGTTAATTAAAATATTTGTTAATTTAGGTGATAAGTTAATTAAAATATATAATTAATATGTAATATATTTGATTAGCTCAATTAAAGTATATTAAATTTAAATAATAAAAATATATAATATCATATTATATATATTATTAATTAAGTTAAAAAATAAGTACAATAAATAAGACAAATTTTAACTGAAATATTTTATTAATGTGTCATCATAAAATATTAATTAATTTAATATAATTATATAAGATTAAAAATATTTGTTAATAAATTCAAATAATATTAGTAAATAATATAACTTAATTTAGGCGATAAATATTTGTTAAAATATATATTTGTTAATTAAAATATTTGTTAATTTAGGTGATAAGTTAATTAAAATATATAATTAATATGTAATATATTTGATTAACTCAATTAAAGTATATTAAATTTAAATAATAAAAATATATAATATCATATTGTATATGGTATTAATTAAGTTAAAAAATAAGTATAATAAATAAGAAAAATTTTAACTGAAATATTTTATTAATGTGTATGAAATTAATTTCATTAATGTATGTGAAACAATATAAATAAAAATATTTGTGAAATAAAAAGTTATGTGAAATATTAATTTATAGGAAATAAAAATAGTATTGGATCAAAAAATTATAGTGAAAATAAAATAAAGTAATTTATTTGTAATAATTAAATTTTTATGCGAAATAATAATTTATGTTAGAAACTATAAAAATGTCTAATGAAATTTAATAATATAATAAAAGAGTATAAATTAACTTAATTTACTATATATCAGTTAATTATATTATATATTTAACATATAATATAATTAATGAATTTAATAATTAATTCGGTTAAGTATAATTAATAAATTATGAAATTTTTTTGATACTATAATAATAATATATATAATATTTAATATTATATAAAGAGTATAAAAAGCTATATAAATTAATTAAATAAAGTATTAATTTTTGAACATAATAAAAGTAAGTTATATTTTGATGAAGTGAACTTGTTGTAGAAAGTGGAATTAATTTTCAAATATGACTAAACTATAAGTCTTAAAACGCAAATCTTTAGAATTATTAATTATTATTATTATTATTATTATTGCAAAAATTATATATATATATATATATATATATTTCGAAAATAATAATAATGAAAGAATAAAAATAATATTAGAATTCAAATTTGTATAATGATTATCTTGTATAAATTATAGAATGATAAGCAAATTTAGAAAGTGGAATTATTTGACAATGTGAAAATCATAAATTCTAAAACATAAATCTAAATTTGTAAATCATAAATTCTAAAATGTCGGTCATACAGATTATGCTACAAATTAATTTTTAGAATATTGTGAAAAAGTAAAAATAATTACACTGATATTAATATAAATAAATATTGTTGCTTAATATTTTTTTTTAATTTTTTTTTGGAATCCATTATATATAATGCTAATAGATATGGCCGAATCGATACCAATATATTTTTACTGGAGAGGTGAAGTGATACGCCGTGACTATGGAGTTGATTATATAAATGGGCAATGCAATATGCTCCAAGTTCATCCTGTAGAGAAAATCACAGAGATGCTTCACATTGTTCACTCGGCCACGAATATAGATTGTGAACAATATTTTATCAACTCAATAATATTTAAGGTACCTATAAGAGTGGTAAATAGAGTTGTCTACCAAATGGCTGAAATATTAGAAGACAATGATGTAAAACGAATGTTTCAACATATAGATATGTTTAAATAGGATTTGGCATTTTTTGAGATCTATGTTGGTATTAGTGAGAAGACAGCAAATGATGACGTAAATGAGGATGATGGGGAAGGGAATGCAGATGGGAATGGAGAAGACAATAATGCAAGTGCACATGATGATGTAGAGGGATCAGGGGTAATGTTTTCATATGTTTTTGAAGAGGATAAAGATGACGAAGATGTCGAGGAAGATGACAGTGATGATACACCAAAAGAGTCTGATGAAAGCGATGAAAATATGCTATATGAATCAGACGATTTTGACTCCTAACATTCTGTTTTTGGAGTACATGAGGGGGAGGCATGTACTGTAAGTAATAATGCAGTCATGAATGTGTCATCACATTTTTTTAGCTACAACTCAAATGAGTTTGTAGATTTTGAAGCAATGCGGGTACCAGATGCAAATGAAAACATGATAGATTATGGTGATGACTTATATAAAGGTATGCTTTTTACTAGCAAAGAAGAATATGAGCTTGCAATCTAACAGCATGCAAAACAGAATAATTACGCATATTGTTCAAAAGAATCTCGGGAAGAGACATTTGTATGGATTTGCAAAAGAAAATCTAGTGGTTGTAATTGGCGAGTACAGGCAAGAAAGCTGAGGAATGACAATTGGTGGAAGATAAGCCAATATGATGCACCACATATGTGTCTGAACATAGGCAGTACATCATATCATAAATATTTATTTGCAAATGTCATTACTAATCTTGTGGCACCCCTTATGATAGAAATGTCTTCAATTAAGATTAAAACCTTACAAGTTGCAGTGAAAAATCAATTAGACTATGAATCATCTTATAGAAAGACATGGAAGGCAAAACATATTGTAATTGAAAAAACATTTGATGATTGGGATGAGTCATTTTCTCATCATCAACGGTGGTTACGAGCAGCACAAGCAACCAATTCTGGTACCCATTACATTCTTAATGATGAGGAGCATGTTATCAACAACCGCATTGATCCACCCTGTCATGTATTTGAACGTATATTTTGGTGCTTCAAGCCATGTATTGATGGGATGAAAAATTGCAGGCCTGCTCTCATCATTGATGGCACTTTTTTGTATAAAAAGTATAAAGCTGTCTTATTATGTGCATCAGTTCTAGATGGTGATAATCATATTCTTCCCATGGCATTTGCTATTGTACAGAAAGAGAATAATGACAACTGGGATTGGTTCATGACATGCATACGAATGCATGTTACAAGCAATAAAAATTATGTGTTATTTCTGATCGGCACAAAGGCATAATAAATGCAATGAAAAGCAATTTATGGAAAATGTGTTCCCATCGATATTGTATCCGCCACGTGGTCAGTAATTACAATACAACTTTCAAAAATAGAGAAATGAAGAAATTGATACAAAATGCAGGTATATCATATATCATCCAACATATTATAGTTTATATGTATTACCTGAAGTTGACTTTTATTGTGGTAATATTAATATGAGATATTTTTTCTTGTTGTAGCATATGAAGTACAAAAGAGAAAGTTCGCCAAGATGCATAAGAAAATTACCCAGTTGGACAAACCATCATCAGATTGGCTAAAGAAAATACCATTGAAGCAATGGACGCTTTCTCATGACAACGGGTATAGATATGGAAGCAACACATCAAATATTGCCGAATCTGTAAACAGTTTTTTAAAAGATGTTAGAGCATTGCCTATCGCCTCGATGGTGAACAAAATTTTTTTTGAAATTCGTTAGTGCATTTGACCATTTTAGAAGAGAGTATGAGAAGGAAATACTTGAGGGGCATAGATACACCCATTTATGTCGAGATAAACTATTTATATGGACTAGACAGGCGAATGGTCATGAAGTGCAATATTTTAATAGAAAAACAAGTGAATGTCAAGTGACTATTAGTCGACAAAATCGGAGAGGAAAGATTAAGGGAGGCAATGTACAAGTTGTAGATTTGGCAAAAGGTGAATGCTCGTGTGGCAAATTCCAGCAATATAAGATTCCTTGCTCGCACGCCATTGTATGCTGTGTGAAGAATGGCATTGATTATGAGCATTACATTTCTCCATTTTACAAGTTAGAACGTTCATTGAAATGCTGGGAATCACACTTCCATCCCCTTGGTCATCCAGATTATTGGCCAGAATGTGAAGAATTGCCTTTGATACCTAATAAAGAATGGTTGCGTGGAAAGGGTAGACCAAAATCCATAAGGATCAGAACTAAAATGGACTGCCGAATAAAAGAAAAAGCTAGTTATTTATGCAAATTGTATGGTCAATCTGGCCATAATATTAAAATATGTCCAGTTGCAAATAGTAGGAATAGGCGCTAATAAAATGTTATTTTCAGCTTGTACCTTAATATGATTAAGATTTTATAACATACTTACATGTGATGGTGTTAATTAGATGTGTTGATATTGTTATACCATTACTTTCATTATATTTATGTTTTATTTATTGTGAGACAAGCAATTTGATGGTCTTTATAAAATCCTATGATAGGTGACAATGACATTTTATACTCCTGGTGATATATTTCGTGCATGCGGTCGACATTGGTCACTTGATGATGATTTCTTTATCCTATTGATCCAAATCAACAATATAGTGAACAAGTTATGGCGACTATGCTAAATAAATGGTCATTTCGTACACGCCAATCCTTAATACTTCAAGAAGAAGTGATAGAATTAGGTATCCAAATACCTCGAGCTAAGGCAATCCATATGCCAAGAACAAATGCTGATGAAATTCGTTATTCATTACTACGTACAAGAGAAGAAAATAATCGTATTAAGATAAAAATAAATAGATTTTACTTTAATCGTCGTGCTAGAGAATTTATTGATGACGGAAACATCAATGAAGCACGTGTTTTTAGCATATTAGCTATGTCAACTGATTGTTTATCTGATATTTATCTTACTGATGAAGACAATGTTATATGATATGTCATTTAACCATATATTAAGTTTGATGTAATGTCTATTAACAATATATTGTAATTAAATGATAAATTAATGAATAATTATATTATCGTTAATAGTTACGCTCCATACTATAACTTAAAGTAATTGGTATTATGTTATACTATTTTTTATGAATGACATTATCTCATATGTATTTGCATTTTTTTTTTCAATTGAGCTATGCTATCATTTTATCATTTATGTTGTACTATGCAAATATAAACATTATGAAAGTTTCATTATCATTTCTTATGGTTTCATTATATTTGTTCAGGTATGGAGGGTGGACATGCTGCAGATCATATACATCCTAGACCATATGACACTTCATTATTGGACATGCAAGATGTTCACCGATCAGGTGCTCTATGGGCTGATCAGGGCACTGCCCAACCATTGTGATGCAGGCGTAACGCATTAGTATTGCGTGATTTTGTGGTTGATGATTGAGTAATTCCGTGATTACGCCTTATTGGATTTTATGGCATGGCTAGGATTGGCAATTTTATGTTGGATCACCATCTTATCACTGCACTAGTGGAGAGATGGAGACTAGAGACACACACATTCTATTTTCCATATGGAGAGATGACCATCACACTGTAGGACGTTAGCATACAGACTGGGTTGCCTATATATGGTCATGCAGTGACTGCATCCTCACACGTAAATGGGAGGGATTTATGTCAAAGACTTTTGTGGGTAGAACCAGATGGTACCACTTAATTGGCTGAATGCTACATTTGCCACTTTGTCTACTGATCCTACTAAGATTGAGATAGATGCATATATACGAGCATTTATACTTTGCCTTATAGGTGGTCTTTTGTTTATCACGGAAGTTGATAGCCGAGTTCACTTGATATGGCTATCTCTCTTGGAGGACTTTGACCGGGTTGGTCAATATAGTTGGGGAGCTACATGTTTAGCCTGCTTGTACAATGAGTTATGTTCAGCATCACATTGAGATGCAACTGAAATTGCGAGTCTATTATTTATATTGCAGCTATGGGCGTGGGATAGACTTTCCATAATCTCGCCCTGACTATATGTGCGAGTTCCACCGGGAGACTCCCCACTTGGGCAACAATAAGCAAGAATAAATATTTTAAAAAAATATTTTTATGAATTATATCTAATTAATCTTATTTTACAGATGGAGTAACCCGCGGCAGGTTACTGAAGTCAGTACACATGTCGTACACGACATTCGCTACAAATTTAATATTATACATGACTAGCAAGTATATTTAAATTAATCACTACAATAAATTTAGGTTATTGCAACAAATTAATTTGTCACAATGAAAGCTATTTTTGTGATAATATATTTTTTATGATGAATTTAGCTTATCATTGGGTTGATTACAATAAATTTGTCTTAATAAATTTGTTGCAACAAAATAGAATTTCATCACGATAAAATATAACATATTGTGACAAAATGACTTTGTGACAAAAACTAATTTATTGTGATCAATTATTTATCAAAAAAAGAAAATATTTTGTCACAACAAATATCATTCTATCACTATATAATAAGTTATATAGTGACAAAATAAGATAATATAAAAAAAAAGGTTTAATTTTTAAAAAAAAATTCTATAATTGGAAAAAAAAAAAGTAGATTGAAAAACTATATTAAAAAAAATCTAAAAATTAAAAATAGCATATTGGAAAAATTGGTATATTAAAAAAAGGTTTAATTCCTTAAAAAAAAACTAATTAACAGGTTAAAAAAATAAATTTTTATACTAACCTGAAATCCAATGAGAAACAACAAGAAATTTGTTATTTGAGATTTAATAATGGCAGGATTTTATTTGTTTTTTTTTTTTGGCTATTAATAATAAGTAAAATTTATTTGACAAAAAAAAAAGTAAAAATTTGTTAAATAATCAAACCAATTAATATGTTCTTTTAACTTAATAATATACCTACAGCAAATAAAATAAGAATTAGTTATATTCTTACCAAGTGTTAATTTTTTTTAATCTCTTGGATATATATATTATTTTTAAAATTAATAGTATAATTTTAGTAATATATAAATTAATATAAAATTATAGTTTTTATTTTATTTATTTATTAAATTTAAAATTGTTTACGCTATATGAAAAGTCTGTATTAGTCACAAGTATATGATTACATATTTTAAATTATTATTATATTTTTATTAAGTTTGAAATTAATAATGATTTACTAAATTGAATATACGTTTACTGAAAATTATTTTTAATTGTCAAAATGTGTAATATACGTCAATATTTCATGCAGATGATTTGACAGCCATATGATGATGAGATATTGGAATCACTCCCTCAGTACTGCCTCAATGGACAAAATATATGGCAAGCAATGGTCCCAATGATTTGCTTTCACATTGTACAGTAGCACCAGCCGGACAGAGTTCTTAGATAATTTGGACAAAAACAACGTATACCGCTGTGGCCACTTCAACCTAGAAGGCTTGAGGGCATTGACTTGCATTCTGGTACAGGTGACTGGCATGTGTACTATCATCAATGGATTATGATGTGGAATAATCGACATCAGCGAATCCATGCAGATGTGCCATGCGACACACAACCACAATACCATTCACAGTATAAGGAGTGGTTTAGAAGGGTAATGAGGAGATATATATCTCATCAGGGTGGCTTGTTTAATGCAATGGTGAGTTAATGAAGAAATTAGGAGTAATTAATTATTCAGTACATGTTTCACTTAAATATAATCTTAGCATGTTATATATTTTGGAGTAAATGTTAATTTAGTTCATTTTACAGATATTACTAATAATGTATTTATTGCAGAAAGATGCTGTGGAGAGAATTCGCATCACAAATGATGTCGGCACAATACATCAGATCAATCAAACTATATTTGATGCATTAGATGAGGAGGAGCATATTGTGATCAAACAACCTCCGGATTCAGAGCAAGTGCCAGAACATCATCAGTCAAATGTCGGTCAAAGTGAACCACAAGCTCGATGACATTCTAATAGGAGTGCAAACCAAAGGCGACGAACGGGTATATCTATTAATCCAAATATATTACGCCCAATTGAATTCCATAATGTGCCCACAGGTTGCCACCAATCGAGTCAGCATGATGTCACAGCTGATGAAAATAGGTTTTCTACTTCCACTTCAACTAGATTTGAGTTTAGTAGTTCATCAGGGGCTTAGCCACCTGAGGTCACACCTGAGATGTATGGACAGTCCCAGACCTCCTCTTCATTCACATAGTTTGCATCTACGTCATTTCAACTGAACCTATATACTGCGTCATCTTCTGCATTCATGCCTTGGGTAGGGGCACAATGGGATGGAACTCCCATACAGCAAATGCAATATTTAGGCGGATTTTTCACTCCAACAAATACGTTTGCACCTACTTTTGGCCATCCATTTGCTACACCAACATATATTCATACTCCTATACTATATCAACTTCAGGATCAAGAGCACGATGCTACTGCTGATGAAGAGCAAACTAAAGTGTAGCCAATCACAGTTCAACCTAGACGTGCTCCTCCACGTGATCGTAGGCCTCCTCCTTGTGGGACTAGAGGTGATCAGTGTCACATTCAAGGAGGACGTAGACGACGTGGAGGGCATTATTATTATTTTTTTTTAATGACAATTATACACTTGGTATAATATTTATTTCTATAGTTATATATGCATATTTTATATTATGTTTCTAAATTCTCATTGCATTCTCTATTGATGGTACAATATATTATTTATTTGTTAATTGACATAATATCATTCCACAATACTGGCCATATATTTTTCAATATTTACATATATATGGTAAGTTAATATTATTACAATAAATTTAATATTACTAAGTTAATATATTATTACAACTAATTTAATATGACACACAATACTTAATAAAAAAAATTATATTATTCTTATTACACATCTAATTTCATTACTCTTCATCAGACATTTCATCATCTGAATGATATTTATAGTACCTAAGCACATTGCTAACCTCTATATCAGACAACGTTTTGCCATTCACATTAGCTTGTTCTTTTACAAGTTTCAACATATAATATCTTGATCTGCGAAGAAGCATTTGTGCATTCTCTTTTCGTATTCGAATAATAGCTATTTCATATGTATATATATTTCTCCGTATCAAACTAAGTGATCTACGATGTACGATAGGAGCTCCTAGAGCACGTAAGTCTTCCAACAATTTATTTGATTCTTCCACTCGAAAATGCCACTCACGATACAAATCCGCATAGTATTCTTTTCTATCTAAATACTTCTTGCTTTCATATTCATCGTTGAAACGCAACATTGTTACAATCAAATTTTAATTTGCGATTAAAGCACTCAACTATGAATTTAAAGTCTAGTACTTGTATTAAAATTATATGCTTCACAAATATAAAATGAAAAATATTTATAGGCTTTTCTAATTAAATTATATACTTCACAAAAATAAAAAAAAATTAGAATTTAGGATTTAGATATTTAAGGGTTTAAGGTTTAGAATTAGTTAAAGGTTTAATGTTTACGATAATTATTATTATATAATTTATTATTTTTTTTAAATCTTTTTTTTAAATTTCTATCAATTGAGTTATTTAAATATTTTTAAATAATTATTTAAATATTGAAAAATCGCATATAATTTACAAAAACTTCCTATAAATTAACGTAAAAAATTAATAAAATATAAATTAATGCACAGTTTAGGCTTTTTTTTTTCAATTTTTCAATTTTAATTATGTAATAACCAGAAAGTTAATAAGCAAACCCAATTTTTTCCATTATTATTTGTAGATTAGAACAATTAAGGACACAAATAAATTCTAATATTAAGCAAACAAAATATTATTAACATAGTCATGCATTTATATGTTATTTACCTCTTTTCATGCAAAATTTTTGTAAAAATTCAAATATTTTTTAGTATGACCTACAAAAAAAATTAATATTTTTCGGTCATATTTATAATTATTTATAAAAAAATAAAATGCTCAAATTTCTACCCATTATATTTTATATTATTATTATTATAATAATAATAATTATTATTATTATACTTTACACATTATCTTTTTAAATTACTTAAATGTTTTTATGCCCATCGAAAAATAGCAATTCATTATACAAAAATAAACTAATAAAATTTATTAATAAATTATGTCATAAAATATAAAAATAAAAACATATAATTAAAAAAGTTATAAGAAATCAATTATTAACAAAATATGCTATAACTAACTTATTATCTAATAATAATAATAATAACTACTGTTATTTTATTCATATTATTATTATTTTCATGCCCAATTATATTCATAATTTTTATTATTTTAGATATTTTTACTTTAAATATTTTAACACAATACTAAAAAAATACAAACAATCAATTATATAAAATAACAAATAACATTTTAACAAAATAATAACAAATATTATCGCACAATTAAAAAATAATAAAAAATATATATTATTATCTTATGTTATTTTTAAATAAATAAAAAAATAAAATTTATCTCTTTCAATTAAATTTTTTTAATTATTCTAAAAATATATATCATTTCTAAATTATTATTCATTCATATTTAAAATTATTTGTAACAAAAAATACTTTAAATATTAAATGAAAAATATATAATTTATTTATAATATTAAAAATAAAATTTACCTTTATCTTCTTCCTCTTCTTCTTCTTCAAAGTGAAATGAGATCTTGGAAAAAAAAAAAAAAAAGCAGCAAAGTAAAGTTTGAAGGCTGGGAGAATCTGGGAAACAAAAAAAAAAAAAAAAAAAGCAAACAAAAGTTTGAAAGCAAAGTAATTTCAAAGGGCAGCGGGGTGGGTGGGCAGTGGGCAATGGGGTGGTGTACAATTCGGTATTTTAAATACCGAACTGCTGCACCCGGCCCTACTGCTGCAGGGTGTCTGCTAGTTCGGTATTTTAAATGCCGAACTGTAGTGCATGGGGCTCATAGCACGCAAAAAGGCGAAGGGAAAAGGCTGATAAATACTAATTCAATATTTAAAATACCGAACTATATTCACGCACAACTAATTCGGCATTTAAAATGCCGAACAATACATGTTTAGATAAATATTTTTTAAAATAACATATTTTGGCATATATTTTTTTAAAAAAACACAGTCAGGTCAATTCCTCCTGTTAATCTATTTGTTATTCTTTTCTTATGGTATTGTTTGTTTTAATTGGTATGTATATTCATTGTCCTATAAGTTTCTTTACTTTTGTTGAATTGGTTAGGATGGTGTGTTTTCGATTTGTTGCAATTTGCTTGAAGAAAATCGAGGTCCGACATTGGTTTCTTAAAATATTTCGGTCGATTTTATTTGTGAATTTGATGGATTTCTTTGTCGCTTGAATATCTATAATGGGTCTAGTCTTAGTGCTCGAAATGAAAAAACTCGATATATGTGTTTGGTATATTAAAGTTACTAGAATTTATTTGAAACCAAGTTTGGTTATTCTTCACTGGATTTCTTAGTATTCTATTTGGTGGGTTAATATTACCTCTTTGTTTTCTATTGGGTCTATATTCATTCTGATTTAATTTTTGATTTGAGTTTTTTTTTATATATATTCATAAATTGCTTTTATTGAGTTAATTTCAGTTGCGTTTGTTCGGTCACTATTGATTTTATTTTTTTATTCCTCTTTGATATTTGATTTAAGAGTCATTTTTTGATGTTTGAAATGGTATGGTTCTCTTGCTATTGGATTTGGGTCTAGTCCTTACCAATTTGTTATTGTTTGATTATTTAAGAAAGAAAAGTTGGAGAAATAGCAAAATGGGACTTTTAGGATAAAATATGTGCTTGATTCAATGTGTTTCAAAAAATTGATTTCAAATCCTTGATTAGGGCCTTAATTTTGATTAGTTTTTTATTAAGGGGTTTAAGTTTTATTAAGTGTGCATTTTTGCTTATCTTTATTGAAACTAAAAAGGAGTAAAAAAAATGAAAAATGTAAAAAAATAAAAAAAAATGATGAAAATATTTGGATTTTTTTATTGTATACATTAGGCACTAACTTAGTGTTCTTTGACAGGTTGGAAAATTAAAATGGTGGAAGATTTTAGCTTTACTTTATTTTTATTTATTTATTTATTTGGGCATGTAATAATTAGTTTATTTTCAGCTTTTTATTTATACTTTAAATGTATGATTAAATATAAGAAAGAAAAATAGAAGAAGAAGAAATATAAAAAATAATAAAAATAAAAGAAGAAAAAATAAAAAATAATAAAAATATTTCATTGCACTACATAACACATATAAAGTCTCGTATGTGGATGTCAACGATGGACTTATAGTAATTTGATGAGCCAATCTCTCTATCATCATTACTTTTAAAGCTTTTCATAGACACTTATGGCAGTGATTACACAAAAGACGGGCCACTAATAGTGAAAATTAATGTTTACAAAATAATATGATAAGATCAAAGAAATTAATTGATGAAAATGAAAAAGTAATTTGACTTGGACTCAATTTAATAGACAAATAAGTATGTTGTTTTGAATGATTTGCAAATTTTATAAAAATAAGTACTTTAGTTTGTTTAATAGGTGATAATGAATATCAAGTCCACAAAAATAGAATTCTTAAGTGAAAGCGGCATAATTTTAGGCATGCTAATTTTAGATTAAATAGTGTGATTCGATTTGGCCTAAAATAGCTATCATTTTCTAAAATCAAAGTAATATTTTGAAAATCAATTTTGGAGCTCAAATCATTTTGAAAATTAAAAAATTAATTTTGAAGTTCAAAATCATTTTGATAGCTAATTTTAAATCCTAAATCAATTTATTTAGTTTCTAATTTTGATGTGCTAAAATTAAGTTACTTCTTAAGAAATTTCTTAAAATAGATGAACATGAGTCCACTTTTTTAAATAGAATAAAGTTAATAATTGTATTTTTTTTCTTTTTATTAAAGTATTTTTGTAGTATTTATACCTTTTTTTTTGATTTTTGTCTTATAAGAATGGGTCGTGGTCAAAGTGAAATCAAGACGATTTGAAAATTTTTATTTTATTTTATTTTTAGGTTTGCTTTCATTTTCAATTGTAATTTTTTAAATTTATAAAATTTTATTTATATTACAA
This sequence comes from Reutealis trisperma, assembly GCA_947687605.1. Classification (NCBI taxonomy): domain Eukaryota; kingdom Viridiplantae; phylum Streptophyta; class Magnoliopsida; order Malpighiales; family Euphorbiaceae; genus Reutealis; species Reutealis trisperma. The sequence goes on along the minus strand of CANTUT010000235.1, from coordinate 495,603 downwards.
TAAAATAAAGTTATTAATGTTAATTTCATTTAATATCTTAAGAATATATATAATAATAATATCAATAAAAATAAACATAATTTTGACCCTAAGTTAAATTACTCTTACATTGGACCTTTAAACTAATTTCTAAATAAATAAATAATAATAATGAGTCAAAAATAAATATTTAAATGTTTGCTTCATTTTATTTATAATCGATTAAATTTTAAAAAGAAATAGAATAATTGAGTTAATAATAAAGAAATAATATTTAAGGCCAACCAAAATGTTTTTCAAAATTAACATAGTGGATGCCTAACATCTTACCATTGTATTTTCAACTCCTAAACCCAAGTTTTGATTTAACAGATCAATTTTTTAAAAGTTTTCAACTGAGGTTTTTAAAACAAATCATGCAATGGTGACTTTTTTTTTTTTTAACTCTAATGTTTAATTGATATTTTTTGCCATTCATGTTGTAGCATCGCAAAACGTTATGATTGGTACAATAAAATCCATATGCATTTGTGATATTTTAAAGAATTAGGAAGAATTAAGGAGGAAATAAAGAGTTTAGCGCTTACAGATTGAAAGAGGAAGTGGCAAGATTATAAATTTGGGTTTTACAGAGAAGTTAGCGCTAATTAGAGAGGACAAATGGGGAAAGAAATAGAGAAAAAGTAACTATTCTAGCATAGAGCCTTGTGCACATATGGAAAAAGGAGTTTCCAACTTAAGAAAATCTGACGTGGCATCTTGAAAAGCATAAAATAACATTTAAAAATAATTAATGTGATGCCATGTAGGACTTTTGGTAAGATGAAGGTTGGAAAAAGAGCAAAAGGACTATTGTTGCTATAAAATTAAGGTTAAAGGATTTTTGCACCACAAATTGAAGTTTAGGAAAAATGAGTGTCATTTGGCCGTACAACAACCAAGGAATCTATGTCCAAGATTTGTTTCCTGCCATGATATTTGGACTTATGCTACATCATAACAATCATAGATTTGTGCTGGTGGGATGTAATCAATTTCATTTTGCCTTTGCAAAATCTCATGCCTTCTAAGAGGTCGATTGCCATTTGATCACGTAGAAGAAGAAAACATATTTCTAGGTGCTTTCAATTTTTCATCTTACTATAAATTTGAAAATTAGGGTTAGTTTGATGGAAGTTCAATTTTATATGAGGAAAAAGAATATATTACATTTTTTACACTCTCTCCTACTGAATTAGATGGTTATTCTCCCTATTCTCCAAAATGTGGGCCCATAAAACTAATGGGGATTGGCTCGATCCAATTTTTAGGCTGTGACTGTCCTAGAGTTCAGGAAGCATAAGGTCACCTGAACTCGTATAATACCATTGATCTTATTATTATTTTTCATATTCCATTAGATCATTTTCCCCAAGATCAAAACAACATTCATTTCTTATTCTTTCCTTTTATTACTTTAACCATCCCTTTATAAACATTCACTTTAGTGCCATCTCATGGTTAATAGAACATTACTCATAACTATTGACAAATACTATCCATGCATTTTTACTTATTATCATAGGTACATATACATAATAAATATTATTAATTGTTTACATTACTCTCTAACACAACATACTTTAACACTAAACCTTTAAACACCATAGAGCTTTAATTGATTATCCTCAAAAGGGCTCAAGAACACAAAACATAGCATTTTTAGCAAGTCCCAAGCGACGAAGTGTAACTTGGAATTTACCTTGCTCACGATTCACCTTGACCTAGAAGATTAAAGATAACTATAGGATGAGACAAGTTCAATGAATACATAATAATATAACATAACATGAACGCAATATAAGAGTTTATCACTTGGATTGATTCAAGGTAGCAATGGAGTGATGTTAATCAAAATTGGCCATATTGAACTTTAGAATGCATTTTAGCAAAAATAGTAATCTCTTAGAAATGGAAAGCTTCCCACACATAAATATTAAAGTGGTGGTTTAAACCTTTCTCACTCATATACATCATAATATGCAAAACTGATCAGGTCTTGCAGTTAGGCGTTCCCCCCTAACAGAAGTCGGGTACTCTCGCCTTACCCATGGGCTTATATCAAATGCACATGGTCTAATATCTTTCCTCACATCAGAGAGAATTTCTGCTTGGTCATAGTATTCATAAAAGGCATATTCAAAATCTATATTAGGAATTCAATGGAAAGTAGTTGGCATATCAATCATTGGGCACAAAATAGCATCAATATAAGAGGCTTATCATGCTCAAATTATCATATAAGAAAGATATTGAATTCAAAGGCTCACAATTCATGGGCAACACATATGCAATGTCTCTTTAGAGCATGTATCAAAGGATGATATTTCAAACAATGGTTGCAAAAAATATGGCACAATTGCATCATGTTGTTAAGTACTCACCTTAACTCCTTTACTCCTACTGATTGTTCATTCTTTGATTAGTTTAATGTCCTTCACGGTCTTGAATAATTTCTTTGCCTTTGCCTTGAAGTTCTACACTTATCACATTTCAATTACATGACAATTAGTAGCTAGTGGTGATACTAATTATATCTTTTACTTGTTTATTACTTCAACCTACAATAGAGATGTATTAATTATCTCATATACATACTTATTCTTATTTCCAATTATTTCCAAGCTAAATCCCTCTTTCAATTTCATTATTTCAAGTCTAAATCTCAAAATTCCCAAATTGTGCCATAAACCCTAGAATTTAGGATAAACTATCAATTTCACTTTCAAACCTCAAATTAACCATAAATTCATCAAATTAACACCTAGGCAATCAATTCCTACTAATTAATTTGAGTTAATATGCTCTTATTCATATGAACCTTGACTTGTCTCACTATATCAAATTTGGAGAAAATTCGTAATTCCTTATCAAATCTTGAAATTAGTTGTAGAAATATGAAATTAACATAACATATAACATATATGATCACTTAATTATCACCATCTAATATTAAAACAATAAGTTCCTCTTTTAACTATGTTTATGCCTCTAAGATTTTCAAGTCTTGAATCATATTCTCAAAAATCATTATAACACTTCTAAATCATTTTTTCTTCATCTAAAATAGCCATAGATATACTCAATAAGAATTTAGAACACTTCCTTGGTCATTCACTAACATGGGCTGAATTTCCCTTTAGTGTTACTTAGGTACATTTCATGTTTTCTCTCTTCTTATCTTTTCATTAATCCTTTAATTCCCTAGTCAAATCCCCTTATTTCATCTAAAATCATTTAAGACTACATCTTATGTATAATCACACTAAGTTGGCTGAGTTCTTCATATGGTGTAAAAGAGATTTATAAACAACCAAATCACTAAAATCAATCTTAGAACATAGAAAAGAGAAGATGGGCATAATTCCTCACCTTGGTTAGCTTCAATTTGCTAAGGCTCTTGTTAAAATTGGCATAAAGAGAAATTCTTTCTTTTGTGTGAGACTGTGGTGTAGAGATAGGCAAAGTATTGTTTCATAACATAAATTTACATATATATATATATATATATATATATATATATATATATATATATATATATATATATATATATATATATATATATATATATATATATATATATATATATATATATATATATATATATATATATATATATATATATATATGATGAGTTGAATAGTGAGGATTTGATTAAACTAGATCTAATGGTTAATGTTTAATCTTAATGAATGGCTAAGATTGGATCAAATTGGATGGCTAGGATTCTCTCTACAATGGTGATGATCATCATGAGGTGTTGGAGTGTTCAAAGTGAACCTAGACTCATATGTAGGAAAAGTGAAAGTTTAACTTGATTTAGGATTTTGACTTAGTCAATTTTTGTGGCTAGTTAGTCAAATTCTTATGACTCACTCTCTACAACATATTTTGTTTATTGTCTTGGGCCACATATTTTTGCTCACAAGTATTTGATGTGTTTTATAACTCTTAGGCCCAATGGGTCAGCCTCCTTATGTTGGGCTTCAGCCCTTGTTACTTCAAGGCTCATTTACAAGCCCATAAGCCCATTAATAAGCTTGAAAGTTTCCCTTTTAAATTCTTTTATTTCCTTTCACTGTAACTTTCAAATTTATGCTCTTTAACTTCTTTGCATACATCATTAGCTATCATATAAACTCTATTTAAAACATTAAAGCACAATTAGTCATAATAAGATCATATACTAGGTAAACAATTCAAAGAATATCACAGGGTTCCTAGCTGATTTCTTTCATTTCTATACTACATCAAGATTAAAAGATTTACCCTTTTAGCATCATTATTAGTTTCTTTATTACTAACATTCTTTATTAGTAACTAGAATAAGCTTATGAAAGACTTGGGTATTACAATAATAGAAATAGAGTTGGCTATGGGTCAAATTGAATCAATTTTCAAAAGTTTGTGAGTTTAACTGAACTACAAAAAAGACAAAGGGCTTATTAGACCTTTTCACGGTAATTTATGGGTTTTTTATATACTTTTTCATATGTTTAATTAATATGTAAAAATAATATTTTTTCTATCTATAAATAATAGTCCACTTTTATTTTGATATAAATATTGAGAATTTATATTTCATTCACTATTTTACTCTAATTATACATAATAATAGTATTAATTATTTTAAAATAACATGATTGATTATAAATATATTAAATATATATTTGGAAACACAGTAATCAATTTAACTTAAAAAGGAAAGCGATTTATTTTTTAAAAGATTTTAAGAAGAAAATATGGGCTATTATTTGTGAATTCGAGGGAGTAGTTGAAAATTTTAAAAGTATAAATAAGCCCCTCTCCTTTTATATGCTCCAAATAATTAACTTTTTTAAAAACTAAATTTAATCTATTTTTAACTTTTAATTAGTGAAAGACAAAACCTGTTTATTAATTTTTTTCTTTTATTATACATTCTAAAAAAAAACATTTATTTAGTTATTACATATCAATTGATAAGGAAAAATTTCACTTTAAGAGAACTTGGGCTCTAAGTCCTAAGAACATAGATTTTGAAGAAATTTAATGGGTTTCACCTCAAGCCCACCATGATGGTCAACAAGTGAAGAAAGAACGCTGTCACCCGAAGAGCACCTCTCCTTTGCTGGGATGTTCACCTCTTCACCATCTCTAGGCCTCTGAAGGGCCCATCCTCAAAACATCTTCACATTAAGAAGTCATAAGAAGACTCCACCTCTTCGTCAAGCTCAACCATCCAAGCATAACCTAGCACTTTCCATCATGATAGAGTAGTTCTCTTCACCTGCCTCACCTATCTCATAATAAGAAAGACTTTTCCAAGTGACACCTATGAGGACAAGTTCTCCTCCTTATCACCTTCGATGTATGACACACACCTATCCTCATCCATTAGAAGAGATCTCTAGGTATAAATAGCTCTCTCTTTGCTCTTTAATCTCCTTTCTCTTCACCAAAAGTTTCCTCTTAACTTAACAATGGCTAATTTGAGCGTTGGAGTTTCCCTTTCAGGCCAAGGCCTAAGCTCCTTCATGTCTTCTCTTTGTTTTGCAGGTTGGTTTGAGTAACTCATAACCCATCTCTATTAAAAATCCAGCCCATTTCCCTTTAAAGGTATTTTGAGCATACCATATTGGCGCCATCTATGGGGAATGAGAAGCTGGATTTTACCAACCTACGATTTCTCTCTCTTTTAAAGGATAGCTCACCCAGTTGTCCTTCTATTATTCTTGTTACTAATATTTGAATATCCTTGAAAGCTCATTAAACACATCAAACCTATAAACTTACAACAAAAATGACTCTAAATGATGAACAACCTTCCTTTTAAGGGCCTCAAGATCCTGGAACATCCATATAAGGGGTTCCTAGTACTCCTACCAGTCAAGGCTCAATAAAAGTATTACCCTTAGTGGCATTACCACATCAATTATTCTCATAACATAGTTCTCAGGTTACTACATGGATTTGCCATCTTCCCTACAATATTTGAGTAACTCAATGCCGCACTCCACTCAAATACCATCCATTATCACTTTCTCATCTCAAATAGATGTCCCAGCATCACTATAGTTATTAAACAACCTCATGTTACATTTATCTTCTATTATTCAAGCCTTAGCTGCCACACAAACTCAAACACTTGCACCCCTTGCACGTGAAATTGTTACAGCCACAGAGCATGTAGTAAGAGATGATATGAATCAACCTCCTCGTCATCATAAAACTCATGATGATGCTAGGATGGAGAAAAGCCAGGGAAAAAAGTTAAAATCTAAAGTAGTGCGTGTTGACCGGGATGAGATGGCTAGAAATGAAGACTATGGTAGAATAACTCCTTCACAATGAAGGAATAGAAAGTCTAACCATGAGAACAACATATATGTTAATGATGAGCATTCACTTCAAGGCGAAGGACATTCACAACATGCAAATTAAGAGAAATGGAACTCTCACGATGGGGGGAAAGACAAACCCAGCTCCTGATCATGAGGGATGATTTAAGTGAAGAGCAGAGCAATCTCCTTCAGTCTCTTCCTATCACAAAAGGCACCATGGCTAGCGAAGTCAAAAAGAAACTAACCGGTACAATATCAAAGAAATGATGGATAAAGTAAAAAGGCTCTTCAAGGAGATGAACATAGATCAAAGCAAGAAGGTGATGGACAAAAATCTAATGCTTGCCCTAAAATCACCTTCTGTCAAAAAGATAAGTATCAAATGCTTGAAAAATTCAAGCCGCTCATCATCATGAGGTATAATGGATAGTCTATCCCAGAGGCTCATGTCATGGATTATAAGCATGTTGTAGAGCTCAAAACTATGAGCAATGTAGTTTTATATCGAGATTTTTGTGAGTCATGAGAAGGAGCTGCTGCCAAGTGGTTCGATGGTTTGGAAGAAAACAACATTTCATCTTTCAAAAAACTTGCAGAGAACTTCATTCACTGCTTTGCGGTAAGCATTCCAACAAAAAGGAGAACCTCATTCTTAAAGCAAATAATCCAAGAAGAAGGGGAATCTCTTTGAAATTATGTAGCTTGTTTCAATAAGGAAGCCTTAAAGGTGATAAAACTTAACCAATCAAGAGCCATTGAAGCACTTCAAAATGACATAACTCATATAGAATATTTTAATGCCTTAAGCAGGCATGCTCTAATGACTCTAGAGGAAACCCTGGCCATAATCCAAAAGTACATTATACAAGATGATGCTTATGGCTATAGCCAAATTTTGAAAAAGTGAAGGCCATAAGTACTAATACTATAGGAAGTGGTGAAGAAGCAGAAGCAGGAAATGGAAGCCATTCCCATAATTGAAAAAACTTAACAACAATCACAACTAAGTTCATCTGGGCAAAGAGGTCCAAGAAGACCAAAACAACCTTATCTTGATATCTTTAAGCTCACACCCCTCAATGCTACTCCAGCTGAGGTCTTTGTAGCATTCTAAGACTAAAATATCTGGATGAGACTAAGACCGATGCAAAGATCTGTGGAGTTAAGGGACAAGACTAGATATTATCTCTTTTATGACACATATGGCCACAATACTAATGAATACAGGTCTTTTATGGAAGAAATAGAGAGACTGATTCAATGAGGTTATCCTAGAAAGTTTATAGAGGAAAGATGAGTAGGAAGGGAAGATCCAGCAACTACTCAAGACCAAGGCAAACAGCCTGCTAATGAAGGCACAGCGGGTGTTATTCATTGTATCATTAGGGGCCTGCTGAGGCACCTCTCAACAAATCTAAAGCTAAGGCTTTAACAAGGAGACAAGAGTCATATGAGTTCATCTTTTGTAATGGAGCTGGGATGTGGAATGATGAAAGCACATAGAAAGTTCCATACACAAGCCTAATGGTGATTCAGGTAGTAGTTACTAATTTTATAGTGAAGCAGATACTAGTGGATGATGGTAGTTCGGTCAACCTAATCACACTAGAAGCATATTAGAGAATGGGATTAAAAGAAGAGGATTTAGAGGAACTCAATAATCCTATTCGCGTACTTGATGGCTCTAAAGTCCCATCATGGAGAGTTATAAGGTTAACTTTTACAACAGACATTTCACCATATTGTGTTACTACAATGGCAAACTTTGTCGTTGTACAAACACCCCTTGCTTGTAATATGTTGATGGAAAGACCATTGTTGTATGCACTTGATGCTTCAGTTAACATATGAAGGTTAAGGATGATCATCTTAACACCATCAGGAGGAGAGTTCTACATCCATGGAAGCCCTCCTAATGAAGTCAACCATCCAATTCGAGACTCAAAAAAGAGAAACTAGCCTTTAGAGGACATTGCGATGCTGGAAGTCCATACTTAATTCATAGGTCAAAGCCACCACAGAGGACCAAACCAATGGGTGCATTAGAAAGATTCTTCGTCCAACAAAAAGAGTTGAAGAAATTTCTACTGATTAATTCTTCATTGAGTGAAGATCAAAAGAGAGAAGCATAACATTTTCTTAGGCAAAATATTTCTACCTGAGAAAATATTTCTAACTTCACTTGGACTTCAACGAAAATGCTTAGAATAAGTTCTGAGATCATCACCCATCAATTTGGTGTTGATCTAAACTTTAAGTCGATTAAACAAAAGAAAAGATGTTTTAGAGTAGAGAGACAAGCAGTTATAAAAGATGAAGTCAATAAGCTCCTAGGAGCAGGATTCATCAAAGAACTACACTATCTTGAATGGTTAGCAAATGTTGTCCTTGTCAAGAAACCAAATGGCACCTATAGGATGTGCGTAGACTTCACCGATCTTAACAAGCAACTTGTCTAAAGGACTCATTCTTGTTGTAGATGATAGATAAGCCAGTGGACTCAACGGCTGGCTATGGCTTTTTAACATCTTTGGATGTGAAGTAAGGATACCACTAGATAAGGATGCACTATGATGATGAAGAAAAGACATCCTTTATCACAGAGAGGGGCACTTACTATTATATTTCCATGCCCTTTGGTCTCAAAAACACTGGTGCTACCTATCAGTGCCTCATCAACATGATGTTTAAAGACCTCATTAGCAAGAATGTAGAAGCCTATGTCGATGAAATGATAGTCAAAAGCAAAAATATTGAAGATCATATAAGAGACCTCATAGAAGTCTTCATGGTAATAAGTAGCTATGGGATGAAGTTGAACCTTGAAAAATGCTCCTTTTTTAATAATGGTGGAAAGTTCCTCGATTTCATGGTTAGCGAATGAGGGATAGAGCCAAAACCAAACAAAGTTAGAACAATCTTTGACACAATAGCACTAGCAAATTAGAAAGAAGTACAAAGTCTGACATGAAAAATAGTGGCCCTAAATCGATTTCTATCTCGATCTGCTGAAAAGTATATGCCTTTCTTTAAAAAGTTAAGGAAGACAAATACCTTCAAGTGGATGCCTGATTGTGAACTAGCCTTCGAACAACTAAAAGCTTTTCTTAGTTCTGAATAGATTCTAATCAGACCTCTGCCTGAAGAACATGTGTTGATTTACCTCTTTACTTCTAACCAAGCAATAAGCTCTATTTTAATTCGTGAAGAAGGTTCAGTGTAAAAGCCAATGTACTACTTTAACAAAGTCTTACAAAGAGCTAAACTAAAGTATCTTCCAATAGAAAAGTTAGCTTATGCTTTACTTTTATTAGCAAGAAAATACAAAATTTATCTTCAAACACACCAAGGAGTAATGGTCATGGATCAATTGCTCTAAATAGTCTTACACTGCCCAAAAACCTTAGGGCAAATGTTATACTGGTTAGTCGAATTAGGCTAGCGCGGGTTACAGTACAAACCATGATCAGTCATCAAGGCACAAGCCTTAGCTGATTTCATTTTTGAATGCTCATTCTCTAATCCATTGCCTTTGGTAGAGTCAAGGGCATCAGAGAAGCTACCTAATAGGCTGAATCAAGTTCTCTGCCAGTTCTTAATAGTTCCTTATGGGAACTCTATATGGATGGGGCAAGTAGCATAGGAAGCAATGGCATAAACAGAGTGCTCCAAAAGGAGAACATTCTTCTACTTGAATATGCCTTAAAATTGGAGTTCTTAACCATAAACAATACAGTTAAGTATGAAGCAATGATTCAAAGGTTGTTACTCGTTGATTGTTTGAGGCTTGAAACTTTGAAGGTCTTTAGCAATTCTCAACTAATAGTGGACCAGATCAATGGAGAATTTGAGGCAAAAGATGAAACCATGCTGAAGTACCTTAAAAAGGCCAAGGCTTTAATTCGAAAGATGAAAGGCAAGAATGTAAATGTACAGGTCAACAAGGTCCCTCACATTGACAATTATAGAGTAGACAGTCTTTGCAAAATGGCAGACACACATCCAACTAAGCTACCTTGAAGAATCTTTATAGGATCACTTCCCCGCCCAAGCATTCAGGATGGTGAATAGATTATGCAGATAGACAAAGAGCCTAGCTGGATGGATCACATCATAGCCTACTTACACAAAGGAGAGCTACCTTCAGACTCGAAGATGGCAAGAAAGGTTTGGTATTGAAGTGCTCATTTGTCATTCTATAATGAAACACTTTACAAAAGAGCCTATTATTTGCCATAGCTGAAATGTCTTAAACCAACTAAAGCAAAATATGTGTTGCGAGAGATACATGAAAGGTCCAATAAGATGCATATATGAGGTAAGGCATTGGCAGCTAAAGTGATCAAATAAGGATATTTTTGGCCAACAATCAAGCAAGATACTATTAAGTTAGTACGAAGCTGTCATGTTTGCCAAAAGTATGCTCGCGGCTAAAACACTCCAGTAGTAGAATAGATCCCAATCATAAGCTTATAACCATTCACTAATAGGGAATAGACATCTTGGGCCTTTCACAATAGCCTTTGGTCAGAGAAAATTTTTGCTAGTAGCTATGGAATACTTCACCAAATAGGTGGAAGCTGAAACACTTGCCACAATTATAGTAGAAAAAATTGTCAATTTCTTATGGAGAAATACCTTATGTCGATTTGGTGTTCCATATTAACTCATCAGTGATAATGGAAAACAATACAATAACTTAAAAATTTGGTCTTGCTGCGAAGATCTCTAATTCAGATAGCATTTCTCATCCATAATCTGATAGGCAAGTTATAGTGATTAATCATACTATTCTTCAGGGACTGAATAAAAGGCTCAATCAATATGGCAGAGGTTGGGTAGATGAACTCTATCGTGTTCTTTAGGCATATCGAACCACATCGACAAAAATAAAGGGCGAAACTCCTTTTAGCATGACCTATGGCATTGAAGCTGTCATTCCAACTGACATTGGCATGCCAAGTGGAAGGATCAATTTTCTTGGGGAAGAATCGAATGACCAAAAAAGAAGAGTTGTTCAGGATCTCATAAGAGTTTCATAATAAAGCAGTTATTCATTTAAAAGCTTATAAAACTAGAGCAGCCAACTACTTCAACAAAAAAGTTAGAGCTCGTGTATTCGCCGAAGAAGACTTAGTCTTAAGATACCCTGAAGTCGTTGGTTGTAGAGAAGCAATGGGTAAATTGGCTCCAACATAGGAAGGACCATATCAAGTACAAAAGGTGATAGGTTTTGCTACATACAAGCTTGCAACGTTAGAAGGAGTTGAAGTTCCTCACACTTGGAATATTCAACACCTCAAGTTGTATTATAAATAATTCAGAAATGAAGAAGTACTTTTTAGTATATTTTACTCTTCAGCATATAGTACATACATCTTTTTCCCTTTGACAAGGCGAAGATAAAGCCTTTATCAAGGCAAGGCCAAAGCCTTTACCAAGGTGAAGCATTAAGTCCTCTATAAGAGGGCACCTAAAAACCTCATTTAAGTGAGGTCCTCACCAAGGTGAGGTACAAATCCCTGATCAAGGCAAGGCCAAAGCCTTCACCAAGGTAAAGCACTAAATCCCTTATAAAAGGGCACCTAAAAACTCATAAGGTGAGGTCCTTGCTAAGGCGAGGTACATTCTTTTCGCCAAAAGCAGAGACTAAGGCATGTTTGATTTCAAAGCAAAAAATTTAAAGCACAAAGCAATAACAAGTTATTTCTTCTTTAGAGAGGGAGAATAACACTAACATATGTCCACAATAAAGCTCAAGTAATTCAATTACTTCAGTTCAAGATTTAAAGATTCAACTTAAAGAGTTAAGTATTACTTATAAATTTAACTCAGTCATTTGCGAATAAGTCTAAGAGACAAAGCAATTGAAAAAAGAATACTTTATTGAATCTATAACTATATAATGAATTACAAGAGTGTTAAGACTGTTGTATATATAAAAAATTCTCTAAGTCCTAAACCAAAAAAATGAAAAAGTATGATACAAAAGAAACTGAAGAAAGAAGCTACTTTATTGAGGGTTCTAAAGCAGAGGTGTCCTTTGAGCTAGAGCCTTGACTTGCAAAAAATAAAGTAACTAGATTGCCTTCATTGATATTCAGAATCATACCAACTAGTTTTTTAAGCCCTCTCGAAGTACTTTAAGGAATTTCTTTTTCAACATCATCAATAGCCTTGTTATAGAAGCTGATCGATCCCTGTATTCCCTTCAAAGCAATGAATTTTTTTAGTACTTCGAGCTTGAAAAAAATCGTTGATGATGGCTTCTTGACTCTTCTTAGCATCTTTAGCTTGTCGCTCTGCTTTACTTGTCCTAGGCTTCTTAGCATCTAATCTTTACTCCAGCTCTTCAATCTTCCTCTTCGCTTCTGCCAGTTCATTCTGGTTCGCTCTGAGTTGACTGATTTCACCTTACAGGTCAATCTTTGACCTTAAGCTCTGAGCTTCTTCATCAACATTCTTCAAAGAAGACTGAAGCTCTTCAATAAACTTATCCTTTAATGTCAGCGATTGTTGTAGTGAACATTTTAGCCCTTTTCTCAGAGGTCTCTTTGGTCCTTTTCAACCTCTCTTGCGACTAGGTCACATCCCCAACTAACCCAACATTTATAGTCTATAGCTCCTCTACCTTACTTTATAATCTTTTAAGTTCTTTAGAGGCAGCGCTTCTCCTTCCTCAATTACTTTAGTTCACTATAAAAGAGGTCAATGACCGCACATTGCTCTTTGATGAGTTCAATGCATTTCATTGTTGTTCTTCGAGCTTCAATGTAAAACTTGTCACAAGCATTAAGTGCTCAATCAATGTTGTGGCGGTTCCAATAATTTGAAAGAAGATGAATAGATGAGTAAGGCACTAAGTATGAAACGAAGATGAAAATTAATAAAGCAAAAGATAGATTTCAAAGAAATACTTACGTCATAGCCTTTTGAAAACTTCTCTTTATAGCAACTCCCTAAAAGAGAGTTTGGGTTGGCCACAAGAAAAAGGAAAGGGATGTAAACTCATGGCAAGGTTGGTAGCAAACTCTATTGTGTCATCAACTCACGAGAGGATTTTGCTCTTTACAAAATGTTGGAGCAGAGCTTTGGATCACTTATTATAGAGATTATGGCGAACCGGAGGGAGCTTATTGCAAATTTTTTCATTATTAAGGACTTTCTCCCTTATGTACTTTGGCCCGCCACAAGTACACCCTTCATATCTAAGAGGGGTCATTAATCTATGGCCTCAGCCTTCGCTCCCGCACTTTTGATACATCCAGATATCCCTAAGGATTTATGCCAAAGAAAGTGAAGTCTAGAATAGGAGGATGCCTCTAACCCCTCTCTTCGTCCTCGTCATTTGTGAGGTCCACAGAAGAAGTGACAGTTGCTTCAAGAGTCACCCTTGCTTCAACCGTAGTGCACCTCTCCCTTCGATTGGTTGAGCCTCGATACTTATTTAAACTGGGAATTCATTGCCAATTGTATTTACAAGCTCACCCCTTGAAGTAACAATTGTACTAGCAGCTTCAACTCTCCTCTTTTTCATCTGTTAGATTATTGTAATATCTAGATTATTGTAATATTTATCAAAATAAACAAAGTTTAAATTCTCCTATACAAAAGAACAAGACACAAGTCAACAAAGGACTTAGCACCAAATGTTAAAATCATTAAGTCTTAACTTAGCACCAAATGTTAAAATCATTAAGTGTTAAGTGATGAAGTAAGCAAACTAGGAATAGGACACTCAAATGGGCAAGCCCCCTTAATAGTAGTAGCGGGCTTCCCCATGTCCGCTCCGCCACATCGGTCAAGGGAGCCTCTTGTTCTTGAACTTCTTCTATCCAAGTAGCCTTATCATTTTGAAGATTGTTTACCTCTCCAACAGTAATAGTCGAAGCAACCTCCTCTTCTCTTCGAGAAGCTTTAAAGGACTTGCTCTTCCTCACTAGGGAAGAAATCAGTTGAACTTCCTCGTCCTCTTCATCTATTAAATTTTAGTTAGGGCTGCAGCTACTTCTTCCATGTCCTTCACCAAGTTGGCAAGCTTAACTATAGCCCTTTCCCTAGGATCATTCTCTGAGGATGGCACCTTCATTTTTCCCTTCCTAGTGGGAACAGACTTTCTCAACTTCTTGCTGCAGCTTCTTCATCAATTGTGACGCCAGTAGCCAACGTCTTCTTCCTCTTGCTAGTGGTCTATTTCACTGGCTTTGGATATAATGGGGGGACCACCTTCAACGGCTGCCACTCTCCCTGATGGACCAAGGTTAACCTTTTAGTTACCTTATCTATACAAGGAAGACAAGTATTGCAGTTATAGGTGAGAGGGGTGATGCCTTCTAATTTCTTCTCTATATCTTCACAATACCTGCTCATTATATCATTGTGAACTATAAAGAAGACATAAAATAAGTTAGAAAGATGTTAAAGAACAACATCAAATCTCGACATATGAAATGAATACACGGACTCACCCCTAATAGCATTTATTGGTGTATTTGAGATTACCATACCTGAGGCAGCCTTGAGCATCATGTGCACTTCCAAAGACCTCAGGTTATATGACGACCTTCCTCATATTAAGGTATTGATCTCCACCTTCTCTTCCTAACTCAAGTTCTCTGGTTAGTCAAACAAGCCACTAACTAGATTTATGAAGGACCTTGAATAGGCTTTTGCCTAATGACAGTGAATTGGCTTGCCCAGTTGGGGATTTTATTTTTGTTATTTTGGAAAAGGTGGTACTTCATGCGAGTAAGATAGTGTAGACAAAGCTTTCGATCGACTTCCCAACTTAAACAAGACTTGGAATATCTTCGGTGTTAGAGTAATTCTCAAGGCAGTGCACACCACCTCAAAAAAGAACATCTCCCTGATGGATTCAAATGCAACATCATGGGATTCACTTGATAGTAGTTGAATAGCTCCACTATGAAAGGCGACCTTAGCCTAGCGACCATGTGGTCGAAGAAAAACATGTAGTTGTAAAAGTCCTTTGATAGCTCTCTTAAGGACTTCGCATCTTCTCTCTTCTCATCCACTAGAATCCTCTCATCTGGCTAGTGAATATACAGTTCAAACTCGCCATTGGCCAGCTTCAAATTCTTGCACCAAGACTTGAAGCGTTTAGCCACCATAGTGGTGGCAATAAAGTGCCACTAGTTCAATATAGCGACATAAAAGTCAACAGTGGTTTTTTTAGGGCCATTTTTAGTGTTTTAAATTAAGAAAATGCAAGAAAAGGTAAGAAAATATGAGAAAAAAGAAGGAAGCCCAAGCATATAGAGCTCAGCAATGGTAGAAAGCGTAGAAAAATAGAGAAAGAGAAAGAGTTATGGAAACATGAAAGGCACAAAGAAGAAAGAAGGCACTATTTATAGAGAGAAGGACTATCGAAAACCGTTCAATAATCATTAATTCAAATTTCAAAAAGCAGATTCAATGGTGATTGAAATCTAATCTAACAGTTATAATTGAAGAGCCCATTTGCTCACCTTGCCATGCATCGCTATTCGCCAAAAAAGTGGCACAGTTGCTCACATAAACTCCATTTGTCTGAAGTTCAAGAGGTTGATGACCTTAGCACTTCTTCACTGGACTGAGTCCTAATAAAAGTCGAATAAGCTCATGGTACCTCCAATCAAAGAGGTTCCTCAAGTTATACTTTGCTTCGTTACATATGTTCCAATAAGAACTCTCCGAACTCCTCCTTATTGAAATAGGGGGACCTTTGATAAGGAAAAAACTCACTTTAAAAGAATTAAGGCTTTAGGCCCTAAGCACATAGATCTTTCAAAGAATTTAATAGGCTTCACCTCAAGCCCAACATGATAGTGAACGAGTGAAAAGGGAATGCTATCACCTGAAGATCATCTCCCCTTTGCTAGGATGTTCACCTCTTCATTATCTTCACCATCTATGGGCCTCCGAAAGGCCATCCTTGGAACATCTTTTCACTAAGAAGTCATAAGAAGACTTCATCTCTTTACGTCTACGCTTAGCTCAACCATCCAAGCATGACCCAACACTTTCCATCATGATAGAGTAGTTCTCTTCACCTGTCTCACCTGTTTTATGATAAGGAAGGCTTCTCCTAATGATACGTGTGAGGACAAGTTCTCCTCCTTGTCACCTTGGATGCATGACATGCGCCTCATCCTCATTTATTAAAAGAGACCTCCTAGTATAAATAGTAGTCATGCAGCCCATGCAAAGTAGCTCTTTCTTTACTCTATAATTTCCTTTCTCTTCACTAAAAGTTTTCTCTTAACTTAACAATGGCTAACTTGAGCATCAAAACTTCTCTTTCAGGCCAAGGCCTCAGCTCCTCCATGATCTTCTCTTTGTTTTGTAGATTGGTTTGAGCATCTAATAGCTCATCTCCATAAAAAATACAACCTATTTCCCTTTAAAGATATTCTGAGTATATTCTCAATGATCATTTATATCAAGATTTTAATAGTTTAGATTTTAATAGTTTTTACTTATTTATTTTGGGTTATATACTTCTTAGTATATTTTAAAATTTAAAATTAACAAAAAAAAAAATACATATAAGAAATTGTAGCAACGATTTTGAAGTTCAGAGTGCATTTCATAATATATGAAGTTCGCTCCATTCAAGTGAACATGATTAACTTAAATGCCACTGCAAAACAGAACATCGCAACCAACCAGCATACCCCACCCGAACAGACATGGGCCCACACAAAAAGTGCCATCCTTTGGATTAGATCCATTAACCTTGCAAGATAAAGTGACATCACTGTGTGTCACAATTAAATTCAGACCCTTCATTTCCATCAAATAAAACCATTAATTACTTTTTGACAATATTATTTCCAAAAAATTTGCAACCTTAGCAATAACCGGCTCTTCTTCGGCTGTCACCTTAGTAACAACGTTAGCCTGTAGATTTAGCATGACTTATAGTAGCACATTATATACGTATATGGTGAGCGTATAAAATAAAATACGTATGCCCCCTCTCTCTCGCTCCCCAATTATTTCCCCCAATTTTTTAATGTGCTCTCGCTTCTTCTCTCTCTGTGCAATAAATAAAGAAAAACCCTAATTACGAATCCCTTCCTTTTTTTCTCTCTCTAAGCGCTTTCTCTCTCTATACACTGTAACCCTAATTTGCGTTTCCATGGCGGCGGCTCGGGAACGGAATGACAGTTCGTACGACGACGGAGGAGGTTTTGGAAAGTTTCGGAAGCGGCCTTTTCGAAGGGTCCAGGCCACGCCTTACGATCGTCCACCCACCGCAATTCGAAACACGAGCCTTGCCAGTAATTCCAACAACAATAATGGTTGGCTATCGAAGCTGGTGGATCCGGCACAGCGGCTCATTACTTCCAGTGCTCATAAGCTCTTTGCTTCCGTTTTTCGAAAACGGCTACCTCCCCCTCCTCCCCCCCAGCCACCGGAGCCAGGTCCGGTTTCTATAGCTTTTGAGAATGCTTTTCCTGTTTTTATTGGAAACCGGGTCCACGTCTGTTCTTCTTCTTCTTCTTTTTTTTTTTTTTGAAATTGCTTTCGTTAGGGTTTTATTTGTTTTACTTTTTCTAATTTGTGGAATTAAGGTAAGTAAGCTTTTCATTTCATAGAGATTTAGGAATTATGATTCTGGGCATGGGAAAGAAGTTTAGCGTAAAAATTGCGAATAGGGATTTGTTCTTTTTTTTGCTTTGTTGGGGAAGTGGATTTCTCTATCTTTGGTATATATCATTTGTTTGCTGTGGTGTTTTTTTTTCCGAGTTATTCTTGAATTCAGCTCATACTTGATTATATTTATGGCCACATGATTATTCTTAGTGCCTGAATTTGTTGTTTGCATTTTTATTTGAATACAGTTCTTTTGTCGCTTTTTTTTTTTTTTCAATTTTGTATGTGGATAAACTTTTCTTAATTAGACGATGCATAAACTTGTTTTTTGAATAGAGGCAAATGGGGAAGCTCTTGATAAGCCGCAGGAAGCAGCTCCCAAAGTAAGTATGAACGGTTTTAATAGTTTCTTTTGGCTCAAGCTGGCTTTCTCAAACATCAAAAAGATTTAAGAATATGATTATGTCAATTTATTGGTTGGTTTATTCATTTTGATCGATAGTGAACTTCAAATTATCGTGTTGGAACAGAGAGATGGAAAATGACTATCCAAGTCCTATGGTTTCTGTACTTACTGTGGGGGTGGTAATATCCTGTTCGACTTTTGTATAATAGTTGATTGAGTTATTACAATCTATGGGCTCACCTTTACACCAAGCCAACCATTTTTTAGCCATGGTTTAGAAGAACATTATGTGAGAAAAATTTGACATAAGTTTTAGATGGCAAAAAATCCATCACTGGGAGAATGGGTGGGGCCACACCATGGTACATTCCCTAGTAAAAGGTTGTTAATTTTTTATAAGTTAAGTTTTATATGGTATGCTTTTGTTAATGATAGAAACATTATATTTGGTAGTCTTGTACTCAGTAAAGTAGTTTGCTGATGGGAAGTTCTGAGGAAAAAATGCATGCGAGGGTTTCCTTTATATTGTATAATACCACTTGTTGGTTTTCTCTGCACATTTAGTGCTTTTTTCTTGCGATGTTGTGAAAAAAAAAGTGAGATGAGAGTTAAACAACTATGAATACTCTTTGAGACTTGAAAAGTTAGTCAAGTGCTTTTTTTCTTATACAATATTACAAGCTTATACACATTATACTGGGTGGTTAAAGACATCTGGGATATAAAAAAGTTCAAAAATTGTGAAGCATGCTTTTAGAATGACTATAGAAACCTGCTACACAGCACTGTATTATTTCACACAAGTCTGTGAACTAATGAAATGAATATTATTTTTCATGATTGTAATTTCTAGAAGGTGATTTTTGAAACTTGGTTCACCTCTAATTTGAATACTTTTGGTAATGTTCAGTAATGCTTTTTTTTTTTTTTTTTAAATTTTGATGATGTACCTGGTCTTTCACTTCACCATTATGACTTGCGTCCTTGTAGTTGGTTTCTTCATCTGTCTTTTTCATGTTCTTACTAAATCCTTGCTGTTGTAATTTTTGTTTAAGTTGGGTAAATTTAACTGAAATGCATGTGCTGCTTGCAAATTTGTCTTCAAAGGATCCACCTGGAATACGAGGATCAGCTATGAATGTAATTGATAGTCCTGGTAGTAGTTCTGATGGAGGCAGGCTCACTGAACTGGAGCTACTTTTGATGCAGAAGACATTTACCAGGCAAGTCATTGCAGAGATCTAGAAGGATTTTGGTAGTGTAGTTGACCTTGGGGGCACTAACTCCCAGTTAATAAACTGTGAGCTCTAGAAACATGCTTACAGAATAAACTGTGTTTTGAGGCCAAGGTCCACCAGCCAACCAAACTGTTAGTACTCTAATGGTTTCAAACTGATAATTAGTTGTGCATTGCAACTTTCTGCAGTTATACACCATCAAAATTCATTGCTGTTATTTATTTATGGTTATTACCATAATTCGTTGGTCCACTATTTGGAAAAATTCTGGTATATATGCAAAAAATTACCAGGACATGATTAAGCTTACATGTATGTGAAATTATTTACTTGTATAAATATTGCCTTAGTCATCTGTTCGTGTTAATACTTGGTAGTTGTTTACTCATGTAAAGATGGCCAATTAGCTTCTGATTGTTAGTGATTTAACACTGAGCTAATCCTTCAGCTTCTTGTTCTATGCTGTGGGCTCATGGTTGCGTGTCCGAATTAATATAATTAGCTTCTGATCTTAACTTTTTTTTTTTTTTTAAATTTGTTTTATTTTATATATGTCAAGTATGAACATGGCATTGCAATAGCACTTTACTGCGCCCTGTTCCTCCCCTCCCAAAAAAAAAAAAAAAAAAAAAAAAATTTGTAATAGCATTAGTATTTTTGGGACAGTTGTGATAACTTGTCTTTGGGAGGATCTTATGATGATGGAAAACATAATGTGCTTGCTACTACACAGGTCTGAGATTGATCGGTTGACAGCTCTACTGCAATCAAGAACTGTTGATCTGCCTGTTGGGAATCAAGAGAAGAAATCTGAAGTGATCCTTTCAAAACTGGTGGATAGGAAGGAGGACTTTCTAAGTACTCCAGTTAAAGATAATGGACTTGAGAGCGACCAAATTTCAACTCCCATCATTAGTTCAAGAGTAGGAAAATTTGCCTCTACTTCATCTTCATTACTTTGTGTATTTGCAATTGCTTTTTGGTGGTTTTAGAGGATCTCATTTCATGGAAAATATATATGTGCATATCTTATATGTGAATACTTGCTTGTGCATGCGTTATTGCTCACACAAAAAAATGGAAGTTAGATAATATGGCTCTCATTTCACATTTAGTGGCTAACATGTCTTCAGGTCCTTGATGAGGATGTTGCTTCACCTGCAGAGCTTGCAAAAGCTTACATGGGTAGCAGGCCTTCCAAAATATCCCCATCTGCACTAGGTTTGCGCACTCGACCAATTGGAGAGGATTCAGTTGCACAGATTGATCGACCTTTACTTTCAAAATCTCCCATCATGTCGGTTGTGCCAAGGTCTTCAGGACGTGTTGTGCCCACTGAAAATGGTTTTGTGACACCCGGATCTCGGGGTCGATCTGCTATATATAGCATGGCTAGAACTCCATATTCCAGAGTTCACTCAACCTCTACCTTTCAGGTTGGTATGCTGAGATCATGTGATTTTGTTTTGAATATTGTAATTGGATTATGTCTATTGATGCAAAATTTTCTCGTTTTCTAGGGTGCTGGGGCTGAAATTAATGTTCTTGGTGCACCATCATTGTCATCTCCTAGTATCTTGGGGAGCAACAGAGTATCTGGATCTAGACAAGGGGTACAAGCACTAAAATCAATTACGTGTTCATAGATTTTTGAGGTCCATTTTAAAGATAATATATCTTTGTTTTATTATTTTTGGTTTCTTTTACAGGCTTTAAAGAGAAGGAGTTTAGTTTTGGATAATGATATAGGATCTGTAGGTCCTATACGTAGAATTCGTCAGAAATCTAACCTTCTGCCTTCTGGTACCCTTTCTATCCGTGAAACTGGACTTGGTTCTGATGCTGCTCAACAACCATCCTCATCACAGAAGCCAGTTTTAGCCAGTGAGCCATCAATGGAAAATGGGGACAATAATATTCGTGGTTCAGGTTTTACCTCTGTCCCCTCCAAGTCTAGTGAGATGGCTTCCAAAATACTGCAGCAACTGGATGTGTTAATCTCCCCAAGGGAGAAATCACCTAGTAAGTTGTCATGGTCCATGCTACGTGGACCAGCTCTTAGAAGCCTGGAGAATGTGGATTCTTCGAAGTTTCTGGAGACTGTTCAAGATAATAATAAGCTAGATGTTAACCACAATACCTTGTTACCTAATGCGCAAGAGACTCTGTCTCAAAAGCAAGATAAGATTGAGGAAAATGGTTTGAAGCTCATTGCTTCATGTGAGAAGTCGGCATCTACAGTAAATGGTGTACGTAATGCATCTGATGTTAAAACAATAGCTTTTCCTGTTATGGATTCTGTTGTGCAGCCCTCTCTACAGAAGAGATGGGCTTTCCAAATGAGCGCACATGAGGTATGTGTGTTGTAGAAATTGTTCATCTGTACAACTAGTGCCATTGATGGAGTGCCTTCTAATAATGCACCTAGTCCACTTTGTCTACTTGCTATCTTCTATCTGTTCCCTGCCCATATCTTCAATAAATTTGTGCACCTGAGATTTAAAATTTACATTTTGGACACACACAAACAATTGTCTCAAACTGTTTTAACAGTATTAATGAAATTGCTTATGTGAAAAATACCATCTATGTGCTAATGCTAGTTTTATAGAAAAGCTGTTAGGTTGGTGTCTTTTGGGGAAATGTAGCAATTTTTTAGAACTTTTGTTTCTTCATTGACGTTTTTAGTTTCTAGTAATAACCTCACATTAATGTTATACATCTCTTTTCTAGGATTATCTGGACCTTGACGATGATGACCATCCTGATAGGACTGCATCTGGTGCATTGGCTGAAGAGAGAGAGAGGCTAGATAATACTTTGGCTGGGAATAAGATCAGTTCTGCTCAGGCCATGACATTGGAGAAGCCTGCAGGTTTTTCTCAAGCTAAACCTCAAGAAAGTTCCATACTGGACCAAAAAACTCCAGGAGCTCCTGTTGGGTCTGCGGTGGCTGAAAAGAGCATGCAGGATGTGGTAGAAAAGCAGCCAACTATAATATCTGATAAAAATGAATCAACAAAAGATTTAAGTTCTTCACCTCCCATACCTAACTTTGGAGAAAAGGTTGTTCCCCCCAAGGAACCAAACGGTTTTCCTCCTGTATCTAGTTTCAGCTCCAAAACTGCTGGAGCACAACAATTGACATTTGGTTCCACATCACCTATTGTGAGTGACTCCACAAGCTTTAAGTTTGGTACTGTTTCACACTCTAATTCAGAGAGCTCAAGCAGGTGAGTACACATGCCTACAACTTATTATTTTGCATAGATTTTTGTGATCTTTTGAGAATACGTATGCTATAAATTCTTTTTCTTTAAGAAGTAATAGGATTATTATTAACATTGGCATCTTCATGAGAGAGAGAGAGAGAGAGAGAGAGAGGGGGGGGGGGGGGGGGGTGTGGGGAAACTAAATTGATGGAAACAGCATTAAGACTAATCGTTGCTCTACATGGAAGAAATGTGGCACCTTACATGCCATTTGAAGAATTTCAAGTCCTCTTTTATTGGTTGATTGGTTTATATTTCAAGGACTTTGAAGGAGGGGTTTGACCCAGTTTTGATCAAATGATAGATTGAGTGGTTCTTGAACTAAATTGATGGAAACAGGATTGAGACTTTTGTGATCCTTCGAGAATACGTATGCTATAAATATCTATTTCTTTAAGATGTAATGGGATTATTATTAACATTGGCATCTTCATGAAAGAAGGGGGGGGGGGGGGACTAAATTGATGGAGACCAGAATGTTTTTGAAACTCTAACAAATTCCTGGCATCCAAAGTGTGCTATGTGCACATTGCTGGAGACCTTGGAGCATAGACATGAGGTGTGAGTGTAGGCGTCTACCTAAGCAAAGATTAGTTGTCTTCAAAGTGAAATATGTAATAATAATTTTAATTACATTTCAAAGTTAGTAAGAAAAAGGCAACTAGATCAAAACATTAATATATTTTTCCTGTTAGCTGCTGCATAAAGGATGCTGGTAGGATATTGATACAAGCTGTTTACATTTTTTCAAACAAATCTAGTAATAAGATTGTCTGCATAAAATAGTTATCTGATCATGTAAATTAAAACACACTTTCATATTTCTGTACCTATAAAACATAACCCGTCATATATCATTTAAGAGCAAGGTTTTATCAAACAGTTCATCTCAAAATAAGGAGTTTTTATGAAACCATATTGTATTGTCATGTATATTAGCAGTCTTTGTTTATGACATGTCTAAAGGATGAAATGCTGCCGTATCCTTACACTATGCTTTATCCTATTGATATTTTTCTGTACTTCACAATTATTTTGCTTAAAACTAGTATCCATGGAAAGTTTGTCCACCACTAGATTCTTTTTACTGCTACTCTCCGCAAAAACCTTCCTTGTTTTGTTTTCCCTGTGTTACTTGAATGTTTTCTACTTTTGCATATTAGTGCATTAGTTGGCTTGTGATGGATAATACGACAGTCATACTAATAATATTGTCATGAGTCTTGTCATAACACAGTGTATTGTAGTTTGATGCAACAAAAAAACATTTTCAATTATTGTAGTAGTATGGCCTTATGATTATGGATGTCTTATCTTTCATGGGGCTGTTTATCTTCATGAATTAATTATATATTTGTCTTAAGTGGTGTATCGAGTATAGTAGCTGTGAGAAGTGGTGACGTTTCTCATTGAAATTCAATACAGAAACCATTAATGATGTGAGAAGTGCTGATGTTTCTCGTTGAAATTCAATATAGAAACCATTAATGATGTAAATACATCATCCAACAAAATTGGTTGTATGGTTGATTGTGCTATCACCCTGTTGTGACCTTGACCAGTTCATTCTCCCCTTCGCTTTTTCTTGTATTGTTTTCTTCCTGTTCTCAATTAAACTTTTTGATCAGCATAAATTGTCATTTCCATTATCTTGCTATGCAATCTGATTAGATTTCCTCCCTTGCCTTATGTGCAGCTTTACTTTTGCTGCTGCTGATGCAGCAAAGTCTGCCAACAAAGAGCCTGAATCAGATAAAGTTGATACTAGAAACAGTTTAAAGGCTGGTATCTTCAGTTCAACTGAAATTGTGGCTTCCACTCTATCAACCTCAACAGGCATATTATCGTTAGGCGTGCTTACCAGCACTTCAAGTTTAAATGGGTCTCTTGCAGATTCTACGCATTCATTTTCTTCCAATGGTCCAGCTCTAGTTTCTAATAATATTTTGGGCCAAAGTTCATCCAGTAGTTCTACCAGTGCTGTTGTCAACAGTAGTGGTAATGTTACTGCTATCACTACCACTTCTGCAAAAATCAACAGCGGTAGCAGCATCTTTGCATCGGCTTCAGCACCTTCCTTTGCATTGGTTTCAGCACCTTCCTTTGCATCTGCTTCAGCAACTGATTTCAAATTTGATTCCGCTGTGGTTCCACCTGCTTCAGCATCATCAAACTCAGCAATTACTGGTGTAGAATTGACAGAAACCAAGACAACAGAAAGGGGCTTTGGGAATTCAGTAAGAGCTTCTTTTGGCAGTTCATCCTCAGCAACTAATAGCACTGTTAGCAGTATTTTCAGTGGTGCATCCTCTGCAATAACAGGCACAGGAAGTAGCACTCTTTATGGAACATCATCTGTGGTTGCAAGCACTGAAAGCTGCAATTTAGGTGGTACAGCCTCTACAGTTGCAAACACAGGCAGTGGTATTTTTAGCTTCAACGCTGGAGCAAGTATTTCACCTGCAACTAATCAATCTCAGGGCATTAATCCTTTTAGTAATGCTAGTGCTCAGGCATCTGTAGCTGGGACTGTTTTTGCAACTTCAACTCAGAGCCTGCCAATTCAATCTGGGTCATCACCTTCTTTTGGATTGACTGCAAATACAGCCTTTTCTTCTGGAGGTTCCTTATTTAGTTCTACATTCAGTTCTGGTGCTACTTTTGGACTTCCCTCTTCTACATCTTCAGAGGCCAATTCTATTAGCTCCACCACTAGCTCTCTGTCAACAACATTTGGTTCTAGTTGGCCCGCACCTAAATCTTCCATATTCGTCCCTGCATTTACTTCGGCATCCTCCTCTACTGGGTTTGCCTTTGGAGCCTCCTCAGCTTCTAATACTACTACCAGCACCACGTCCATGATGTTTGGATCTAGTAATGCTTTTGCCTTCAGCTCACCTGTGGCAGCATCTCCCTCGCAGCCTGGGTTTGGTAATCCAAGTCCTGCTTTCACATTTGCACCTTCTCCATCTGGTAATAACGATCAGATGAACATGGAGGACAGCATGGCTGAGGACACAGTTCAGGCAACCACATCAACAATTCCACATCCAGTTGCGTCGCTATCACCTGCCTTTATTTTTGGTTCTACAGGTCCATCAGGAGCGAATCAGTTTGGCTCTACCGCTCCATCAGGAGCAAATCAGTTTGGCTCTGCAGCTTCATCAGGAGTGAATCCATTTCAATTTGGAAGCCAGCCAAATCAAGTGCCACCCCAGAACCCATCTCAGGCTTCTGCTAGTCTAGAGGTTAATGGTGGAGGGAGCTTCTCGTTGGGCACTGGTGGTGGTGACAAGTCCACTAGAAAATTTGTCAGAATAAAAAAAAACACTAGAAAGAAGTGATACATCAATCATCACAGGGAGTTGCTGTCCTTGTTGCAGGTCCTGCATGATGAAATAATTAAATTGATGAGAGGAGATAAGCAGCATAGAAGGTTTTCATGCTGTTGGTCACCCCAGATTATTCAGTGATGATGCAGGTAAACCCACCACATCGGGATCTGGAAATGTTCTGGTTCTGTTTGCTCTTTCCGATTTTTCTTTTCTTCAGGGCAAATTTCATGGTTGAAAGGCAGACATAGGTTGTCACAATTTTGTACCAGTTTTCTTAGCAATCTAAGAATATTTGTGCTGTACTAGTGGGTAGCTCAAGAGGATTTTATGGTTGGGCAAATTTGCTAGTTACCGTGTTCTCTTGTCATATGTGATGTAACATAAAGAAATTTATATGAATTTGCTTAAAAAAGTTGCTAGCATATGCTTAATGAAAATGAATCATGGTCTTGCACGATTTTCTAATGTTTTGCACTTGTCCTGAAATCTGGCGGTTAAATGCATATTTTGGCCCTTGAATTTTGTGTCATTAACCTTGATGACATTTTAATTTTGCAAATAAATCTCTTTTAACATGATTTCATATATATTGTATATCTCGTCGGAGTGGAAATGAAATGCGTGCGGGGACGCTCTGGATCGTGTGAAGCCAAGAACATGTTGCCAACGTGGCAATTTTGGTTTAAGAAAGGAAATCTTTACAACTATCTTTGATTTTCTAAAAAAGTTACTCTATTGCATTATGGTCTCAAAATACATATTAATTATAATATATATAGTAAAAAAATAAAAAAATCTACTTAGTATAAATGGTATACATATTAATTATAATATATGTGGTAAAAAAATAAGAAAACTTTAGTATAAATATGAAATATTTTAAATTGCCTGGGTTTGAATCTTAAGCTTGAATATTATTTTTTTTAAGTTAATCTTTTTTTTTTTGTTTCCTTTTCAGTTATTTTTTTTCTTTTTAGTTATTTTTTTCTTTTTTAGTTATTTTTTGTTTTTCTTTTCTTTTTTCTTTTTGTCTTTTTTTTTGTAATATTTACAATGAAAATTATATTTATTTTATTTCTCTTAAGAAAAAAATTATATTAATGTTTTGAGTTTTTTTTTATTTTTTTCAAAATTGAGTTCTTTTATTTGTTTAATTATTTTAATTAAATTTATATTAATTTTTATAAGAAAAAGATTATACTAATGGTTGGATTTTTTTATTTGATTCTTATAATGATAATTAATTTTAGTATTATTAATTTTTCAATGTAATTTTTATTTATAAATTTTAACATTTTTATGGATAATTTTTGTACATGGTTTTTAAAGATAATTTAACAAAAAGATAAATATCATACATATCATATTTATCTTTTTTATAGCAATAAATTTTTAAAAATCAAATCTTTTTTTTAAATAATAATAAATTCATTGAAAATTTACTGTCAAATATAATTTATATAATAATTATGTTTACCACTTATAAGCCATATGTTCATTAAGTATTACTTATAAATTTATTCAATATATAGTATAGGTTTATCATTTGTAAATTATAGATTCATATTAAATTTTAAATTATCAAGTTTATTTGATTTAAAATTTAGATTCATTACATATAACTATTAAATGCATTAGATAAAACGTTCAGATCCATTATGTATCACATTCAGATTCATTATCTTTTACTGTCAGATTCATGATTTAATTATTTTATAATTTAATTTTATTCATTCCTCATATTTATATTTTTCATTCTTTAATATTTCACATATAATTATGATGTTTATTATATTTAAAGTTTAGATTCATCATATATAACTATTATGTTCCTTAGATATAATGTTTAGATTCATCATATATCACATGCATATTCATTATTTTTTACTACTACATTATGATTATAAATTAATACTAAATTATTTTTTTAATTAATCAACAATTAGTTTTGTTATCTCGATCGAGTAGAATTCAAAATAATATAAGCAACATATTCATTAAGTATTACTTATAAATTCATCAAATATATAGTGTTGATTCATTATTTATAAATTATAAATTTATCAGTTATATTAGTAAGAGAATATAATATATTCTTTAAAAGTGATGAATTTATATTTTATATCTTATGAACCTATACTTTATAACTAATGAACTTATTTTCTATGATTTATGAACTTTAATAGATTAGTTTATAATCATAAAAAGTTTTAGATACTATTTTAATAATATAAATATTACAACAAAATTTAAATATCATAAAAAATAAAAATATTATTTTATAATTAATTTAAATAATATATATATATATATATATATATATATATATATATATATATATATATATATATATATATATATATATTATTAATTTTATATAAATTTATAGAAAGTGAATTTTATTTGATGCATTAAATAATTTAACTAAATAAATATAAAATAATATTTAATAATTCTATTAGTTTTTTCAAATTCAATATAAATAAAAAATCAAACTGATAATTTCATAGAACTAAATAAATATTTATAAAAAATTCAACCATTAATATAATTTTTTTTCTTATAGAAATAAATATAAATTTAATTAGAATAATTAAATAAATAAAAAATTCAACTATTAATATAATTTTAATTGTAAATATTACAAAAAAAAAAAAACTAAAAAAGGAAAAAACAAAGAATAACTAAAAAAAGAAAGCATAACTAAAAAAAGAAAAAAAAAATAGAAGCTTTTTCTAAGATTTGAACCCACAATTTCAAGGGAAGGGAGTAAGATTAATATGTTAACCAGCTATATCAGCCAATATTTTTACTCATTTTATTACGTATATAATAATTAAAACTTTGGGTTCATATTTATAATACAAGGTGGATCTAGATCTATGATATAAGAACTCGTATAAAGGAGAGAAATTCTCAGTTTACAAATTATAATTCATATTTTATTCTTGGGATGTTTAAGAAAATAATATATTTGCTTTGTTCATAAATTATATTTCACTTTTATTTTAACACAAAGATTAATAATTTATATATATTTTTTATTATTTCATCAGTATTATGACGCTTAACAGCATTAATTATTCTAAAATAAAATGATTGAATATAAATATTTTAAAAGGTATATTTAGAAATATGATAATAAATTTAACTTGAAAAAGAAAGTGGATTATTTTTTTTAGAAATCCCAAAAAAGAAATGTGGACTTTAATTTGTGGATGAAGTAATTTTTTTTAAAGTTAAATTTAACTATTATATTTTCAAATATACTATTTAATATAATTATAATCAACCACGTTATTCTAAAATATTTAATAATATTAGTGGTTATAATAAAGGTAAAATAGTAAAAGAAATATAAATTCTTAATATTTGTATCAAAATAAAAGTGAATTATATATTGTGAACAGACGAAGTAAAAGAATTTCCCTTTAATGGCCTCTTGAGATTTCTCTAAATAATCTTCACAGTCTATATGCAGTGCAGAGATGTCAACTATATTTGCAAAGTAAAGTATTCAATTACACAAATTATCAATATTTTTTCTATAGCCTCAACCTTTAAGTCTTTAACCAGACCAAGACTGTTTGGCAACTTTCTGCTAACTTGGAAGATTATAAAATGCTCATTTTTCTTTCAAAACTCATCACTTCCTCTGCACTTATTTTCTCACTTTCCTTCATTTTTCTTACATTTTCCTATCGCCTAAACACTAACCAATATAATACTATCATATACTCTTCAAATTAACATGTGATTATGTCAAAATAGCTTCAAAATCATCTCCAAAAATTGATTATTTTTATTTATAATCTTTAAATTTGTCTCTTGTTATCCTTCTCTCGACTCGTTTCACTCTCATTTAACAATCTCTAGATCTATCTTAGATACGGGGTTGTCACCAATTGATTCATATATTTGCTATCTGCTTCTAATATTTTATTGATGCTTTTTTTTTTTATTTATTTTCATTTTGATCTATACGTTTTATGATGTCTTTACTCTTAGTTTGGGATTTTTTTTTTCACACCCTAAATCTAGTGGTGTGATGATTTTAGGGCGTGGATAGATTTAAGACCATAAAAAATCTATAGAACCTACAACCAAATTCCCAAATCTAGACATACAAACGCATAAAAAATCATGCCAAAAGCATGCACAAATTTTATA
Source organism: Reutealis trisperma (assembly GCA_947687605.1). Taxonomy (NCBI): domain Eukaryota; kingdom Viridiplantae; phylum Streptophyta; class Magnoliopsida; order Malpighiales; family Euphorbiaceae; genus Reutealis; species Reutealis trisperma. The sequence continues at coordinate 465,240 of CANTUT010000235.1, read as the reverse complement.
GTGGGCATATATCAAGAAGAACCGAATCTTTTATTTTATTTTCGATGAATCATTTACTTAATTCTTTCAATTTACGGAGCATCTAAAATAGGAATATAACAACTATGACTTTTACAAAATTTACAATTTTAAATTAAACTTATATATTTTGAAGAAGGATGACCAAGAGATTTTGTTAACTAAGCCTCTATCATTTTCTAAGTATGATAAAAGATAGGGATTTTTACACAACTAGACCAAAAACCAACAAAAAATATATTTTTACGGGACAAAATTTTATTTTACCAGAATAGTGTCAATTTCACTTTTTGTTTACATATTTATCTTTTTTTATTCTTTGTTTAGGAACCAGCCAGTACTTTAAACCCAATAACCCATCAATTAATGAACTAACACATAGCTACAAACCTAAATCCAATAGCCCAACAATCAATGAACTAACACATTGATTTTTCTTTTTAATTATTTTTTGTAAATTTAAAAATCTAAACCAATGTTTAAATGGCTCAATTGAAGTTAAGTGAATTTAAATAATAAAATTTTATCATATCATTCTAATTAATTAGCATATTTTTTAGACAAAATTATCAAATTATTTTCGTTTTCCTCAAAAAGAGTTTTTGATTTTTTTTTTACATTATATTTGAAATTTAAGTACTAATATCGTTAATACTATTACTATTTGATCATTAACATATAATACAATAGGTAAATAATTTTTTTAAAAAATTTGAAATTGCTTAATTTAATTTTATTGGTACAAATTAATTTTTTTTTTCTAATAGTTATCTTTCAATTAAAATTTGCTGGTGGACTAAAAGCAAGTATGCAAACTTGAAATCAACTAGCCATTAAATAAATGGATACTCCAAAAAGAAGAATTTTCAATTATGTTTCTATTTGTTTCTCATTGGATCAATATACTAGTAGTATATAATATTATTTCTAGTATGCAATATTATTTTTACATGTTGAGAATTTGAAACAATAATTTTTTTAAAAAAAATAAAAAAGCAACAGTCATTACATATGGCATCTATTGAATAAGATTAGAAAAACATTTAATACATAAGCATTGTTTGTTAGTACCAGCATATAGTATGAATTAGAAAGACAAATCTCTTATAAAAAAAAAAGAATAAATAACAACAAATAATATACATTACCATAATATTTAGTATCCATTTAGTATACAATCAATATCTAATGCTGTTTATACATAGTGTAAATTTACAAAAACTAGCTTCTTCATTCAAAGCAAGCAATTGTATATCACAAAGTATCATATATATATATATATAAATTAGAAACACAAATCTTTTATAAAAGAAAAAAAAGGAAAAAATAACAGCAAACAGTATACATTATTATACCATTCAGTATTCTTTAACTATATAATCAGTATATAATACTGTTTAAACATAGCTTAACTTTACAAAAATAACTCATGAATCAAAAGCAAACAATTTATTGCATATGTTATAAATTAGAAACATTAATCTCTTATATTAAAAAAAGAAGGAACAAATAACAACAAATAGTATACATTACTATAAAATTCAGCATTCTTTTAGTGTATAATCAATATCTAATATTGTTTAAATATAGTTTAAATTTATAAAAATAGCTCATGAATCAAAGCAAATAATTTATAACATATGATATAAATTAGGAATACTAATCTCTTATATATATATATATATATATATTGTCAGTGAAAATTTTTTGAAAGAGCAAGCATGCCACGCATGTGAGGTTCGCGAACAAATTCTTGCACCCATTGACTTCTAAAGTTAGAATGAATTGTGGATCCCAAGTTTCCTTAACCACAGTTCACTTGGATTTAACAAATGCTGGTAAATAAAATTGAAAAATTATGAGAACTGGAAATTAAAGGAACTTATAACAGTATATTAAAATGAATGGATTGCATTATTAAAATTGCATTAAAGGTAAATATTAACAAAGCAGGGAATGTAAATATTGACAATGGATTAAGAAACTAATTGAATTGAACCAATAAAAAGGCTTGAAATTTAAAATGTTCGAATAGCTGAAATTGCTAAAATGAATAGAAATTGAATGCTTGAAAGATTGAAGTACTATAGTTTTTGGGTAGTTTTCTGGATCCCTTGTCTATCTCCCCCTTCTTTTATATCCCTTTCTTTTATAACTTCCCAGTAGTCACTTTGCCCGTTGAGAAAATGTAGGCATGCATCCATGATCACTATGATTCCTTGATTTTCTATATCCACTCTCATCACTTTGTTTATTAAATTGAAAAATATTTTTCTTTAAATTTTTTGGCCACATTATCGGACTTTCAACATCGGACTGGGCTTATATAATATGGGCCATTTAAATTTTGGACCACACAATTGGCCCCTTTCATATGTATGTTTTGGCCATAAGGCCAGAGTCATATATATGAAAAAGCCATTTTACCTTTCTCTTAGGTCATCATGGCAAAAAACTTTAGGCCCAAAGTGCTTTTCACATAATATGATCAATGATTTTGGGAAAATGAAGAGAGGGAACTAAAATCTCAATCAAATTCAAACTCTACTTCCAGACAAACCCAACTTCTTCCATTTATAGTTTTAGAGAAAATCAATTTTTTAAAGAATCAACTCTATAGGTTCCTTCACCTATTCAAAACCCATTTTCTCCATTCCTCTATTTAAATCCCTTTAAAATTTCTAATTAAAATCTCCAAACCCAATCTCTCCATTTATTTTCTTCATCTAATTTAACTACTCATAATTCAAATTTTGATTTTTCTTCATCAAAAGCTTCTTTACTTTCTCAAGATCCAACCCATTTCCTAAAATCTTCACAAGACCCATCAAAAAACTTTTATTTTCTTCCTTCACTGTTTAGGTCTCTCTCCCACCAAATTCTAGTTAGGTTTCCTTCTCTGGGGATGCTCGATTTCCAGCCATGATCAAGCCTACCAATGACTGTTCCTCCTCCTATTTGCTGTCACCATTGCTGTGCCCCCATTTGCTCAAGAATCCAACAGCAGCTCATGCCCAAAAGCCCAGTAGTTCGCTCGTGTCACACCCAGTTGCTTCCTCAAGTTCAACCTGGTCCGTGCCCATCCAAACGGGTACCAATTTGTTGTCGTCGGGAATCATCTTTGGTGGCCATACTCTATCATCCTCTAAATTTGGTAAGCTACTACACTTTCCATTTTCTTTTTCCATGAAACTTTGTCACTAATTGATTTCTTGGTTTATTTTTTAGATCACACCAAGCCTTTCTATTTGGAAATATACTCAACTCCACCTCCTTCACCACCAAAAGCATCATCTTGATCAAGGAATTCTCCTCCATTGATTCACAAGCTCCACCATATTTCTCACATTTATCAAAGGAGGAAGATTAAGAAAGGTAAACTTTGTTTCAATCCTCGTGTTTATATTCAATGTTGAATGAAATTTGGAGACATAGGTTTGATTTTTGTTAGAGAAATAAAGAATTGGATGATTGGTTGAAAACGGGTATTATGGGCATTTGGTTTTTGGTGTAGTTTAGCTTCCAAAAACTTGAGGTATTGATTCTCTTAGTTTATGGTTACCTGAAAATTCCAATTAAACTCTTGGCTTTGTGACTTTACTGCCTTTCTTTGATACACCTAGCCATATTTTGGCTATTTTGAGAAAAAAATCTTGGCAATGTAGAATGAATCCCAACATAAATACATAGCTATATTTTGGCTATTTTATGACTTTACATTGCCATGATTCTCTAATTTTGCTTTGAAGCTTGTAAATTCCATAAACATTGGTGACCTTTGGCAAATTCCTTTTAGTTTGTTCTTCTAAGCTTACCAATGATTATTTGTGATGTAGCCAAGAATTTAACAAGAATTTAAACCTTACCAACACAAATGGCATTTTGACAATTTAGTGTATCGAAAGCAAAAGTTGATGATAGTAAATTTGGCTTGATGTATGTGTACTAACCAAGTATTGGGTGATTAGGTATGGTGAGCTTGGTTTGGTATTTGAAATTTCTTTAGGTTTTAATGACTTTTGAATCCAAAATCATGGCAAATAAGCATTTGGCCATGTTTTGGCCTTATTCGCCATTTTTAGCATAAAAAAAAGGAACTACCAAAATTTTGGAGAAATTTCACTCACATAAAGAAACTTTTTAAAGCCATGGATTGGCTAAGGAGCTTAGTGTTGGTAGGCTCTATGAGGCCTCACCCGAGCACCCGGTCCGATCCACTAAAAGGGAATCGAAAATGCTTATTTGGGAGAAATATCACAATTGGAAGTCGCTATGAGTTCAGAAAAATTATATTTTGTGAGTTGTGATTTGCAAAAGGAATCACCACTTTAATTTTGTTTATTTTTAGTTGGGAAAAATTAAAGGAAAAAATCCAGTTTGATTGACTGCAAAAATTATTTATCCCAAGGAAAAACACTAATTCTCAAATGACCAAAGAGAGCTCGAGGACTAGGTTTCTGTTAAAACAATATAAAAAAAAATTAGTTTGGCTTAAATACAAAATAGCTTTTGTAAAAAGAAGTTTTTATGTATGCATGAACAGATATAATATGATGCATGAAACAATATTACTCGTGCAATGCATGACAATATTAAATAATGACAATTACAAAATGTGCGAAAATAAGGGAAAACTACTTAAAACTATTATAAGTCAAAATATCAAAATTAAGGAATCTTTTATGTAGCCCTTATGGGTTCTAGGAAAAGCACACATTTCCCAAATATAATCTAAACAGCTAAAATAAGAAAGAGTAATAAAATAATTGTAATAAAAAGAATTAAAAGTTTGACTTTTATTTAAAAAAAAACAATTTCAATCCTAAACTATGTGAAGAAGGTGATAGAGAGAAGAAGTTGTTAATTTTAGTGGAGTTGAATGCTTTAGACATGGCAAGCCTGCATATTCCTTTGAATGGGAATCAAAACCCATGCAGTTCTTCCTTCTTACGAAAGAGGGGTTTTTAAGTCATAGCTTTTGTTATCATGTTTTGATTGATTTTAAAGGGCTTAGGGATTCATTAATTAGGTCAGATTTTAATTAGCAAGAAATTAGATCTCTTCAGATTTAGATCTTGAAATTGAAATTGAAAAGGAAAAAGAAAGAACTTTTACCTTTGGCTTCTGTCAGCTCAGAACGTAGGGAGTGAGGTTGGCACCGGATCTAAATTCCACCTTAGCCTGGTGATATCACGAGCACTCCTTTTGGAAGGACTCTTGAATAGCATGAACTCTTTTCTTGAAGGAAAGACTTTGGATCACCTTTGCTTGAATACCACAAATTCCCTTTGAAAGAAATAACTTGAGTCGCACCTTTTCTTAATTAAGAAGCTTAGAGATAAGGTTTGAGGGTGATTAGGAAGTTTATGAATGGGGTTTTGAGATGATTAAGAAGCTTATGAATAAGGTTTTATGTGATGGAGGAGGTTTTGGAACGAGATTTTAGAGATTTAGAGGGTTAGAAAGAGGGTTTTGATGATTGCAAAGCTTAGGAATAGGGTTTGGAAAGCTTTAAGGAGAGTATAGAAGTATATGATTGTGTGTGGAAGTTGTTAAGAGGTGTAAGGTATTTATAGGAGGTTAAAAATTTACAGTTTCCGTGTAGGATTCTGAAAGGGGCACGCTACGGTAACTGGGTGACACCTGTGGTAATTACAAAGCCCTTTGCGGTTAACATAGGATTGGTTATGATAGCCAATTGGCTACTGCGGTTAACATAGGATTGGTTATGATAGCCAATTGGCTACCACAGGGACCTCTGTGGTAACTGCAGCTGGCTGCGAGTTACCGCAGCGAGCTCGCGAGCTGTTGCAGTTTATTTTTTAGCCCGTTCTCATCCGTCTTTGATCTAATTTAAGCCCAGTATGATTTTATGCATTTGTGATCAAATGTCAATCATTTGGAAGTACAAAATAGATGGTTCATAGCTACTCCCTTATCGAACTTGGCCGAACAGGAGGCTGGGTCAGATAAGTATGAACCGGGGAAATTCTGAAAGTTTTCATATGACTGGAGATCTTGGTCAGTTTTAAGATTTATGTTGAGGTGCCATGTCTATTTTTGGGCTTTTCTAAATTCATTTGGACTATTTTTCAATTTTTTTGGACATTTTGAATTTTTGAACTTTCTGCAATTACAGAAGATTTTGGATTTCGATTGAGTTGCTTTCTATTTTGAGGCACAGATAAAAATCTTGCAGACCTATTTGTTTGGATAAAATTGAATTCTAACTTGAAATGGATTTGTTATGGCGAAATCTGGCAACTTAGCTATGCAAACTGAAAGGAAATAATGAGGTGGGGCCCACAATTCTTTCTATAAATACCCCTCCCTTCTTCATTTATTCTCACCATTTTCAACTTCCTCATTCTCACCATTTTCAACTTCCTCTCTTTCTCTCTACTTACACTCTTTCTCTCCAAAACTCTTTCACCAAGATGGCTTCCTTAACTTCAAGGCATGTGAGAAGCTATTTGGCGCCCCGAGGTGATGCGATCTCGAGGTTCTACTGTAAGAGCCTAGAGATCATGCAAGCTTTACTAGCAGCATAGAGGTATTTATTCTCTTTCCTACACTTGGGTTAGTTCTATACAAGCAATAGAAATAATATTATGCAGCTTGGTTCATTATACAGTGATGATTTTCCTCTTTTTCATTTTTTTCTCTTTTTTTTTTTTACGATGACACTTTATGATAATTAATAAGAAATAAAAATAAAAAATAAAATAGAAAAAAGTGAAGAAAATCCTAGTTTCTTATGCATGCAAAAAATTTATTTTCTGTGTATTTCATGCAAAGTCATGTGACCCGAGATTGAGGGGAGGTAGAGGTAACCTAGTGAGAATTGCTACTTATCTGAATCGCCATCCTGATGTGAGAGCTATGATCAAGCCTTCTGGTTTGTTCGGTTTGTTAGACTTGGACTGTTCTCGCGAGGGTGATCGTGCCTTATTAAGGGCTTTGGCGGAGAGGTGGTGGGACACCACCAATACTTTCCATTTCTCATGTGGGGAGTTGACGGTGACTCCTATGGATCTCCATTTGCTCATCGGTTTGCCTTTTTAATGTTAGGCTTTGCACTTTGATGGTTCCTGGACCACACTAGATAGTCAGAGGATGACTGACCTATTAGGTTTTGACCTTCCTCGCACTGATGTTCATGTATTGAAAATTTGGCTTTAGAACTAGATTAGAGATTTAGATCAATATGGGAGCTATACTACTGAGTAGGTAATTCGTTTGTGCCTTATGATGATTTTGGGTTGCTCCATCTCTCACACGAGGAGAGACACTATTGACTTTAGCATTTTGGCTTCATTAGAGGACTTGACCCAGATCTCTGAGTATGATTGGAGAGGTGCCACTTTATGTGTAATGTAAAGGGAGATGTCTGATCTCTCCTGAAATACTTTCTCCAGCCTAGGTGGTACCCATGTTATTTGAGAGGTGAGCATGTGTTCTTTTCTCATTTTTGCTTCTTGTCTTGCACTTCTTGTTATCTTGACTAACTGCTATCTGTTTTGTAGTACTAGGCTTACGAATACTTTACTCGGGTATCTCCACCCTTGAGAAACTCGGTTCCTGATAGAGTGCCGTGGGGGTACTTATGGAATATGGCAACTGCAGCCGCTTTGATAGGATGGGTTTTGCTAGTTATCGGATCCATTTTAGCCAATTAGGTGTGCACTAGGTATTTGTCTTCCTAGCTTGCTGTTGCTTTTGATTGCTGTAGACTTACTTTCTATTTTGTAGGTCTAATGGAATTCCTATTAGGATCGCTTGCCACCTTTAGTAATGGAGTAGATGGGTTCTAACTATGTGCTTTCCTCAATTAGACTACTTCTCCGCTTCAGGGACGAGAGAAGATATTACCTCAGGGAGAGAGTGAGAGGGCAGATTACTGGTGATAAAGTTGTGCCTTTACCTCCTCTGGCTGACATGAAACATGGGTCAAGTATTGTAGACGATAAGGCATTGCTGGTAGGCCTCCCTTGTGACCGCTTCTTGGATTATGATGCGGATTATGAATACTTCTGTCAAGCTTCCTTGATGACTGGTGTCATCCCTAGGAGAGATTTAGGTTCTGATCCTAAGAGATCGACTGTTGAGTCTACTCAGACCCCTTCGGTTAGGGACCCTTTGAATAGAGCAGGGCTTTCTAGGGTTACTCCTACTCCTACTATTGCTATTCCTGACCCCGAAATAGCTTCAGGATCATCTGGTGGTGATATTTAGCATCAGAGTTTATGGCCTTCTATATGTTGTCAGTACTTTTCTGTTGAGCAGGGGTAGCTGGTTGAGTATGATTCTTCTGTAGTGGCATCTTTTAGATGGCCTGAGGTTCTAGCATATACTTCTGAGGTAGGTTGTTCTAATTATGCTATGACTTTAGATTCTTGTTCAATTGATTGACTTTCTTTATCTTGTAGGTGCCTGTGGATTAAGCTCATGAGGCCTAGAGGGTGATGGGTCATCTAACTGTTGCTCTATCATCTGCTTTGACTCGAGCGAAGCTGGGAGGCTGCAGAGATGTTGGTAGAGGTAGAGTTGGTAGTGGTGATGAGGGAGATGAGTCTCCACGCGAGCGGAGGAGGAAGAGGAGCAGACACCGTTAGACGCTCTGTTATCCTTCCTTTGAGTTGTTGGTTTTATGGATGATATGTGTGGATGTAATGGATGTTCTTCCTAATGTGATGTTATGACATGTATGGATGTTTTCTAAAATGTGATGTCATGAACAATTTTACTTGTTATGAGATGCACTTCTATCCCTAATTATGTATGTGTAATATGCATGAATGCAATTCCTAAATATGAGTGAAATAGGGCTTCGAACCTCCCTTTTTTTTTTTTAAGCTAAAAAGTTTGTGGTAGTTCTGAATTTGCAAAATGGAGATGGAAAAAGTATCGCAGCAATATAGTGGCATTTGCGGCAGCCGCAAAAGTCCTGCGGCAGCCGTAGGCGCCCCTGCAGTAGCCAAAATTGTTACCGTAGAGAGCCTGTGACAACTGCAGGGAGGGCTAGGGTAACCATAGTCTAGGTGCGGCAAACATAGCAAGGTCCATCCTTGATTATGAGTTCTCTTGATTTTTTGCTATTTATAGGCTCCTCCACTTCTTAAAACTTCATTTCTTTGACCTTTGAACACTTTTAAGCATCTTTCTTTGCCCTTTCAATTTTTTTTTTATTTCCTTGAAACTCTTTTCATAATGGAGCCTTATTTTAGTCATGCAATGTTCTTATGATGTAAGAATCTTACAAAAGTGGAGAGAATAAATTTAGGGAAATATGGAGTAAGTGCCATGCCTACTTTAAGGGGAGTGAAAATTGACTGGGATTTTTTGCGTGCTTGTATATGCTTTTGGGATCCTACTACTCATGTCTTCAAGTTTGGGGCAAGCATGGAAGAAATGTGTCCTACTTTTAAGGAATTTTCTGTGTTGCTCGGATATGATCTTGAGGCTCTTTTGGCTATTCCTGTGGAGAGAGTGGGATATTTTAACTCCTTTAGAAGGCTTTTAGATCTTAGTGAGGAAGTGGCTAGTCCAATGGTAGTGGAGGATTGGGTAGATTTAATTGCTGTAGTTGTAGAATTTCATGATCCCAAAGACTTTGAGGATGATAAGTGGTTTCATTTGAGGATGCGGGCTCTTTCTTTTTGTTTGACTATCGGATATATTTTCGTGAGCCCTACTAGTTGGGGTGATGCTAAGGTTGCTGATTTGATTTTTTAGATGGAAGAGGGAAGATCTGTTGCTGCCATTGTACTTACTGAGACTATTATGAGTCTAGATAGGGTGTACAATTCAAGCGGTCCATGGACTATCAGCCCCATTATCCTTCAGGTTTATTTCTAACTCTCTGTTTTTCTTTCATCCATTTCATTATTCTTCTTCTTATTTTGTTCCTTCTCCCAGATTTGGTTGAGAGACTATCTTCAGATAGTGGCTCCTCCTGTTAAGGCGGACTATTCTGCTTCCTGGTATAGAACCCGTACTATTGTGATAAAAAAAAGACTCTGAAAGGGAGTGGCTTAAATGGCTTCTTAAGTTAGATTCTGATGAGTTTCTTTGGCGATGTGAGTGGTATAAGATAGATCGGTTCATGACCATGTATTTTGGTTATAGGATGGTTTATCTTTTGGTTTGAGGATGGTCACTTTTTATCAAGCTACTAGAGTTATGCGCCAGATGGGACATAGACAAGGCATGCCCTTAGACGGTGCTTTGTTTTAGTTTGTCCTTATTACCAAGATTGTTGCCCGAGCCATTAGGAATGGATGGGCGAGAGGTTTTCATTCTATTCATCCTTCTCGTCATTATGACAAGATTTTAGAGTATATCGATTGGTGGATAGCAAACTCATGGCGGTTTGAGAAAGCTAAGAGAGCTGTAATGATTGAGGAGATAAAGGAGGATGAAGATAAGAGTCATGATTGACCTTTTGTCCCCATTTCTTTGTTTTGCTTTTTAGGAAGGCTTTTGGCTTGTAAGATTGATTTAATAGTTTATGTCTTTTACTTTCTTTTTTAATGTTCCAAAAATTAAATGAGACCAATGAGACGTCTTGTTTATTTTTTTTTTGGTGATGCAAATAAGAGCCAAACAAATGTGTAGTACATAATGAAATTTTATTGATGATTTGGATGGAACCCACATGGGTCACCTATGTATCTCCTTAACAATTTCATCATCATCATTTTTTTCTTTTACGGAGAATCAGGTCCATGTAGTTCTTGTCTTTACATAGATGCAAATGCAATGCATGAATTACAAGGATGCTTATGCAAAATATATCTTGAGCTGATCCAGATTGCATTTGCTTGAAAACTCTATGCCATCCAAGTCCATTAAGATAGCTGCTCCTCCAGATAGGACCTTCTTTAGCACAAATGGGCCACTTTAATTGGGTCTAAATTTTCCCCTTGGATCATGAATAGGTGCTCTGATTTCCTTTAAAATAAGGTTACCTTTTTGTAGTCCTCTGTCTCTGACCTTTTTGTTAAAATGCCTTGCCAATTTCTGCTAGTAACCTTGAATTCGATACAAGGCATCCATCCTTTTCTCATCAATGGCATTGAGCTATTCATGGTAGCCTTTTACCCATTCTACTTTGTCTAACTGACTCTCTTTCATGATCCGAGCTGATTTTATTTCCACCTCAATTGGGAGGACTGCTTCCATTCCATACACCAGGGAGTATGGTGTAGCACTGGTTGGAGTGCGTACTGACATTTGGTATCCCTATAAAGCATAAGGTAGATGTAGATGCCAATCTTGATGGTTGTCAGCCATCTTTTGAAGTAAGTTCTTGAGAGTCTTATTTGCAGTTTCCACTGCACCATTTGTCTGAGGCCTATAAGGAGAAGACCTGTGGTGTTGGATTTTCTCCTTTTTTAGTAATTGGGTGACTTCTTTTTGAAAGTTGGATCCATTGTCGGTGATTATTTCAAAAGGATGTTAGTACAAATAAATTGAACTACTCGTTTAGAATCTAATACTTGTTAGGGTGCATGTTCAACCCATTTGGAAAAGTAATCAATTGCCACTAGGATGTATTCATGTTTGCTTAAGGATTTTGGGCTTATCTTCCCAATGACGTCGAGGCCCCAAGTAGCAAATGACTAAGGCGTGGTGATTGGCGATAAAGGTACAAGAGGTTATTTCTAAAGCTTAGCATAAACTTGGCATTTATGGCATTTTTGCACGTATTTAGCACAATCCTAATTCATGGTAAGCCAAAAATATCCTTGGTTTGCAATTTTGCGGGCCAAAGCAATACCATTCATGTGTGGGCCTACATCAACACCATGCATCCATTCCATGATCTGTTGGGCTTCTTTTTTAGTGACACATCTTAGGTGGATACTATCCCAAGTCCATTTGTAGAGCACATCCCTATTTGGAATGAATCCCTTGGATAACTATCTCATAGCCCTCTTTTCTGTTTTAGAGGCCCCTTCAGGATAAAGCCCATTCTTGGTATAATTGAGAATATCCCAAAACTATGGTTTACTATCAATGACTTGCATATTCAAGCAATGAGTTATGCACCCTAGTTCATGCTTCACTTTAATTGTGATTGATTTGATTATGAAGCCATTGCTTATGTCAAGCATCAAGGTGAGTGTTGCCAAAGCATCAGCAGATCTATTCCTTGTTCTTGGGAGATAATGGAAGGATAATTCATAGAAGTTGGTTGCCAATTCATTTAGGCGTTTGTGGTAAGGAACCAAACGCTGTTCTCTGATTTTCCATTTTCCCAAAGCTTGGGACACTATTAGATTCGAGTCTCCATAAATCTTGAGGTGCTTGATTTAGAGCCTTATTGCTACTTCAAGGCCACAAATACATGCCTCGTACTTTACCACATTGTTTGTTACTTTGAAGTTTAGCTTGATGGCTGTGGGTAGGCTTTTCTCATTTGGTGTAATGAACACAAGGCTAGCACCGTAGCCTTTGTTATTTGATGCCCCATCAAAGTAAAGCTTCCAAACTTCATTGCAAATCATTAGGATATCCTCATCGGGGAATTCAGGCTCAGTCCATTCATCATCTATTGGGGCTGCAGTTAATTGCTCTGCTACTATGCTTCCTTTGATTGCTTTCCATTGTACATATTTGAGATCATATGCTGCCAACACTACCATCCATCTTGCCATCTTATTGTCAAGAATCGACTTCTCCATAAGAAATTTCAAAGGGCTTTTGTCAGCAAGGATATGAGTTGTGTAGGAACTAAGATAGTGTTGCAGTTTGTGGCAAACCCAAACAAGGGCAAGGCACAGCTTTTCTATATAGTCATATTTGAGTTCATAGGACAACATTCCTTTACTCAAGTATGGCATTTTCCTTATTAGAGTCAGGAGCATTATGGGCAAGCATTACTCCCATTGCATTTAGAGAGTGAAGGCTGTTGCTCTATCACTTGAACACTTAGAGGAGAGATGGCATTAAACCAAATTTCAACTTCTGTAATTTAGAAGGCATGAAGCTGATCAGGCCCCATGACTAGAATCGCGCCTTTCTAACTGAGGTGGATACACTACCCCTATCCATTGGGTTAAGGTCGTGTGCATAGGTTTTGATGATTACCAGCATCGGCATGATGACTTTTGCATAAAGGTTTAAAGGTACCATAGCTAGAGCTATTGATATTCATATATAATAATAACATTTATGGCAACAATAACATGTATCACAATAACAATGGCAATTTAACTTTTTAGCAAAAGATACAATGATAGTGTAGTTCTATAAAGAGTATAAGTTAGGGCAATAGTCATAATGAATTATCATTGGATAAACAAAATGGTTTTTGGACTAATTGTCCTTTGGCAACTCAAGCTTTACAAAGAAATCACTTAATCATATTTGATGATAGGATGAACTTGGGTTTCAAGATCTCAAAGGCTCACATAACATGATATTACATATTTGTAACATAACATAATGTTACTCACACTTACAGCATGAATATAATGTTTACTCACACTTGTAGAATGAATACAATGTTTACTCACCTTGTGGTTCCTTTGCTCCTAATTCACGTACCCCTTAGACTTATAAGACTCCTCAAGCTCTATCATAATATTTAATTCAATACTTAGTATTTATTTAATCATGATGCTATCCTATCCCATAGCTACCCCATGCACATATAACATTCACATACACTTGGAGTTGCACAAATAAGTGCACTCATCATTTGCATATAACATGTTGACTTTTAAAAGTCTCGTACACTTACCCTTTATAGGCCCACATGAAAACACATTTCAATCATGTCAATACCTTTCTAAGGTCAACACAATATCATTACATCAATATCAATTCACTTTAACAATCATCTTAGTACACTTAATACTTTCATACATGTCCACTTAACAAATAACCTTTTAAGTGTCATGCTTATCTCTTATGACCCATTCATTCAATCAATCTCTTCATCAATTCAAGACCATTAATTCATTATCAAGTCATCATAACCTCTATTTCGATATTTCCCAAGTCATCATAACCTCTATTTCGATATTTCCCAATCACATTCACATTCTAATTACAACATAAAGTTAAGATACCTTAAGTATACCAAAGTACCTCTAGACTTATCTAAAGTTAGTCCTTCAACCAACATGCAATTTAACCATTTATCATACATACATACATGTCAATAATCATTAAAATACATCACATAAAAATTATAGTCATTGGGATAAAAATCCCATGGTAGGCCGAATGCTCCATCAAAGGGAAAACTGAATTTTCTCACATTTCGCACTTTCTGTCTATTACAGTAATATGTGAAAGCATGGTTTGAATCAAGATTTTTCCTGTAAACACAATAAAAATCATTTTAGAACATTAATCTACATGAATCATGAAAATTCAAATTTTGGATTTTAGGATGCAAAACCATGAGTTTTCTTGTTTTCGGTATTTTTCGGTCATTATAGTAATATATGAACAGATGGTTTAAACCATTATTTGTCATTCAATCATAGAAAATATTAGTTTAGAACATCCTCATGTATGAATCAGCACCCTTTGATCATAATTATGTATGAAAATTCCAAGTTTCAAGGTTTAGGGTGAAAATTATGAGTTTTTGCGCTTTCCGTTCATTACAGTAATATATAAACACATGATTTAAATCATTATTTTTTATCCAAACAAAATAAATATCAGTTTAGAATATTAAACATCACAAATTGGCAGCCTTTGAGTTGTCAAATCATAGAATTTTCCAATTTTCAAGTTCTAGAGCGAAAACCTTGAATTTTCTTATTTTCTGAAACTTTTCGGTCGTTACTGTAATATGCAAAAATATGATTTAATCCAATATTTTTTTTCAAAACACATCAAAAATCAGTTTATAATGCAATATTATAGAAATTTCCCCCCCTTAGTGATGTTTATGCATAACAATTTTAATTTTGAGTCACAGGATTCATCTTTGGAGAAATCGTGTAGTAAGATTTGTGTTTTCAGCAGAGAATTAGATTTCTCTTTCAAAAACTCACCCAAACTGAATTAAATCTATAAAAATTAGTAAATACCTAGTTCAAAATAATTTTCTCATAATTTAATTCATAGAAATCGGTTAAGGAATTGAAAGAGAAGAAAAACTTATGATTACGGTCAAGAAATCACAAAATTGAAAGGTGTTTTCTTAATTTTGGTAGAGAGAATTGTTTTGAGAGAATTTTTCTTTCAAAATACAGAAAAATAGAGTCGTGGCTTCTGGAACATTAGGGCTGGCCAAAATTGATGTTTTAAATGTAGGGTTTCGGGCAATTTTCACTAATACCCTTAATGAGCTAGGTTAGGATGGTTTTTGAGTAGTGGGCTTTTAGGTATTTGGGATTTTTATTTAAATTAGGGGCTGATTATAAGTAATTAAAATAAAAATATTTTTCTTATTATTTTTTGTAATATTTCCCCCAAAAATGTTTATTTAAAAATTATTTTAAAATACTCATAAAATTATTTTATGCTTAAAAATTGCCTTTATGCATGAAAATTCATTTTATTTAAATAAATTATTTATGCTAATTCACATCATGTCAATCATTTATTTCACAATAATAACTCATATTATACATATTAAAATTAATTTAACATGCCACATACTCATTGATCACATAGCACAAAAATTTCCATAAAGCACACACTTAACTTTAATTAGTTCTAAGTTAAACAAATTGTCATGAAAATTTCTAGGATAGGTGTGGGTTGTTACATTTTTTTCCCTTCAAAGAAATTCATCCTCAAATTTAAATTCTTACCTAATTGATCTTGAAAAGCTAAGGATGCTTTTGCCACATCTCCTTGTCAGCTTCCCAAGTGCACTCCTCTACCCCATGATTTCGCCATTGGACCTTAATCATGGATATCTCCTTATTTCTTAACCTCTTCACTTGTTGATCCACTATAGCTATTGGTGATTCCTTATAGGATAGTTGCCCATCTAATGTAATGTCTAGAGGTGATAGGACATGAGATGGATCTGACACATACTTCCTTAACATAGAGATGTGAAATACAGGATGCATATGCATCACAGTTGGAGGTAGGGCAAATCTATAAGATACTTCCTCAACCTTATGTAAGATTTTGAAAGGACCAATAAAACGAGGTGATAATTTCTCCTTCTTGCCAAATCTCATAACACCTTTCATTAGAGAGACCTTCAAGAACACGTGATCTCCTATGGCAAAGTGTACATCTTTCCTTTTCGGGTCTGCATAGCTCTTTTGTCGACTAAAAGCCATTTTCACTCGATCTTAAATCAAAGGTACCTTCTTGATAGTCTCCTTAAGCAACTTTGGCATTTCCATATACTTGTCTCTAGGCTCCACCTAACAAACTGGAGAACGACATTTCCTCCCATACAAAGCTTCATATGGTGCCATGCCGATGGATGAATGTTAGCTGTTGTTGCATGCGAATTCAATCAGGGGTAAGTACTTGTCCCAGCTACCACCGAAGTCCAATACACACATCCTTAGCATATCCTTAAGCATCTAAATTGTCCTTTTAGATTGTCCATCCATTTAAGGGTTAAACACAGTACTGGAGTCCAATTGCATCCCCAATGCTTCTTGTAGCTTCTGCCAAAATCTGGAGGTAAATTGAGTCCCTTGATCTGAGATGATGGAAGTCGGCACTTCGTGTAATTTCATGATCTCATCCATATACAACTATGCATACTAGGCTACGGAATAAGTGGTCTTAACTCCTAGAAAATGAGCAGACTTTGTCAATTGATCCACTATGACCCATACATAGTCATATCCTTTGGAGGTTCTAGGTAAGCCAACTACGAAGTCTATAGTGATGTGCTCCCACTTCCATTCAGGTAGTCAAATTTCCTGTAGTAATATTGAGGGTCATTGATGCTCGTACTTAACTTGCTGGCAAGTCTGGCTAGATGCTACAGACTTAGCCATATCCTTTTTAAGTCCAAGCCACCAATAGTTAGCTTTCACATCATAGTACATCTTGGTAGTTCTAAGATGAGCACAACAAGGTGTCTAATGAGCCTCCTTCAGTATCCTTTCCTATAATCCATCCATATAAGGCACATGCGTATGCTTTATTTCCACACTTTAAAACTCCATTGACCACTTCAAACTCAAAGTTCTTCCCATCCTTCATCTCATCCTTCAACTTCATCATGTGTGGGTCTTTATCTTGTGAATCCTTTATTTCTTCCATTAGCTTAGACCTCACTTGAAAATGACCTAGCAAAACTCTTGAACCTTTAATCTTTAGCTTCAATCCTTAGTTAAACAACTCTTTTAATTCCTTCATGATTGGCCTCTTTCAAATAACCACATGGGCTAGGCTTCCCATTGATTTTTGACTTAAGGCATTCACCACTACATTTGCCTTCCCGAGATGGTAGAGAATCTGACAGTCATAATTCTTCAATAGTTCAACCCATCTCCTCTGCCTCAGATTGAGGTCTCTTTGGCTCAAGATGTACTGAAGACTCTTATGATCTGTGTAGATCTCACACTTCGTTCCATACATGTAATGTCTCCAAATCTTTAAAGCGAACACTACCGTGATCAACTTCAAATTGTGAGTAGGATAATTCACTTAATGCCTCGTCAGTTGTCGTGATGCATAAGCGATGACTTTACCATTTTGCATCAAGACTCATCCAAGTCCTACTCTCAAAGCATCGCAGTAGATGGTGAATCCTTCTCCTTCGGGTAATGCTAAAACTAGAGCCAATATCAAGCATTTCGTTAGCTTTTGAAAGCTCTCCTCACAAGACTCTTCCCAATTAAACTTAACTTGCTTTCTAGTCAACTTGGACAATAGGGCTGCTTTCTTAGAAAAGTCCTACATGAATCTATGATAATTCCCAGCCATGCCTAAGAAACTTTGTACTTTTGAAACTATTGTGGGCTGTGGCCAACTTGCTACCACTTTAACTTTCCTAGGATCAACTTGAATCCCTTCCGTACTTACTATATGTCTAAGAAAGTTGACAGACACCATCTAATACTTGCACTTAGATAGCTTAGCATACAACTGGTGATTACGTAGTGTTTGCAGCATGATCCTCAAATGTTCTTCATGGTCTTCTTTACTCTTGGAGTAAATTAGGATGTCATCAATGAACAGGATCGTGAACTTGTCAAGAAATAGCCTGAATACTTGATTCATCAAGTCTATGAAAGCAGCAGGAGCATTTGTCAGATTGAATGGTAGAATCGTGAACTCATAATGTTTGTATCTAGTATAGAAGGCAGTCTTGTAGATGTCTTCACTACGGATCTTTAATTAATGATAGCCGAACCTCAAATTGATCTTGGAGAAGTGACTAGTTCCTTGCAAAGATCATCGATCCTTGGCAAAGGATATCTATTCTTCACAGTGACTTTATTAAGCTGGCGATAGTCAATGCACATCCAGAACGAGCCATCTTTCTTCTTTATGAATAGCACTAGAGCACCCCATGGTGAACTACTCAGTTGGATAAAACCCTTGTTGAGTAGATCATGCAATTGGGTCTTTAATTCTTTCAACTCCATTGGTGCCATATGATATGGCAGTATTGATAGAGGTTGCATACTAGGTAGCAATTCAATGTTGAACTCAATCTCATGGTTAAGTGGTAATCTGGGTAAATCTTCTAGGAATACATCTATGAATTCATCCACCACTAAAATGCTCTTATCTCGAATGGCGGCCTCCTTGTCAGTATCGATTACATGGGCTAGGTACATTTGGCATCCTTTCCTGAACATCCTTCTTGCTCCTAAGGCCAATATCAAGTTCAAAGGTTTCTCATTCCTATCCTCCTAATACACAAACTCCTTCCCATCATTGGTTCAAAACTCGACAAGTTTCTCTCTACAGTCAATGCGAGCTCAATGCTCGTATAACCAGTCTATCCCTAATATCACATCAAATTCTAGTACATCTAATTCTAGCAATTCTGTTGGAAGTCTTTGTCCATTAATGTCTACCTCACAACCCTTATACCCATACTTTACTTCCATCACCTCCCCCAAAGGAGTTGATACTACTAAAGGTTCACTCATTAATTCCTTATTTCTACCCAAACTCTTAGCAAAATAGGGCGACACAAAAGAATGGGTAGCACCAGAATCAATCAAACATTTTGCACTAGAATTTTAGATGGGGATGGTACCTATAATGGCTATGTGTGAAGCATGGGCCTCTTGCTGATATAAGGCGAAGACTCGACCTTTGCCCTTATTCTCCATTGCCGTTGCATTCCCAATCGCTGGCCCCTTATCTTTGGCTCTTTTCCCTTGCAATTGGAATGGTTTAGATTATGGACATGTTGCAGTCCCATTCCCTTGACTCCTTATCTAAGGTTAGTCCTTAATGAAGTGTCCCATTTACCCACACTTAAGGCACACACCATAATCTTTTTGGTAAATTTCAAGATGCTTCTTTCCACATTTGCTGAAAGTGGGGAGTTCCTGCTTGGCTTGACCATTCCATGGTCTAGGTGTTGAAGATTCCTTCCTTGGGCCTCCTCCTCCTCCATGCTATCCTCCATGACCTTTGCTCTTATGCTTCCCCTTCTAGTCTCGTTCAGCTCATTCGACTCTCTTTGCCTTATACCTTTTCTCCATTATCTTGGTCTTATCTATCAGCTTGGCTAAGGTTGGAAATTCCGTTGCTGCCAACAAATTGAATAGAGGCATGATCAATCCTTTTAGGAAGTAATTGATGTGGCTAGCTTTGGTAAGAACGATGTTGATAACAAATCAGCTAAGTCGATTGAACTCTTTGGCATAATATGATACCATTATTCCAAGTTTTTGCTTTAGCTGCTCGAACTGTAGCACCCTATCTTGCCTTTCGCCTTCAGGTAAGAACTGATCCATTACTTCTTGCTTAAACTCTGCCCACATGGGTGGGTCTGCTCCGTAAAGCCATTCTTTAATGTTCCTCTCATACCAGTACCAAGCTTCCTTCTTAAGCTAGGGTCTTACCAATTCGATCACTCGGGCATCCGAGCAAGACAACCGATGGACTAGCTTGTCCATCTCATCCAAGAATTCATGTGGGTCATCCCTTCTCACCACAGAAGGTAGGCGGTTGTAGCTTCTTGAACTTCGCTATAGTCATCTCTTTGTCAGGTAATCACTTTCTCTCTCTCTGAACAGGTGCCACTACCGTAGGTGGTGGAACTCCATTCCTTTCTTAAGTTGGCGGTGCTTCCTACCTTTGAGCTTATAGCTCATCCATTTCCTTGCACAAGTCTCTCATTTTCTCGTGCATGGCGTGCACCTCTTGCAAAGATGCTTGCTCACTAGAGCCCATAGTTGGTGCCATCGAATTGGATCTTTCTCTTGACTGTACAGGTGCAGAGGTAGCATTGATATGACATTATCATTTACCCTGATGGACTAGCAGCTGTATGAACCATTTTTTTGGGAGGCATTCTGCTTATCACGATAAGGGAATTTAGTACTAATCCCCTATTCTAACCCATTTAACCCCATTATTGTACTAGCATAATCATCATGCATTTATCATATCACATCACTAAGCACATGTCATACATACATCACATATCACATAGTTTAGCACATATCACATATCACAATCAAATAGCATATATCTTATAATATGAAAATAACCTCCTATTATGGTAAGCTAATCATATCATAGCAATAAAGGAAATCATCTCATACTAAGTGACTAGGCAATTAAAGGGAAATATCATTCATATCATATAAAGCACTACGTAGTTATGTCGCTCATCATCAACTACTTGTCCTAGCTCTCGTGTGTCCTCCACCAGGGCAATCAAAAGTGATATGGCCACTGCTGCCATATTTGTAACAAAGAAGATCTCTATCTGGTTGGGGACTAGTCGAAGATAAAGACCTTGTTCACTAGTAGTCTCCCCCATACTCTAGTCAAGTCCTCTTGTAAGTCACACGGGGTGCTCTAGGTCGTGGTCCTCAAGTAGGGGTAATCTTCTTATCATCTGCTAAAAGAATCGTAAGGCAAGCAAACAATAACAAGGATTACTAAAACCTACTAGGATTTCATGGAACTATGCTAATGATAGACTACAATAACATGACAGAAAATTTCCTATGCTCCAAGATTATACTTAACCAACTCGACAAATAGATAAGTCTAAACTAGACTTAAAAACTATAGCTCTGATACTAACTTTGTCACATCCCAACTTTAGATATATGACGGTCCTAGAATATGGGGAGACTTAAGGTCACCCACGCCTGTAAAGCCCATTTACACATATACAGATCATGCCAAGGATCATACCAAACCTTATACAATAACTCATTTAAAACATTACATAAAAACCTTTAATTGCGGAAGACAGTAATTAGACACTTCACATGTAATCCATAAGGAAATAATATTCATAATTCACTTGAAAACCTTAATAAATAACATCTCAAATAAACATAAAAAATAAATATTCCTAGAGCATCTAATGATAACACTTCATAGCATGGTATTATTAATGACTTTGACAAGGAATCTCTAAGCGAAGTAGAATGCTTGAGCCATCACCTTGCCTCCTCACAGTTGCTCACTTAGAACCACACAAGGGAAAAGGGGTGACATAGATGATCTCAATGAGTAAATGATAAAGCACATACATTAACACATATTCCTTTAAGAAGGAAACTCATAGCTTATACACATAGTTCATGATTTTCAATTCATGAATCAAGTTGCATTTTAGCAAGGGTTCAATTGACCAAGTTTGCAAAAATCACACTTATAACACTTAGAGAGTGAAGGCTGTTGCTTTATCACTCGAACACTTAGAGGAGAGGTGGCATTAAACCAAATTTCAACTCCTATCACTTAGAAGGTGTGAAGTTGATTAGGTCCCACGGTTTGAACCACTCTTTTTTAGCTGAGGTCGATACACTACCCTTATCCATCGGGTTAAGATCATGTGCACAGGTTCTAATGATTACTCGCATCAGCACGAGGACTTCTGCAAAAAGGGTTAAAGGCACCATGGCTAGAGCTATTGGTATTCACATATAATAATAACATTTAAGGCAGCAATAACATGTATCACAATAACAATGGCAATTTAACTTTTTAGCAAAAGATACAATGATAGTGCAGTTCCAAAAAGAATATAAGTTAGGGCAATAGTCACAAGGAATTATCATTGGATGAACAAAACAGTTTTTGGACCAATTGTCCTTTGGCAACCCAAGCTTTACAAAGAAATCACTTAATCATATTTGAGGATAGGATGAACTTGGGTTTTGAGATCTCAAAGGCTCACATAATATGATATCAAATATTTGTAACATAACATAATGTTACTCTCACTTACAGCATGAATACAGTGTTTACTCATACTTGTAGAATGAATACAATGTTTACTCATCTTTTGGTTCCTTTGCTCCTAATTCACATAGCCCTTAGACTTCTAAGACTCCTCAAGCTCTATCATAATATTTAATTCAATACTTAGTATTTATTTAATCATAATGCTATCCTATCTCATAGCTACCCCATGCATATATAACATTCACATACACTTAGAATTGCACATATAAGTACACTCATCATTTGCACATAACATGTTGACTTTTAAAAGTATCATAAACTTAGCGTTTATAGGCCAATATGAAAACACATTACAATCATGTCAATATCTTTCTAAGGTTAACACAATATCATTACCTTAGTATCAATTCAATTTAATAATCATCTTAGTACACTTAACACTTCCATACATGTCCACTTAACAAATAACCTTTCAAGTGTCATGCTTATCTCTTATGACCCATTCATTCAATCAATCTCTTCATCAATTCAAGACCATTAATTCATTATTAAGTCATCATAACCTCTATTTCCATATTTCCTAATCACATTCATATTCTAATTACAACATAAGGTTAAGATACCTTAAGTATACCAAAGTGCGTCTAGGCTTGTCTAGAGTCATTCCTTCAACCAACATGCAATTTAACCATTTATCATACATATATACATGTCAATAATCATTAAAATACATCACATAAAAATTATAGGATCGTCATATCTCTGAAATTGGGTTTTACGAGTATGGGTGACCTTATGTCTCCCCATGTTATAGGATCATCATATCTCTGAAATTGGGATGTGACACGATCTCACTAGTGTAGAGGCAACGTTTGAAGAGGTGTCTGATACTGCATCCTCACTAGCCTTGACACATTGAGCAGTTATGCAGACCTTCATTTTGGGAGGCATTATGATATAATGGTAAGGGAATTTAATGCTAACTCCCTTCTAACCCATATAACCCCACTATTATATTATCATACTTACCATGCATTTAACATTAACATACATCATATAATATCACATCTTAAGACACATATCGCATGGCATATATCACATATCATGGCATGTATCATGTATCATAATCATGTAACACATAAAGCATAATGAACTCTCCTATCATAAGGAAGTCAATCATTTCATAGGTAATAAAAGAAGATTAAATCCAAACTAAGTAGCTAAGTAGTCAAATAATATATTTCATATCATATAAGCCCTATGCCATTAGGCCAATAGTTACCAACTACTAGCTCAAGTTCCAATTATGCCCCTCATTAGGACAAACATCAGGTAGCTTCCAGGGTTGAGTAGGCAAATAATCAATAAGAGGGCAATTAAGAGCAATGTCATCAATGCCATCACATCGATAGCAAAGGAAGTCCTTATTCGGCATGCGACCTGTCAAAGACAAGGTTTTAGATGGCGAGTAGCAAGAATCTCTAGGTGCATAGTCTCCCATTTGTTTAACACTTCCATTCTTAATATGCTCCATATCTTCCCTTAAAGTATGCACTAAGGACCTAAGACGTCGATTTTCTTCCATCAGGTTCAAGTAGTCTCCCTCCACTTCTAAATCTTACTATAAACCCAGTCATAATTTAGACACTCCTCAGGGTCCTCTTCATCAGGAATCTTCTCTTCTTTGCAGTGGATTACAGGCATGACCTTCTCGAACATCTCTTGCCTGGAAGATGCCAATATCAGATTGTTAGTATTGAATTATGCTAAGGAGTTTAATCGACTTAACAGGTTTGTTGTCAACATCATTCCTATCGAAGCCAGCCATGTCAACTGCTTTCTAAGAGGGTTAATCACACCTCTATTCAACTCATTGGTAGCAACAGAATTCTTGACCTTGGCTAAGCTGATAGATAAGGTCAAAGTAATGGAAAAGAGATATAAGGCCGAAAGGGCTAAACCAGTTAAGCACGAGCAAAAGGGGAAGCACTAGAGTAAGGGGCATAGAGGCAAACACAGAGGAGGAGGAGGTCCAGGGAAGGAATCATTGCCAGCGACAATAACACCTAGACAGCGAATTGGACAAACTAAATAGAGCTTTCCCACTTGTGGCTAGTGTGGGAAGAACCATCCTAGAGTTTGCTGAAGAGTCTTAGGCGCATGCTTAAAGTGTGGACAGATGGGCCACTTCATCAAGGATTGCCCTCAAATGAGGAATCTAGGGAATGCAACCTTGGCACCTCTACAATCTAGACCATTCTAATCCTAAGTGCAAGGAGTTAAGAATAAAGGGCCAGCTAATGGAAACGTGCCGGCGGGGAACAACAGGAGCGAGGGTCGAGTCTTTACACTAAATCAGCAAGAGGTTTGCACTTGGCATAATGTGATCACAGCTATCATTCCTATCCAAAATGCTAATGCAAGATGCTTGATTGATTCTAGTGCTATGCATTCTTTTGTATCACCATGCTTTGCTAAGAGTCTTGGTAGAAATAAGGAATTAATGGTTGAACCTTTGGTAGTGTCAACTCCTTTAGAAAAAGTGATGGAAGTGGAACATGTGTTTAAGGACTATAAGGTAGCCATTGGTGGACAAAAACTTCCTATACAATTGCTAGAACTCGATGTGTTAGAATTTGATGTAATTCTAAGGTTGGACTGGCTATATGAGCATGGAGCTCATATCGACTGTAGAGAAAAGTTAGTGGAATTTCGAACTAAGGATGGGGAGGAGTTTAAGTACCAAGGAGATAGGGATGAGAAAACTCTAAATTTGATATTAGCCTTAGGAGCAAGGAGGATGTTAAGGAAAGGGTGCCAAGTGTACTTAGCTCATGTAGTCGATGCAGACAAAGAGGTTGCTATTCGAGGCAAGAGCATGCCAGTAGTGGATGAATTTATGGACATTTTTCTTGAGGATCTACTGGGGATACCACTAGATCGTGAGATCGAGTTCAACATTGAGCTGCTACTAGGCACACAGCCCATATCGATACAACCATACTGTATGGCTCCGACCAAGTTGAAAGAATTAAAGACAATTATATGACCTACTGGATAAGGGTTTTATCTACTTGAGTAGTTTGCCATGGGGCACGCCAGTGTTGTTCGTGAAAAAAAAGGATGGCTCATTTTAGATGTGCATCGATTATCGTTAGCTCAAGAAAGTCACCGTGAAGAATAAGTATCCTTTGCCAAGGATAGATGATCTTTTTGATCAACTAGAAGGAGCTGGTTTCTTCTTTAAGATACACTTGAGGTTCGACTATCATCAACTAAAGATTTATGGAGAAGACATTTGTAAGACTACCTTCCATACAAGATACAGTCACTATGAGTTCATAGTTTTGATGTTTGGACTGATGAATGCTCCTGCTACTTTCATGGACTTGATGAATCGAGTATTCAGGCCATTCCTTGACAAGTTCATGATCGTGTTCATCGATGACATTCTGATTTACTCTAAGAGTAAAGAAGAACATGAAGAGCATTTGAGGATCATGCTACAGACATTGCGAGACCACCAACTCTACATGAAATTATCGAAATGTGAGTTTTGGATAGAGTCTTTCAACTTTCTTAGACATATAGTAAGTAAAGAAGGTGTAATACCCAAGGTTTCCCTACACTATTAGAGTTAGCAATAAAGACACCATAATGTTCATGTAACATGCCATTCAAAGCCTTCATAGAACATCAAGAACCATAATAACATCATAAGAAGCCAATTTTAAATGAATAATGTGACAATGAGTGAAAAATGTAATCAACTTTGATAAGCACTTTTATGATAAAATGAAAGTCAAACCGAGTTTGACTTAATGTGACCATATTAATTGTTTATTTGAAATATGAATCTAAAGTGTTAGTAAATGGGTATTAGCATCTCTTAAGTCATGAGGAGATGATAATAGTAACTTGAGAAGTTAATTTCAATAAAGTTACAATGGTACAATGGAAGCCAAACTTAGTTTGACCCAATGAGTCTACATGATGTACACACTTGAACAATGCAATCGAAGAGCTACTAAATGTGCATTATAATGTGTATAAAATTTATCTAGTAATGTCTAGAGTGTGTAATGACATGAAAATGTAGAAATATGTATACTAAAGAAAAAGAAACAAAATGGAAAATTTATTAAGTTACCAAGTTTGGAACATGCATATGTGGATTTGTTAATGGGCTCTTGGACTCTAAGGCCCAAGCCCATTGGATGGCTGACCCATTGGGCCTATAAATGGATGAACATAAGCCTTAACAAGACTTAGAAGTGATTAGTCAAGGCTAAGTTTGATATTAGAAAAGCTAGCCATAAAATATACTAAGAAGCCACCATTTTTTACTAAATCCATTTCTTTTTCCAACTTGAATTCTCACTTCATCCACACCCAAGCTTACATTCATTTTGCTATTTCCAAAACCATATCATGATCATTACCATTGTAGAGAAAATCCTAGCCATCCAACTTGATCAAATCATAGCCATCCATCAAGATTAAACCTTATCCATTGGATTAAACTTGATCAAATCTTCACCATCCAACCCATCATATATATATGCAAATTTTATATTGTGAAATAACATTTAGCCTATCTCTACACCAATGTTTCACGCTAAGAAAGTAAATTCTCTCTACACCACTTGCAATAAGAACTTTAGCTAACCAAAGCTAACCAAGGTAAGGAATAATATTCATCTTCTCATATCTATGTTTTAAGATTGATTTTAGTATCTTGGTTATATAAAATCTTTTCTACACTAAATGTAAATTTTGGCTAATACTAGGAAATGATCTAGGATGTGTTCTAAGTTCTAATTGAATACATCTATGGTTACTTTAGATTAAGAATAATGGTTTAGAAGTGTTGAAATTAACTTTAGAATTTGGTTCAAGACTTGAACATATTAGAGGCATGGTATAGTTTAAAAGGGAAACTTGATGTTCTAAGGCTAGATATTGGCAATTGAATGATCATATAGGTTTTATGTTACGCTAATTTTATAATTCCATGATCAATTTAAAGATTGGATAAGGAATTAATAGTTTTTCCCAAATTCTAGAATTTATGGAAAATTAGGAATTTTGAGAATTGAACTTGGATTCATTAAATTGAAAGGAAAATCAAGCTTAAGAATGGTGTCATATGATTTGTATAATGTTAATTTTAAAATTCAATCGATAGAAATGATTTTCCCCAAGATTAATAAACTAGATTCATTTATGGAATTGATGATGGGAATAGTATTAACTCCATTGAATATTAGAAATTGTTTAAATTGATGTTACTCAAAGTTAAAATGTGAAATTAAGAGGAAAGGAATTATTCTTCCTTAAATGAATAGCTATGGCCATTTGGAGAACAACTAAGGAAAGAGTTACAAATTAGTAACAAGTATATGATAGTATATCTTCACCTTCAAAGTAATAAGTTGTGCTTTAATGAACAAGATAGAAATGTTAACAAGTTAAGCTAAATTAAACAAATGTTATAATGAGAAAGTGATTGATGTGCAATTGAATTGCAAATGTGTAGAGTCTAAAGACAATGATAAGGATATTGTCGAAGAGTGCGAGGAGCACTACTAGCATCAGAATTAAATGTAAATAGGAGAAAAGGAGTCTAAGGTGAGTACTTAATAATATAATAAGACTTATGTTACATACTTTGAACCTTTATTGTTCAAACTATAATTGTTAAAGTATTCTAATTCCTTTGGACCTTATGCACTTGGTATAAGGCTGAGGGTAGGGTGAGAGTACCCAACCTCTATTAGGGGGAACGCCTAACCGTAAGACTTGATTTGTCTTATGTGATGTGATACATATGAGTGAGCAAGGCTTAGGCCTCTACTCTTGAATTTATATGTGTGAGAAGCATCCTACTCCTAAGAAATTCTTATTTCTGCTAAAGATATTGTTTCCATCTTAAATGAGAAATTGAACCATAATGATAATATTGATTGAAAACGTTCCATTGTTATAAAGAGCCCTTCCTAAAAATAGTCCTTGTACTCACCATACATATTGTATTATTATGTACTCACAGAGCTTTGTCTCATTCTTTAGTGGTTTAAATTTTTCAGGCAAGGTCAACAAGTTAGCAAGGTAAATTCCAAGCCATATTTTTCCGCTTTGAAGTTGCTCTACTAATTTCAAGTGATGTGATTTCTGACTATGAAGACCATTGTGTAGAGCTCTATGGTAGTTGAAGGTTTAGTACAAACATGTTACAGGGTTTACATGTGTTGTAATTATAATATAATTACTATTATAATAATATATGAAATAATGTACATTGAATAATGATACGAAATGAAATTTTAGAAATTTTACAAGTTGTATTTGCAAATAGTATTATGTGTTAACTAGGAAATAATAAACAAGTAATGGGTCACAAGGAAAAGTACTTAGGTTATGATCTTGGGATAAGGTCCTACATGGTGAATAATAAAGGATTATAAGTTAAATAGGGTTTTATGGGCTTAGGTGACTTTATGTCTCCCTATGCCTGTCACATTCCAACTTTAGAGATATGATGCTCCTAGAACATGGAGAGACATAAGGTCACCCACGCTCATAGAACCCACTTATATTTATACAATACCTATACTAATACCTTAATCACCACTTCCATTCATTATTTATCATATTAGTCATATAAGAATCCAACAAATAATTCCAAATTAATATCTCTAATTGATATTTGATAATCCTTTTTCTATATTAATAATTTTTACTTAATTTATTATAACCTCAATACATATTTTCGTATTTAATGCCTTGTTAACATTACGATTTCTACACTCCCATCATTTATCAATTAAAACATATTTAAACCTAACAAACATTGCCATATATATCATATCCCAAACAAACTTGCATTTTATTAATTTATAATCCCAAATAGATTTCTTGTAACTATTTCAGAATTACTCTCTTTTTGTACAATATATATATCACTATCATGACTTAATTTCCTAATGGCTCAAAATTTTTATACATTTTGCTCGTAATATCATCTTAATTTAGATTTCCACTTAGATCTTGCTATACTTCACATTCTTAATCATTTAACTTACCCATATTAAAATAATAAACCTTCATATAACATTGCCATTAAATGAAATCTCTATGGAACTCTTATATCTTTCCAAATCTATGCCATTCTAGGTTATCTCACTGAAAATTTTTTGGGTATTAAAGATCACTATCAAGTTTTCCAATAACCTCAATTGAACATTGTTGTATCTAACATCTTAAAACATTTCTCATCCAGAGGACTCAAATCCCTTTCAAGTATATTCAAAACTATTAAATTTTCAAAACTACATAGCATTATACATATCTTTTTATCATCATTACAAGTTTAAGAATACTTATCCTTTTATATCTCCCACTCTTAAAAGAAAATCACCCTTGAATTTAAATACTTACTCATAAGTTCTCAAAAATTGGGGATGCTTCTGCCGCATCCCTTCCTCGGCTTCCTAAGTATACTCATTCATTCCATGATTATACTAGTGGACCTTAATCATAAGTATCTATTTGATACACATATCTTTCCCCATCCTTAGTTCAAAATTCTAACATGCTTCATACTAATATAGCTAATCCATTTCAAAGATCTTATCAAATTCTAGGACACCAAGTTCTAACAACTCCACAGGAAGTTTCCATCCATCAATGTCTACTTCACAATCCTTAAACATATACTTCACCTATCGCATAATACCAATTTATTTATATATAATGTAACTAATTTGTTTCATTCTCCTATTGATCATTGCTAAATATCATTTCTCTTCTTATGACACTAATCCCAATTATCATTTAATAACTCCACAAAATTCATATATCATACCATTGTAACATGCAAGCATTTCATACCTCATAACATTATACCCATTAATCATTAATCTAAATTGGATGAAAACTTAGTCAACTTCTCTTTCTAATCCACTTAACCCCACTATCACAATATCATACTTATCATGCATTTTCATGAGTATCCATCATATCATATCACATATCACTTATCACATAGCATATATCTTGCATCATATATCATAATCATATAACATATAACTTATAGCATCATGAATTCGCCTATCATATGTAAGTCAATCATGTCATGGGCAAAAATAATCAATCCACAATAAGTCGCTAAGCAATCAAATAACATTATTCGCATCACAGGAGTCTTACACCCCTCAGGGTCCTCTTCTTTAGGCATATTCTCTTTCTTGTGGTGAATCACAGGCATGACTTTCTCGAACATCTCTCGCCATGTCCTCTTGCATGCCACAAGTGATGCACTAGGTCACGGTCTTCCAGCAGAGGTAATCTTCTTAGTCATTTGATAGAAGAATCATAAGGCACACAAAAATAACAAGGAGTATTATAGCTTATTAGGATTTCATGGAACTATACTAGCGATAGACTGCAAGTGACATGATAGGAAAATTCTTATGCACCAAGATTATACTTAATCAACCCCTAATTAGACAAGTCTAAACTAGACTTTAAAACTACAGATCTGATACCAACTTGGCACTAGTCATATGGTAACAAAGGATAACCTATAGCTTTAATACCAATTTTATCACATCCCATTTTCGGAGACATATACAAATACTGCCTAGGATTGTACCAAAACCTCTTACATTAACTTAAATAAACCCTTTTTTTTTTTTTATGAAAAACCTTAAGTTGCAGAAGCTAAAAATATACTTTAATACATTTCATAAGAAAATAATAATAAGACTCCAAATAAAGTCACCAATATGATATTATAAAATAATGTTCCCATAATATCTCTTGGGGCGTGTAAGGATAACTTTTCATAACATATTAAACTAATTATCTTAGACAAGGTATTTCCCTAAGTGAAGTAGAATGCTTGAGCCATCACCTTACTTCCTCATACTGCTCACTTGGAACCATATAAAGAAAAAAGGGTGAGATAGATGGTCTTAGTGAGTAAACAATATGGCACATACAATAACACATATCCCTTTTTTTTAAAAGGAAACCCATAGCTTATAACACATAGTTCTTGTTTTACAATCCATGAATCAAGGTTTACAATTTAACAAGGTTTACAGAAATCACACTTATACCACATAACATATAGAGTGAGGGCTACTACAGCAATCACTCAAACACACAGAGTGAAGGCTATTGCCATAATCACTCGAACATATAGTCGGTGATTCCTCGCATCGGTAGAAGGATCACATAGCCGATGATTACTTGTATTGATACGAGGGTCACATAGCCGATATTACTTGCGCCGGTACGAGGATCACATAGCCAATGATTACTCGCATTGGTATAACAATCACATAGCCTATGATTACTTGCATCGGTACGAGGATTTCTGCATAAAGGGTTAAAGGTACTATAGCTAGAGCTAATGGTAATCACTTATAAAAATAGCATTGAAGAAATGCAATCGCATGTGGCATAATAATAATAAATGTTTAGCTTATCAAACAAAAGATAAATAACAGTGTAGTTTCAGAAAGAATATAAGTTAAGGCAATAATCACAATGGTTCTTTATTATAATTGAGTAATCAAGAATGGTTTTGGACCAAATGTCCTTTGGCAACCTAAGCTTACAAAGAAATCATTTAGTCATGATTAAAAGGAGAAAAGAACTTGGGTTTGAAGATATCAAAGGTTCACATAACATAATAACTTGTACTTGTAACTTGAACATAATGTTTACTCACACTTGTGGCATGAACACAATGTTTACTCACACTTATAACATGAACATAGTGTTTACTCGTCTTGTGGTTCCTTTGCTCCTAGTACACGTAGCCCTTTTGAACCTCTAAAGCTCCTCAAGCTCTATCATAATTTTTAATTCAATACTTAGTATTTATTTAATCATGATGCTATCCTATTCTATAGGTACCCCATGCACATATAACATATATATATATACTTAGCATTGCACATATAAGTACATCTCATCACTTGCACATACATGTTGACTTTAAAGGTCTTGTACACTTAACCTTCATAGGCCCATATGAAAATACATTATAATTCATGTCAATACCTTTCTAAGGTCAACACAATATCATTGTCTTAATATCAATTCACTTTAACAATCATCTTAGTACATTTAACATTTACATATATGTCAACTTAACAAATAACCTTTCAAGTGCCATGCTTATCTCTTATGACCAATTCATTCAGTCAATCTCTTCATCAATTCAAGATCATTAATTTAATGTCAAGTCATCTTACAACCTACTTTCGTATTATCCAATCACATTCACATATTAATCACAACCTAAGGTTAAGATACCTTAAGTATACCAAATTGCCTTTAGCCTTGTCTAAAGTCATTCCTTCAACCAACATGCAATTTAACTATTTATCATTCATATATACATGTCAATAATAAACAAAATACATCCCATAAAAATTGTGGACATTGAGTTAAGAATCCCAATGTAGGCCAAATGCTCCATTAAAGGGAAAAACTGAATTTTCATACTTTTTGCACTTTCTGTCTATTACAGTAATATGTGAAAATATGGTTTGAACCAAGATTTTTCATGTAATCAAACAAAAAACATTTTATAATATTAATCCATAGGAATTGGCACATATATAAATCTATATGCATGAAAATTTTCCAACTTTAGATGTTAGGGTGAAAACCATAAACCTTTCTTGTTTTTAGTACTTTCTGGTCATTACAATAATATGTAAAAATGTATTTTAATCCATTATTTTTCATTCAATCTCAACAAATATCAATTTAGAACATTAATATACACAATTCGGCAGCCATAGATGTTTCTTATGCAATAGAATTCTAAGTTTGGGGTTTAGAGTGAAAATCATAAGTTTTCTAACTTTTTGGTGTTTTTCGATCATTACAGTAATATATAAACACATGATTTAAATCATTATTTTCCATCCAAACATAAAAAATCTCAATTTAGAATTCATAACCACAAAATTCAGAAGCCATATATATATAATCACATAATTTTCCAACTTTCATGTTCTAGGATAAAAACCTTGAATTTCCTTATTTTTTGAAACTTTTTGGTCATTACAGTAATATGCAGAAATATGATTTAATCCAATATTTTTTACCTAAACACATCAAAAATTAGTTTAGAATAGAAGCATGTAAAAATCACCCCCGGTAATGTTTATTTATGAAAATTTCAATTTTGAGTTGTAGGATTCACCTTTGGAAAAATTGCATATAGAGGTTGGTAATTTCGATAGAGAAATTAATTTCTCTTTCTAGAATTCACCCAAACTGAATTAAATCTATAGAAATTAGTAAATACTCAGTTTAAAATAATTTTCTCATAATTTATTTCATAGAAATTAGATAGGAAATCGAAAGAGAAGAAAAACTTACGATTATGGTCAAGAAATCTCAAAATTGAAAGTGTTTTTGAGAATTTTGGTAGTGAGAATTATTTTGGGAGAATTTTTTTTGTCAAAATACTTAAAAATAGAATGGTGACTGCTGGAAATCAAGGGCTGGCTGAAATTCTCATTATATATGTAGGGTTTTGGGCAATTTCCAAGATTACCCTTAATGAGCTAGGTTAGGAGTGTTTCGGTGTAGTGGGCTTTTGGGTATTTGGGGCTTTTAATTAATTTTGGGGCTGGTTATAAGTAATTAAAAATAAAATATTTTCCTTATTATTTTCATTAAAATTTCCCCCAAAATATTTATTTAAAATTATTTTAAAATACTCATAAAAATTATTTTATGCATAAAAATCACCTTTTTGTATGAAAATTCAATTTACGATAAATAAATTATTTTATGCTAATGCACTTTATATAAATCATTTATTTCACAATAATAACTCATATTATGCATATTAAATTAATTTAACATGCTACATACTCATTAATCACATAGTACATAAATTCCCATAAAAGCACACACTTAGTCTTAATAGTTCTAAGTCAAGCAAATTGTCATGAAAATTCCTGGGGTGGGTGTGGGTTGTTACACAAAAGTAGCTACATTAATGGGTACCACAGGAGGAAAAGTGTCATCATCTATCAATATGGCCTCCTTCCTTTTAGGGAACTTTAAGATCCCTTTGTTAATTCTATCTTGGGCTAAGTTCCTGAACGATTAATAGGTGTTAGTATTATGATTGAATGGGTTGTGGAAATTACAGTGGTCTCTCTCCTTCAGTTCCTCCTTGGAGGGTAGCTTATGATAAGGAGGTAACGTGATACAATTCTCCTTCAACAAGAAATCAAAGACTTGCTTAGTTTTTGATACTTCAAATGTATATTGAGGAGTGGCACTTATGGCATGAGTTTTTTTCCATACATCTAGAATTTTCTTCACAAATGAATGGCACACATAAGATCCATTAATGGATAAGTCAGTAACTACCACTTCTCCATTCAACTCCTGGTAATAAGTTCCATATTGGATCTCTTCCTGTGACTTTCCTCACTTAGGAGTTCCTCATACTATGCTACTTTAGTTGCAAGTTCATAAATACCTTTGAATTGCAACCCCTGAAACTTTGTCCTTAACTTAATATCTAGTCCTCTTTGAGCATTTTTACAAATTCAGTCTCAGGTAAATAGATCTTGCATCTATTCCTCATTTTCTTGAATCTTGCTATGTATTGATTAGTAGACTCTCATGTTCTCTAAGTCACCTCTGAAAGCTTGGCAATACACACCTTTGGTTCTGCTATGAAGAATTGAGTGTGGAATTGCCTCTCCATTACCTGCCAATTCATAGTGAAGTTCCTTAGTAAGGTAGCATACTAGGTGAATGTTATACCTGTTAGAGAGTTAGGAAACAATCTAAGCTTAAAGTTAGCAAAATTCTCAAAATTAGCTAGTTCACCATATTGTATAGTAAGCCTAGCCACATGCTCCAAGGTGGATTGACCACTTTCTCCTGAAAATAAAGTAAAGTAAGGAATTCTATATCCTCTTGGATAAGGGTTTTCCCTATTAATAGCTTCTAGGTAAGGCTTATGGAACTCAGGCCAGCCAATTTGCCTTAGGCCAGGACCATACAACTCCTATACTGCTTCCCTCACTACATCTCTATCAATTTACGGTAATGGTTGTCTAGGATAAGCTTGGTTTCCCCTGTTAACCCCTTGTGCCATGCCCCTCATACCCCTTTGGAATGGTGCCCATTTGTTGGCTTCATATATCATAGGTTAATTGACTGGGTTTGTATTGACAAAGATTTGTTGAAGGGCTAGCCTGCAATTAGGGTCGCCATTCATTTATGTCACTTTGGGCAATACACTTTTTTCTTCTCTTCTGTATGGAGGAAGATACCTCTCAACAGTAAACAAAGGAGGATTAACCAATCCTTGTTGTCCATTTCCTTCTTGAGAATTGGAAGAAGATTTTTCTCTAAGTTCTTCTCCATTGGTTTGTTTTGTAGGCTCTGAAGTTGAATTTTAGCCTCTAATGCTAGTATGATTCATTTTCTTTGCTACAGAGCAATCACAAAACCAAGTTACTGAATATCATTTCTATTTTTCGCACTAATTTGTTGCAAGGCCATGGCATTATAATGTGCAATTTTTTTTGCTGCATCTTGATGTTATCTTCAGTAACTTGCTTTTGGCTTTCACACATGAATCTATATGCCTCTTCTAAGATGTGCATGGTCTGTATCTTAAATTCCTTTACAATAGTTTTTAAACTATTTTCCCTACTCATAAAAGGATTTAAGTTCTCACCCTATCCAACAATAGGTCCTATTGGAATTGGCACCTCATTTTGAGATTCTTGAGATGCTAAGCTTTTCTCAATCTATTCCACTATGTGGGGAACAAATCCCACTTGTCCTACTTCATTAGCAGTAGCACTAGCATTATGAGACACCACCATAGCTTCTTTCCTAGTATTCTTCCTAGGCATTTTGAACTCATCCCATTGGGCATGCCAAAATTATGTTGCTAAAATTTTTTTGAAAAAGCGAGCATGCCACATATGCGAGGTATGCGAACCAAATTCTTACACCTATTGACTTATAAAGTTACAACAAATTGTGGATCCTAAGCATTCTTAACCACAGTTCACTTAGATTCAACAAATGCCAGTAAATAAAATTGAAAAATTATGAGAATTGGAAATTAAAGGAACTTATAATAGTATATTGAAATAAATGGATTGCATTAATTGAAATTGCATAAGGGAAATATTAACAAAGCAGGGAATGTAAATATTGACAATGGATTAAGAAACTAATTGAATTGAACTAATAACAAGGCTTCAACGTTAAAATGTTTGAATAACTGAAATTGCTAAAATGAACAGAAATTGAATGCTTGAAAGATTGAAGTACTATAGTTTTTGGGTAGTTTTTTGGATCCCTTGTCTATCTCCCTCTTCTTTCTTTTATATCTCTTTTTTTTCTTTCTTTCTTTTTTTATAACTTCCCACTAGCCACTCTACCCATTGAGAAAATGTAGGCATGCATCCATGATCACTATGATTCCTTGATTTTCTATACCCACTCTCACCACTTTGTTTATTAAACTGAAAAATATTTTTCTTTAAATTTTCTAGCCACATTATCGGACTTTCAACATTGGACTGGGCATATATAATATGGGCCATTTAAATTTTGGACTAATACACACACACACACACACACACATATCCTTGGTAGTATATGTACAGTGTTTATATCATTGTTTGAAGGGGATACAATTTTCCAAAGTGGATAAATTTATTAGTAACCATTTATGTTTTTATTATGATTCTCTGTGAATAAACACAACATAAAATTTCATTTTCATCTCTAAAATAAAAGCTATGAAAATAAATAATTTTATTATTTCTACTTCTTTATAAAAATGCTATGAAATCCAAATTTATTTGAATTTTATCGTAAATTTATTAAAAAAATAGAAATAGCCCAAGAAAAGCCCAACTGCCAGCAGCCTAAACTGATCAACCAAACCAAACTTGTAATACCCAAGTTTTTATTCATTTTAAAAATTCTTATTTTATTAGAGAATATATTATTTAATGGTATTTTTATTACATTCATATTTTAAGTATTTTATTAAAAAAATTAAAGATTTGAATTTATGGAATTTTGAAATTTTATAGATAAAAAAAAATAAATTTATGTGCTTTAGGTAAATAAAAATATTTTCATGAAAATATTTAGTTAAATCTTTGTTTGTAAGTCAATATTATGTGAAATAAAATTATCATGAAATTAATTAATTAAGTTATGTATTAAATCAAATAATTATTTTGAATTTTCTCAAAGGTTAGTAGGTATTAGTTCTAATTTTTATTATTTAAGTTTAAAAGTTATTATTATTATTATAATTATTATTATAAAAATAAATCCATTTTTTAGCCCATCTTATTTGGTTGAAAAAAAATTAGATGGCTGATAATTGCGGGTGCTTAGGATGTGTGTGTGTATGTGTGTGACAGAGAGAGATAGAGAGAGAGAGAGAGAGAGAGGATTAGAGCTGTGCTTTGATTTGTCTTTTTTTAGCGATCGTGGGTTAATACTGCCCATACCACGGCGAAGCTTTGTGTCTGGCAATCTCAGATGAACCAATGGTGATGGAAGACAACCCTTAATTACCACCTACCACCTGAGGATTTTAGGATCATTTTAGGTGTTTTTGGTGGCCTTTTCAAATAATTCTAGTGGATATGGAACCATCTTAACTAGAGCTTAAAATTGGTACCTGACTCGCTAGCTGGGGTTTACTGAAGAAATTGACCATCAAAGTCTTTTGGTCATTTTTTAGTGAAAAAATAGGGCGCAAGGGTTAGTGACTATTATTTTTGGGTTCCTGGCAGCCAAATGGTATGAGCATTGACCTCTAGACCACTATCCACGTTGGCGCATGGCTGAACGGCAGCGAAGGCTCCACGACCTCAATCTAGCAGCTTCGCTTTGTCATTCTGACAATATTTTTGAGCCTAGTGTGGTCTGATTCCATGTGGTAAGCTCGAAACTCTCAATTTTGAATGTTTATTAATGAATTTGCAATTCTTTTAATATATTATAAATTAAATTATATGAGTTTATATGTTCTATTTTAGTAATTAAATTAAAGAAGTTAATTTAGCCATGAATTTAAGTTTTGAATTTAGTATTGAAATTATTTTATAAATTTCTAATATGAATTTATTTTATAGAACTACTTATAGGTTTGTATTATAAAATTGTATAAATTTAATTGAGAATTATTATGAATTTCTATAATTGTCTTATGTATAAATAACATGAAATTTTATGATTTATGGAAGAACTGAGTTAATTGATAAATTTAATTTCATGATTTCATGAGAGTTTATATTACTTTTAAATTGAATAAATTCTATATAAGTAAAAGTTTAGTATTACTAAGCATTAAAATGAATTAATTTTAGACAAGTGAGAAATTTGAATGAATTTATGTCTGCTTTGATATGTATGCATAAATCTATATAGTTATATAAAGTCACAATGTTTTAAATTAATCCAACAGATCATGTTTATATTCTTAGCATTAAAATTGGTAAATTATACTTACTATGAATTAAAAAAGTTATGAATTTATTTTATTTTTTGAGTTAATCTTATCAATTAATCATATGAGTTTAATT
The DNA here is from genome assembly GCA_947687605.1 of Reutealis trisperma. Lineage (NCBI taxonomy): Eukaryota > Viridiplantae > Streptophyta > Magnoliopsida > Malpighiales > Euphorbiaceae > Reutealis > Reutealis trisperma. The sequence continues at coordinate 426,283 of CANTUT010000235.1, read as the reverse complement.
ATATGATATATATGTATTACCTTAATTTGAGTTGTAAATTAATTAATTCAAATTTTTTAAATGTTTCAATTAATTAGAGAAATTACTTTCAATGTATGTAAACATAAGATATTTGTATATGAGTTATATAAGTATGATTTTCTAGAAATCTACTTATATATATTTTACTTCGATACCTAGATTTCTAATGAATTCAATGGTTTATAAGTTAATTGAAGTTTTATTGAATAATGAAAGATTACTATTATTAAGTATTAAAATAAACTAATTTTACATATAGAATAAAATAAATTTTATTTTTAAATTCTCATATAGTCCTATAAATAGTAATTTATCAATTTCATTCACTTGATTTTCATATGATTGAATTTACTAGAAGCAATGATGAGGTGATGTTTATGATTAAGAGTGTGTTTGAGTGTATATATATATATATAATAAATTTTATTTTAAAATTCTTGTATAGTCTTATAAATAGTAATTTATCAATTTCATTTACCTGATTTTCATATGATTGAATTTACTAGAAGCAATGATGAAGTGATGTTTATGATTAGTGTGTGTGTGTGTGTGTGTATGGGATTAGAGTTGAAGCTATATGATGTATATGGATATGAAGGCCTAGAGGGGTAGTTGCATATAGAATAAAATAAATTTTATTTTTAAATTCTCGTATAGTCCTATAAATAGTAATTTATCAAATTCATTTACTTGATTTTCGTATGATTGAATTTACTAGAAGCAATGAAGAGGTGGTGTTTATGATTAAGTGTGTGTGTGCGTGTGTCTATATATATATATATATATATATATATATATATATATATATATATATATATATTGGAGTTAAAGCTATTTGATGTATATGTATATGGAGGCCTAGAGGGGCAGTTGAGTAATGTCGAATATTGACTTATAGAAGTGTTTGTTTCTATTTGGTCAGTGGGGAATGTCCTAGTTACAAGGGAGGTTCTATTGAAATTTTGATAGAATCTTATAAATGTTGAGTACAATTTTAAATGTTAAAGATTTAGATTTTCTTTATTATGACATTCCTTGTCTATGGTCCAGTATTGGAGTTCCAAGCGTTCTCCTAGCTATCAAATGTCATAATCCAAGAAGAGAGCTTTAGGGTTTCATAAAATTTCTAAGTGATACTTTCTAATATGTTTTCCTATTTATCATGTATTTCATTTATTGATGTATATATAAATGCATGTGATTATGCATTACAACTATATAAATGGATTCTAGCATCTGATTACTAATCTTGCATTAAGGATAATGTTAACGATTATATATGGATGTTTAGATGGGATTAAGATGATGTAGAACCATATAGGGTTCTAATCATGATTATGATATGATCATAATATTTGGCTTATTTTAAGCTAAGCTCACTGTGGCCATATATTTTTGATAAGAGAATAGGGATGCTTGGTTTGAGCTAGACTCACTATGGCCCCATGGTTTGGAATTTAAGAGAGCTAAGGGGAGGGATCAGTTCCCTATATTAAGGTTTAGAGTGGTTTCTATTGAATAATTCTCATCATTGGATGATTATGTGATTAATTGTCTCTTTGATAGGATGCATGCATTTAGTTTTATGTAGAATGATGATAGGACACTTGGTTAGTATATTATATTGTCTCATTGATTGAGTTGAGGTGCTCATTCTTTTCTCCCTATATTTTTCCCAGGTTGTAGGTTGAGCACATAAAGAAATTTTCTTTGTGTTATTCCTTCCTTCTTTAGCAGTAAATTGTATTAAATTACTTAATTCTGTATTAAATTTTATATTAATTATGTTTTAAATTTTATAATGCTTTGTGTCATTTAATATCTAGCACTTTGCATTGTTACTTATTATATATAACTTCTAAATGATGAGCTAAATGATGTTTTGTTAAGAACAAACCTAGTAATGATGATGATAATGGTATGATGGATGTTATGATGAGATGTTTGGTCAGTTCTGCTTGATCGGTGGGCTCATAGCTTTGGTTTTATGATAGTTACAACTGTCATGTTAGAGTTTGTTGCTTAGCAAGTTATTAGGCTTACTACGAGCATTGTAGCAACTCGCATCTCCTATGTCTTGGTGCTAGATATGTGCTCACGAGTGCGAGTCATGATAGATGTGGTATCAAAGCAAAGGTCTTACAATCTCTAGTATGTTTAGACTCGAGGATGTCCTAGATGGTCTAAATTTTTATAACACGTGGAGTATAGGATTCTTTTTTTGGCTTATTAAGTTTCTTTTGCCTCCAATTTAGCATTATCCCTATGTTGTGAATTGTTGTTATTGTTATTCATAATTGTGTGTAGGTGTTATATGTTTTGTTGGTATGATAGGTTCAGCGACTCATTTTAGAGTCGCAGTCTACAATGAGAGGATGTGTAATGCTAGTGGTAATCCTTTAGCGATGAATGCTCTTTTGCAAGCATAAGGTGTAATTAGAATGAAACATGTGTGTGAACTTTCATAAAGTGGAAGATATCTGTGAGGTATTGCTCGAGGATCCGCTTGATCCACTAAAGGGAATCGAAATGCTCATTTGGGTATAAACTCATGATGGAACCCTCGAGTTTAGATGTGTTGATTTTTAAAAACTTTTTGGGAGTCGCCATCTTAATTTATTTAGTTAGGAAAATATTAAGGAAAAAACCCAAATTGACTCCAATTCATTCATCATTGATTAATTTATCTAAGGATAAAATCATTAGTCTTTGAAACCAAATAGATTTAGGGAGTAGATTTTTGGTTTTAATAACCTCAATTTAGCTTATAAATTTAATTTGGCTTAAAAATCAATTTTATGAATGATCATGTAAATGCATAAGCATGGCATAATCATGAGTGCATGGAAAAATTAAAAAGAAAATAAAGTAAAACATCCATAAATTAAGGAGAGTGTTCCCTCTAGTCCTTATGGATTCTAGGGGAACCACATAATCACTTGTTAATTTAAAAATGATTAAAGTAATTAATTATATACCAAGATAGTAAGATGCCTTTCTAGCACTTATGGATTCTAGAAAGGCTACAAATTCCCTTTAAAATATATAAACAATTACATTTAGAAATGAATAGGGAAAAGAAGATAGTTTGGATTTTGATTTGCAGTTTGGATTTAAATTCTACACGTGCCTACGTACTCCATTGAATGGAGATCAAAATCTACGTAATTCTTTCCATGATTAAATGGAGGAGTTTATAGATTGATTGGTTTGGTTTGACTCGATTTGGGGGTTAGATGGATGAGGAAAAGTATTATACCTTTAAATGGATTAGGCGGAGAGTTTTACCTGACCGAAGTTTCATTTTATTGATACTAGAGGGTTGGATTGATTGATGGATTAATTAATTAAAATGGTTAATAACTAAGTAATATGATTAAATAGGTGGATTAATTAATTAATTAAAAGGATTAACTAATTAATTAGGATAGGTTGATCTTAAAAAAATGATTAATTAATTAATTAAAGAATTAATTAATTAATTAAATGATTAATTTAAAAAAAAGAGTTTAGTTTGTTAAAATGATTAATTAACTTAAGTTAGGTGGAGCAATTAATTAATTAAAATTATTAATTAATTAATTTAAAAAGATTGATTAAAGAGAGAAGAAGAAAGGAATTAGAGGATAACAATCAACTCCAATTTAATGTGTGTAGAAAAATGAAGGATTTGAAACCTATTTATAGGCAAATAGAGGTGGGGATAGTTTGGAAAGTGAAAAAGTCAAAAGACCAAAAGGGCAAAAATAAAATTTTTAGTACACAGAGGAGACCAGCTGCAAATGGGCTGTGCGGCCTCTATGCAGCACCGTGCTGCCTTTTTTCTTTTTAAAGGTTGATGTTGGTCCATGTTGAAAAATTGGGTGAGTAGCAATATATTTAAAGGTTAAAATTTTTCTTTTTAGGGCATTACAACTAAAGGCCTACCCATTAATCAGCTAGCAAGACCACCATACTAGCTTTGCATAGTATACTAAACTTAGCAGGTGTCAAGCTATGGTAGCATCGAGAGGGTGCAAAATTGAGGGTTCACAACTGTCCCCTCATAAGAATTATCTTTTCTGAAAGGCAATTATGATGATAGTGAACTTAGGAGAAGGGATGGTACATGGAGCTAAAGTGATGTATAGGTTAGTGCTTGGACATATTTAGGTGAGAGACGTGGTCAAAAAGGAAGATGGTAAAGAGAGCCACAGGGATGTTTAGGCAATCATTCATAAATAATTATGGGTGAAAGTGTGATTGATAAATGGAAGCAAGAAAGGAACCAAAGGGATATCTAGGCTAGTAGCTAGATATTAGATGAATTGATGTATATGGTTGAGTCTGATAAAAAGACGAGAAAAAAAGATGAGAAAGGAACCATAGGGACATCTAAATTAGACATTTTTGGTTAAAGAATTTTGGACAGATAGTGTGGAAAAATGAACTAGATTGATTTCTAAGTGAGAATTTAAATATTTTTGTGTGAGGACATGATCAGTGAAAAAATAAAGAGAGATGGAAAAGGAACCATAAGGATGTCTAGATGATTGTTTCTAGATATTTATGGGTGAAATTGATGGATTTTGAAAAAATTGGTGAAAGAGGAAGCACAGGGATGTCTAGGTGATCATTTATAGACATTTATGGGTGAAATTGATGGATTTGGATAAGATAATTTAGTGAAGGGAGAGCTAGAGCGAGTCAGCTCGAAAGATTCTGACAATATTTTGGTAAGAGAAGAGCCTCAGCCTATGATCGATCGCCTCAAGAGATTATGAAAAGATTTTAGTAAAAGGAGAGCCTCAGCTGATAATGAGTCGCCTTGAGAGATTCTGAAAAGATTTTAAGAAAAGGAGAGCCTTGACCTATGGCGAGTTGGCTTAAGAGATTTTGAGAAGATTTTAGTAAGAGGAAAGCCTCATCCTATGGTGAGTCAACTTGAGAGATTTTGAGAAGATTTTGGTTGCTTTGAGAAAACTTGGGCATTTAAATGTGAAGGGTTAGGCCTTTCAAAAGGCTTAAAGAAACTTTGCTGGGATTAAAGGGGCTCTGAAAGTTATACTTCATCGATTAGATTTTATAGGATTGCCAATTGACTTGATGGGTTTTTAAAAGTTGATAGAGGTTTGTTTGACAAGGGATAAAGGTTTTTTAGCTACTTCAGCTAAGAAGGTAACTTTGTGGATGACTTGATGATTTTGAAGGTGATGCCTTTGATGAGGAGTAGAGGTAATGATGACTTAGAGGGTATGCCGCTCATGAGATATTTTCTTTTGACTTTCAGAAATCCTTAGTGAAAATGAAGGTGATGCCCCCTGATGGGACTTAACTTTTACTTTCAGAAATGATCCTTAGTAGAATTGATTTTTACTTCTTCAGCCAAATTATTTGGGATTATGCTCGACAAACTCATAGGGTGGTCCCTTTGATATAATGTGACCATCTATTGAATGGGGGGGACCATCTCTAGTTTTTTCTTGATATCACTTGGTGGATGACATTTGGCAGATACAAAGGAGGAGAGGCCATTAGCTGAGTATATGCATGATGGTGCATGATAGTAGATGGTTGCATAGATGTTGGTGCATAAATGTTGCATGTTTATTTTTGCATGTTTTGGGATTCATGAACTTTTTATTTAGTTTCTACATTATGAATGACTTATGCGCTATGGATGATTTGTCATGATGCACATAATGGATGAATGTATGGATGCAAGAGGGTGGATTTATGTCTTTTTTTTATGAATGTCATGAATGCAATTTGCATGCAATGTTGACTCCTAATAGTGGCCTATAGGTTATGAGATGATTATTTTTTATTATTTTTTTATGGATTTCTAAGGCTGTCTTAGGAAAGTCTAACAATTCTATGATGTTTTTGAGTGATACAATGATAGGCAATCTAGACCCAAGTAGAAAGGCATTTATGTAAGCTAGATGCCTTAAACCAATGATTGGTTATTTGAAAAGGTGATTTTAGGAAGATGCCCCATTCTAGAGGGCAACAATTTGTCTATTTTGACATGGGTTAAGGCTTGTTATGATAATAGGATCGCTGGGTTGGTTTGTAATGGATTTAGCACACATGTAGCTTATTTAAGGTTTAAAAGGGAATTTGTCTATTTAGGAGTCATAAGACTTTGGTGGAAGGATTGGTTTTGGTGATGGGGGGGTGTTAATGATTTACTCCTAGTTCAATTTTGGAAGCTTGTGGCTATGAGGGAATTTATAGGTTAAAGAAGATGACAGAGATTTATGGTTCACTCTATGTGGCCTAATATTTACTTTTGTGCTCTTAGTTCAGCTAGGTTACTTGGGCAGCTAATAGGGTAGTTTGGGCTTTAGACTTTTTTCAGGCTTTGGTTTAGGTTTTGTCAAAAGGTTTGAACAAATGGGTTAGTAGGTATTAGTGTTCGATTTATCTTAACTCCTATTCTGGTTTAGGTATGATAGGGTTTTGGTTACAAGGATAAATAGCTTGGATAAGTTTTGAAGGTTCATTTGTGTTTTAGAGATCTAGGATTTCTTTGAGCAGATAAGAGGGGTATGCCTTGATTTCAGTTAATGGTGAGACCCTTTGAGTGTCTTAGGTTCATCAGGGAGCTAATGCTTTGTCGTTTTGTTACAATGATTCATGGAAAGAAAAGAATGCTTTATTTGGGCTAGGAAAAATCTTGGGGATGATGCTTTTAAGTTCATCTACATTCACATAAAGGTTGGAATGGAATCTAAGGAATGAGGGAGAGCCAACTGGCTTTGGCCTTTTGGTGACTCGAGCACTTTGATATAAAGACATGACTTAGAGATCATGCTCTTTATAAGGGATGATGGATTGACCAATGATTGCTCGAAAGAATGGACATGCCCTTGATGATGAGTAAGGGAAACTTTTATTCATGATGACTCAGTATTTGACTTAACAATTAAGGAAATAAAAAGGGTGGCATAAAGGAAGATGACTTTAATGAAGATTGAATTGCTTGACTACTTATGCAACAAATCAAAGAGGATAAATTATTTAGATCAACTAGATAGAATCAAACAGTTGGATATTGACATAACTCATAATGGGATCTAATTTGAATGACAAATCTTTTTTAGCTCTAACTTCTACTTGAGTTGCCTTTTCAGGTTTCAACTCAATGAGCTTGCTCTAATTTCTGCCTAAACTGTCCTTTCAAATTTTCAGCTTGGCAAGTCTTTTCTTTTTTTCCTTCTGCTCTTTTGTCTTCTCTCTCTCTTTTTTTTTGGCCAAGTAAACCAAGTAGTGATGCAACTGATACAATACTTTGGGCATAGAGAATGTGATGCCTTATATGTGCTGCCTACATATCCCTTACATTGCTTTTGTTCCTTTTTCTTTCTTAGAGAGAATTAGATACACATAATTCTTATTATAATGCATTAAAGAGGAAACATAAACTAATTATAGATATTATCTTTAGATGAAATATCTTTTTAATTGATCTTGGTTGCAAGGATTGGAGAATTCATTCTTTCACACATCCACAAGGATGGTGCCTACGCTGGGTAAAATCTTCCTGAGCATGTAAAGTCTAAGCCAATTTGATCTTAACTTACCTCTTAGATTATGAGCATGATCTCGAATCTCTTTCAAGACCAAGTTTCTTCTTGCAAACCTCTATCTTTCACTTTCTTATTAAAGTATTTGGCTAGCTTCTATTAATAACTTTGAATCTTGCACAAAGCATCCATTCTCTTTTTATCAATGGCATTCAGCTGGTCATAATACCCTTGATCTACTCTACTTCATTTAGCTAACTTTCTCTCATTATCCTAGTGAAGTGGACTTACATTTCAATAGGGTGGACAACCTATATTCATAGGTTAAGGTACATAGGGTTGCCCCTAGTCAGAGTGCGAACAACAGTTCTATACTCCTATAAAGTAGCAAATAGATGCTTATGCCAATCTCTGTGTTTTACAGTAGTCTTTTGTAGAATGGTCTTGATAGTCTTATTAATAGCCTCAACTTCTATCGGTCTATAGTCAAGAGGAAGAGGAACAATGATGTTGAGTCCTTATTTCTAGAGTGATCAAAGTACATCGTTTTGAAAGTAGGAGCCATTATTTGTGATTATCTCAAAGGGAGCTCTAAACTGATAAAGGATAATGGTTTGGAAGAAGTATGCTACCTTCTTGATATGGCACCACGTTAATCCATTTTATGAATGATCTATAGCCACTGAGATGCACTTACACCCAAATAGTTAGTAGAGCTTAGCTTGGTAAAGTTTAACTTAGCCTGGTAAAGTTTAAGGATTGCCCTAACATGAATTGGAACAATTGTCCAATGACTTAATAGTTGAGTTCTAAGCACTACCCAATCTTCAATCTGTAAATAAAAATGATGCTATGGTGTAATGCATGTATTGATTTTTTGATTTTTCTGTCAATTTTTTTATTGTTAGTGTTATTATTTTAGATGTATCATTCAAGTTGGATTCATACATGATATAAGAAAAATTTGAACATTTTATTAAAAGGTAAACAAGGAAAGTTAATTATAGACTCAAACTCTTACCCTAAATTTGGACAACTAAGGACTCAAAAGAAAAGAAAGAAGCACAAGACTTGACATACTCAAACTTAGATAAAGATTCAACATAATGTGAGGCATTGCCCGAGCACCGGTCTGATCTGCTAAAGGCAATTGAAATGCTCATTTAGGAAAGAACTCAGAGGGAAGCCTCGAGTTTATCTTTGATAGATTTGAAAATTTTTTCTTAGAGTTGCCACCTAAATTTATTTTTATTTGGGAAAAATAAGGAAAAAGCCCATTTGACTCCAATCATTACTCTAAGGAAAAAGATCACTAGGCTTAAAACCAAAGAGGATCTTAGGATTAGGTTTTTGGTTTACTTTAACAAAATAAGTTTGGCCATTTAATATAAGAGTAACTTAAAATATATTTCATGAATACTTTACGATGCATGAACAATTTATAATATGCATGATCATTCAATCAATGAATAAAGACAATTAGAGTTTGAAATAAAAGAGAGTTAATATTACAATGAAATCCTAAACTTTGGAGATACCTCCTCTAGCCCATATGGGTTTTAGGGAAGTCCTACATTATCCAAACTAAGCCTAATAATAAAGCAAAAGGAAAATAAAATAAAAGCAAGTGAACAAGGTGATAGGGGAGAGAGTTCGTTAGTTTGAATTAGATTCAATTCTTAAACCAAGCACGCTTGTGTATCCCTTTAAATGGGAATCAGAACCCATGCAACTCTCCATTCTTACAAAGGGGTTAGTTTAGCCTAGCCATTTTATCATGTTTTCATTGATTGATTAAAATAGGGTTGAGTTGATTGATTTAACCAATTGATTACCAAGTGGAGTTAATTAAGTCAGATTTTAATTAACTATCTTAGCAAATCAAGAATTAGGCAAGAAGCCTTAGAACACAAATCCCAAAAAGGGAAATAATGAATGTAAGAAAGAAAAAGGATGTCAGATGGTAGGTAGCTTGCCTTAGATGGCGAGCGACAACATGCCTTGGATGGCAGATGGTAGCTAGCCTCGAATGAAGTGGCAGCTTGCCTCAAATGATGGGTGATGGATAACCTTAAATAGCAGACATGAGCCATGGGCAATAGACTTGCCTTGAATAGGCGAGTAAAAAGCCTTTCACTTATTAGGAAGGAATTAAGGAAAAACCCCCTAACTCACTTTGCAAAACAAGGAGCAAATGCAAAGCAAAAGAAAAGAAAAGCTTTAGAACTAGTGTGGTCTACTTTATGCAAAAGCTTTCAAGCTCCTAAAGTTGATGATTTGAAGTGTAGAGAGGTCCTCTAAATATAGGGAGAGGATTGGAGGAGGAAAACACTGAAGTTTTGATGTGGGATCATGCAAAAAAGTGAAGTTCATAGGAGTTGCCTCACAAGGCTCTGCGATAATGCTGCATAGCTCTCTAAGGAACCATAGGGGGCTATATGGTAATGCCGTATAGCTTTGTAGCAACGGGCCCATTTTTGGATGCTTTGCCTATTTTAGCCCATTCTTGCTCATTTCTCATCCATTTTTTGTGATTCTAATTGAGATATATTTGTTACTTAGTCTTGGATAATTTAAAGGGTTCAAATGTCAAAAAAACATGTTTCGATTTTGCTGATTTTCCCATTTTCAGAGTTTCCAGCTTTTGGAGGTTTGTTTATAGAGCCTAAGTGCTTCTAAGATTCAAATGCATAATGGAGGGTGCAAAGTTAAGGATTCACACATAAAAAGACTCAAAAGACTTAGACTTAGACTTAAATGTCTCAAACTCAGGATTTATTTGACTTGGTTTGATTATAGGACTCAAGCAAGGGCATGCCCGCTAGGCCAATGTTCTCCTCAAAGTGCTAGTCAATGGGTAGGGTGGATGAATTTGGTAAAGTGTGTTCATGCATAACTTTTGAGATTGTGGGAGTTGATAATGTCACTAAGGTTGATGAGCACATTAGGTACTAGTTCTTGAGGGAGGATATCCCCATCATCAATGAGGCTTAGGATCTGATGCCTTAGGCTCTTGCACTTGTCAGTTTTCTACACAGCTTATTGGTGAGTACTTGTTAGATCTATAGTTTTCGGATGGATGGCTAGAGGGTCCTTTCAGCTTTAGAGGTTTAACTAGGTCAATTTTAAAGGTCATCTTGTAAATTATGATTAAGGGAATACCCAAATCAATGAACTTCTATGAGACCTCACTCGAACACCCCTCCCTCACTCAAAAATGCCTTAAGAAAAGGCAAACGATTTCTAAGGAGGCTATAGAATGAACTTCAATGCTTATGATTAGAATGACTATCATTTGGAAAATTGATTTTGGATTTTCTAAAATGAATTTCAGAAGTCACCACTTTAATTCATTTTTAAAGTGAGAAAACTAAGAAAAAGCCCAATTCATGACTCCAATTCATTAATTTTAATTTAATTTACCCAAAGATAAAGTCACAAGTCTTCGAACCAAATTGAGCCTGGGAACTAGATTTTGGGTTAAATAATCTAAATTTGGTTCCTAAGTTTAATGACTTAAAAAATTGATTTCGTGTAGCACAAGTATTAAATGACAATTATAAGTAAAATACATGAACATGGCATAATGTGAATACATGGCATAGTTATGAGTCCAAGAGAAAATTAGAAGGGGTAATTAAGTAAATCATTGATAAATCAAGGAGATTGTTCCCTCTAGTCCTTATGAATTCTAGGGGAATCACATAATCGCTCCTTAATTCTAAAAATAATTAACTTAATTACATAAATAAAATAATGGGATGGCTTCTCTAGCTCTTATGGATTCTAGGAAAACCATAAATTTTCTTACAAATATAATAGAAACAACAATTACATTGGAAAATAAAAGAGGAAGGGGATGATTTGGATTTAGATTTATAGTTTAGATTTAAATTCCAGATGTACCTACATACTCCTGTGAGACCTTACCCCAGCACCAGTCCGATATGCTAAAGAGAATCGAAATGCTTTTTTAGGAAAGAACTCATGAAGAAGCCCTTGGTCTTATCTTTGATAGATTTGAAAATTGTTTCTCAAAGTCACCAACTTAATTTATTTTTGTTTGAGAAAATATAAGGAAAAAACCCATTTGACTCCAATTATTACTCAAAGGGAAGAATATCACTAGCCTTGAAAACAAAGAGGATCCAGAGACTAGGTTTTCGATTTATTTTAACAAAATAAGTTTGGCCAATTAATATAAGAGTGACTTAAAATATATTTCATGAACAATCTAAACTGCGTGAACAATTATAATATGCATGATCATTCAATCTATACATTCAACAATAAAATGAATACAAGTAAAGTTCAAAAGAAAGTTTTCATTACAATAAAAAATTCTAAACTTAGGGGATGCCTCCTCTATCCCTTATGGGTTATAGGGAAGTCACACATTCCCCAAACTAAACCTAATAACAAAGTAAAGGAAACAAAATAAGAGTAAGTGAAGAAGGCAATAGAGGGAGAGTTGGTTAGTTTTTAATTGGATTCGATGCTTGAACCAAGCATACCCATGTATCCCTTTGAATGGGAATCAGAACCCACGCAATTCTCCCTTCTTGTGAAGGGGTTAGCTTAGCCTAGCCATTTTATCATGTTTTGATTAATTAATTGAAAGGGGGTTGAGTTGATTGATTTAACTAATTGATTACCAAGTGGAGTTAATTAAATCAAATTCTAATTAACTTCCTTAGCAAATCAAGAATTAGGCAAGGAGCCTTAGAACACAAATCCCAAAGAGGAAAACAATAAATAAAATGATGAAGAAAGGAAGAGAAAAGGGAAAGAAACTTACTTCAGATGGCAAGCGACGGTTAGTTTTAGACGGGGTGCATCAACTTACCTTGACTGAATGGCAGTGACTAGCCTTAGACAGCAGACATAAGCCTTGGGCAATAGACTTGCCATAAACTAGCGGGCGAAAAGCCTTTAAGTAGTCTGGTAGGAATCAAAGAGAAACCTCCCAACACCAGCCTTAGGCAATAGACTTACCTTAAACAGGTGCGAGAAAGCCTTTAACTAGTTGAGTAAGAATTAAGAAGAAACCCCCCAACTTGCTTTGAGAAGCGATGAGCAAATGCAAAGCGTTTACTTAAAATTAATGCTTTTTCAAGCTTTGAAAGTTGGTCTTTTAAAGTGTGGAGAGGTCCTCTATATATAAGGAGAAGATTGGAGGAGCAAAACACTAAAGTTTTGATGTGGGATCGCAAAAACAAAAGAATTCACCAAAATTGCCGCAGAGGGTTCCATAATGGGCTCTGCGGCAGTGCCATAGGGCTTTGCGGCAACAAGCTTGTTTTGCCCTTTTCTCCTATTCTTGCTCTTTTCTCATATGTTTTTCACGATTCTAGTTGTGTTCTATTCATTACTTAGTCCTAGATGATTTGAAGGTGTTCAAATGTTAAAAGGAGATATTTGGATTTTTTTCAATTTTCCCGTTTTGAGAGTTTTCAGCTTCTAGAGATTTGTTTATAAAGCCTAAGTGCTTTTAAGGTTCAAACGCATACTGGAAGGTGCAAAATTAAGGGTTCACAGTTGCCCCCTTATCAAAATTGCCTTTGTTTAAAAGGTGATTATGATGATAGTGAACTTGAGGATGAGAGATGGTAAAAGGAACAAAATTAATGTCTAAGTCAGAGTTTAGACATTTGGGTGAAAGGTGTGGTTAAATTCAAGGAAGATGCTCTCGGTATTTTTGGGAGATCTATTAGTTGGCAGCATTTGGTTGTTGTCCTTTCTAATAGGAATTAAAAGCAATGTTCCTGTCTAATAGGAATGATAATCTAGGAAAAAAGGAAACCCTATTTAGTAGGAGTAGACAAAATAGTGATCTTGTTTGGTATGGATGATGATCCTATCATAAAAAAAAAGGTGATCCTGTCTGGTAGGGATCGATAAAATGGTGACCCTATCTGCTAGAAATGAAAGTGACCCTATCTAGTAGGAATCGACAAAGTGGTGATCTTATCTATAGGAATCAATGAAGTGGTGATCCTGTCTGGTAAGATTGATGAGATGACCATCCTGTTTGGCATGAATGTAAAGATAACTATCTTGTTTGGTAGGAACAATAAAAGTAGTGGTCCTTTCTAGTAGGAATGAAAAGTGATAATCCTGTTTGGTAGGGTAAAAAGATGACCATGCTATATGGTGGGAATGGTAAAGATAACTATAATGTTTAATAAGAATAGTAAAAATAATGGTCCTTTCTAATAGAAATGAAAAGTGATGATCTTATTTGGTAGGATCTATGAACCATTAATTTTATACCATCATCATCTAGCCGCAGCTTGACACTTGCTAAGATTAGTGAACTATACAGAGCCAGCACGGCAATCCCAAAGGTGGGACACAACTCCAAGTTGCAACCAAGCCATAGCATTGAACTTCCCAAAGGTGGGACACACAACTCCTCATTAGCAGTACCAAAATAGAAAACACGGACCACTAGATTCCAAAAGCTGAAGCAAGCCCTCTGAAAAATCTCAATCTCCTCGTAATGCCACAATGGCAACTATTCCATACCAACCCTTGTCGAGTTCCTCAACCTTATCAAGTTTTTTTAGTCCATAAATGCATGTCTTTACAGGAAACAAAGGTCATTTGAAAAAATTGCATTCACTAAGCAAATGTGTAAATCCACCCTAATGCATCTATGCAATCATTCATTATAGGCATCATCATAAATCATGCATGGCATAGTAGTCAAGAAAAAGGTCCATGAATTCTAAAACATGCATGTATAAACATGCATCATCTGTGCACCAACATCTATGCAATCATTTGCAATCATGCACCATAATGCATAAGCTAAGCCAATAGCCTCTCCTAAAGCCAACTAGTACTTACTCAGAGCTAACCGACACCTCCTAAAGCTTACCAATGTCTCTTTGAAGCTAAATGACACCTTTCCAGATCCAATCAACAAAGTGTGAATTTTAGAGTCCCTTTACAACCAGCAAAGTTCCTTTGAGCCTTTAAAAGCTCATATTTCTTTGTTGCAACCAAAATCCTACCAGAATCTCTTGAGCTGACTTGCCATAGGCTGATGCTTTTCTTTTACTAAAATATTTTCATAATTTGTCGAGCCGACTTGCCATAAGCCAAGGCTCTCCTCCTATCAAAATCTTATCAGAATCTCTTAAGCCGACTCGCCATAGGCCGAGGCTCTCGCTTATCAAAACATTTTTAGAATCTGTTGAGCCGACTTAACATAGGCCAAGGCTCTCCTTTTACCAAAATCTTATCAGAATCTCTTGAGTCGACTCACCATAAGCCAAGGCTCTTCATTTACTGAAATATTTTCAGAATCTGTCGAGCTAACTCACCATAAACCGAGGCTCTCCTTCCATTAAAATCTTTTCAGAATCTCTTGAGCTGACTCACCATAGGCTGTGGCTCTCCTTTTATCAAAACATTTTCAGAATTTGTTTAGTCGACTCGCAATATGCCAAGGCTCTCTTTTACCAAAATCCTATCAGAATCTCTTAAGCTGACTCACCACAGGTCGAGGCTCTCATTTCACTAAATTATCTTATCCAAAATTCTCTTCCACTTATAAATGTATAGAAATAGTCACCTAGACATCTATGTGGATCTTTTTCTATCTCTTTTATCCAAATCCATCAATTTTACCCATAAATGTCTAAAAACAATCACCTAGATGTCTATATGGTTCCATTTTCCACATCTTTTACCTGAATCCATTGATTCACCCAAAATACCTAGCCATCAGCCTAGATATCCCTTTAGTCCATTTTCTCGCTTCCATTTATCAGCCACATTTTTCACCCATAAATGTTTAGGAATAATTTCTTAAACATCCCTATGGTTCTTCTTACCATCGTCCTTTTTCAACCATATCTTTCACCTAAATATGTCTAAACACTGATCTAGACATAACTTTGGTTCTTTATACCATCCCAACATCTGGGTTCACTATCATTAAAATTGCCTGACAGATAAGACAATTCTGATGAGGGGGCAACTGTGAACCTTTAATTTTATACCCTCATCATCCAGTTGCAGCTTGACAACTGCTAAGATTAGTGCGTTACTTAGAGCGAGCATGGTGGTCCCGTTAGCCAATTAGCAAGCAAGGGTCAAAGGGGCAGCACCCCTTGCGAGGGAGCAGGGGGCAACTCCCACAAAGTAAAAAATGGACTTTCGGTCACATTAGCCCTTCCATTTCCGCATTTCATATACCTCTTGAGTTAGAGTTGATAGCTATCCTCTAATTCCTCTCTTCTTCTCCCTCCAACCACTCTCTAATTAATTAATTAATCTTTTTAATTAATAATTAATTATCTCACCCTAACCAAGTTAATTAATCTTGTTAATTAACTAAAACTTTTTTTTAATTAATCACTCAATTAATTAATTAGTTAATCTTTTTAATTAATTAATTAATTAACCACTCTTTCAAAATCAAATTCATCATTTTCCTTAATCCGCCCTTCCTCCAAATTAATTAATTAATCTTTTTAATTAATTAATCCATCCATCCTTTTCATCATATTAATTAGTTAATTAATCATTTTAATTAATTAATTAATCTCCTAATCAATCCAATCACTCGATCTCGATAAAATAGAACTTCAGTCTAGTAAAATCCTCCACCCATCAAAGGCAAAGGTACTAACCTTTTTCCTTACTCTCAACACTCCCAAAACAAAATCAATCTGATTAACTCCTAAACCTCTTCACTTAATCATGGAATGAACTACATGGGTTTTGATCCCTATTCAATAGGGTACGTAGGCACGTTTGGAATCTAAATCCTGACCTCAAATCAAAATCCCAATCAATCTCCTTTCCTCTTTTTTAATTAATGTAATTTATGAATGTTTCATTTTAATTTTCTTATTGCACTCATACCATGATCCTGCATTAATCATGATATTATAATTTTCATATAATATTTGTAATTCTCGAAATCAATTTTTCAAAGTTAAATTAAATTTAAGAGACAAATTGTGATTATTTAACCAAAAACCTAATCCCCAATCTCAGCTTGGTTCGAGACTAGTGATTTTATCCTTGGATAAATGAATTAACTAAAATTAATGAATTAGAGTTACAATTGGGTTTTTCCTTAATTTTCCCATTTAAAAATAAATTAGGGTAGGGACTCCTAAAGTCATTTTCAAAATTAACCAATCTGAACCCGAGGGTTTCATCGTCAGTCTAAACCTGAATAAGTATCCTGTTTCCTCTAGCGGATTGGGCCAGTGCTTGGGTGAGGCCTCACAAGATCAAAAAGATGACTATCCTATCTAGTAGGAATGGTAAAGATAACTATCCTGTCTAGTAGGAACAGTAAAAGTAATGGTCCTTTCTTATAGGAATGAAAAGTGATGATCCTATTTAGTAGGATAAAAAAGATGACTATCCTATCTAGTAGGAATGGTAAAGTTAACTATCCTGTCTGGTAGGAACAATAAAAGTAATGGTCCTTTTTAGTAGGAATCAAAAGTGATGATCCTATTTAGTAGGATCAAAAAGATGACTATCCTATTTGGTAGGAATGGTAAAGATAACTGTCCTATCTGGTAGGAGCAGTTAAAGTAATGGTCCTTTCTTATAGGAATGAAAAGTGATGATCCTGTTTGGTAAGATAAAAAAGATGACTATCCTTACTGGTAGGAATGGTAAAGATAACTATCCTGTCTGGTAGGAATAGTAAAAGTAATGGTCTTTTCTGGTAAGAATGAAAGTGATGATCCTATTTGGTAGGATAAAAGAAGATGGCCATCTTGACTTATTGGACTGGTAAAGATAATTGTCTTGTCTGGTAGGAACAATAAAAATAATAGTCCTTTCTTATAGGAATTAAAAGTGAGGATCCTATCTATTAAGATAAAAAAAGATGACCATCTTGACTAGTAGGAATGGTAAAGATAACTGTCCTGTTTAATAGGAATAGTAAAAGTAATGGTTCTTTCTAGTTGGAATGAAAAGTGAGGATCCTGTTTGGTAGGATAAAAAAGATGACCATCCTATCTATTAGGAATGGTAAAGATAACTATCTTGTCTAGTAGGAACAGTAGAAGTAATGGTCTTTTCTGGTAAAAATGAAAAATGTTGATCCTGTCTGGTTGGACAAAAAAGATGACCTTCTTGTCTGGTAGGAATGGTAAAGATAACTGTCTTGTATGGTAGGAACAATAAAAGTAGTGGTCCTTTATGGTAGGAATGAAAAGTAATGATCCTATCTGGTAAGATCAAAAAGATGACTATCCCATCTAGTAGGAATGGTAAAGACAAATATCCTGTTTGGTAGGAATAGTAAAAATAGTGATATTGAGATTAGATTGATTTTTTGAAAAAAAATTGATTCAGATTGATTGAGTTGATGATTTGTCTTGCTTTGAGAGTTTGATGATCCATCTTGTTTCATGAGCATGTTTAATGCAAAAATGCTAGATAATTATACAATGATCCTTGAACGTGTGAAGGGTCAGCCAGATATAAAAGTGTTGATCTTTGGGAGAAAGATGCCTCCATTTCTGAAAGGTGAATATTTGGAAGGGAGGTGCCCCCATTTTAGAATGATAAAGGAAAATGGTTTGATCATTTGGTTTTTGGTTGATTGGCTAGCTTAAAGGTGAAATGCGTATATTAGGTATGAGGCTAGTTGGTTAATGGCTATTGTTTGGCCTAGAAAAAATCATTCTAGGAGGACAAGTAAGGTGTAGCCTTGTAAAAGATTTGGTTATTCAGTTTAAATGACTTAGATAGGTCTTACTTTAGAGAAGATTTGGTTTGAGGTTAGATTGGAGAGCTTGATCAGGAGGGTCAGGTCTTTGGAGATGATTAGGTTGGAAGTTTTGGGAAAGGTCAGTTTGTGGGGCTTATCCTTAGAGAAGTTCATATGGAAGGCTTAGTCATGTTTGGCACTCTGGCTCAGTCAGGTTACAACCTTTGATGAGTTCATTTGGAAGGCTCGGTCAAGTTTTGTCGTAAGCTTGGTTAGGTTTATAAGACTCAATTAGGTTATGACCCTTGGGGAGTTCATTTGAAAGGTGCGATTAGATTTTTTCTTAGGACTATGCTGGGATGCTAGACTTTGTAGGAGTTCAAATTAGGAGGCTAAGTCTAGCTTAAAGGAAAGGTTAGGCTAGGAAACTAGCTCGAAAAGGCTTAGTTAGATTTGGTCTTAAAGGAGATTATTGTCTTCATAATGAAGGCTTTTTGGGAGTAGGAGCTTTCAGGCTTAGGCTTTATGGTGAAGGCTTTTTAGGTTTGGGTTTCATGGTGAAGACTTTTCGATTTGGGCTTTATGGTGAAAGCCTTAAGTTTTAGTCTTCATTATAAAGGCTTTTTGGTTTGGGTTACATGGTGAAGAATTTTGGGATTAGGCTTCATGACGAAGATTTTTGGGAGTGGGCTATATGGTGAAGGCTTTTTGGGAGTGGTTTTCATAGTGAAGGTTTTATAGGAGTGGGCTTTATATGGAAGGCTTTTTGGGAGTGGGCTTCATAGTGAAGTCTTTGTGGCAAAGGCTTGAAGGTTTTTGGTTAAAAGGCTTTTAGGCTTTGAGGATAGTTTGTTAGCTTGAGCTTTTCTATAAGGGTGCTTTGGATGGTTGGCTTTAGCTCAAGTATGGTGCTAAAGGTTTTGGTCGCAGACTCCGCAAGCCTATATATAGGGACTTGCCTTTTATTATCAGATTTTCAATGCTCATTGGACAGTTGGCAAACCTTGACCTAGTTGGACTTTATGGATGATGGAATTTAACAAGGAGGCTTTTCTCAAAGATAGTGAGATGTTTGCCAAAGAGGCATGGGATGGGATGGTACATTTTGAAGTTTAGGAATGGTTCAAAGGTGAGTTGGAAATTTTAAAAAGGATCAGGGAGGTTGTATGATTTTGCTATTTATAATTTATGGAAAAGAACAAGCCAAGCTAATCTTATCATTTTGAGGTTGAAGAGACATTTGGGATGACACTCTATTAGTTTGAATGTAGATGACATAGTGGCTAAAAAGAAGTGCCCTAAGGAGTGGCTGAAGGACTAGCGAGAAAAGACAACTTAGGAATCATGTTTCTAATAAGAGATAGGGACATGACAGATAGGCAAGCGATGTGAGAGATTATGCATTAGCTCCTTGAACTAAGCGGCAAGATGAATTGACAAGTGATGATGATGTCCTAGAAGGATATATCTCCATTGTGAGATAAAGGCATAAAAGACAATATCACTTTAGAGCTAATGAGCCTCTAATGTGGAAGGATAATTTTAGATAACATGAGATGGGATGGATTGATTGAAGACAACTTTGGACTTGAAGGAAGATGACTAGGATGAGCTTTCTCTCCCTCTCTCTCTTTCTCTCTCTCTTTTTTTTTTATATTTTTTATTTCTCTCTCTCTCTCTCTCAGTTTTAACTTATGCCTAAGCCACCCTTTAGAGTTTTCAACTTAGCAAGCTTGGATTAATGAAATTTGGGATAAAACATTCTATTATGATTTGCTACTTTTCTTCACTTTGCAGGCCCTAAACTTTGAATTTTGGATTTGACAAACTTGTTGCCTCTTATTGAGGTGTATCATTTAATTACCTAAAGTGCAATGGGCAATTACATTGAACTATTTTTTGCATTTCAATTATTTGATGAGAGGTCTATTCTTAATCTTCTTTGGTTAGGAGCTAGCAAAGCAATTGTTGATGGCACATAAATTTCAACATGTGCTAGCTGTGGTAGATTTAATTGATTGTTCATTTCTCTTTTTCTTTTTCTCCTTTTTTTTTCTTTCCTTTTCTCTTTTTTTTTCCTTTTTTTTTCTCTTTTTTTTTCCAAAGCTCATCCATGTTTAAAATAAGGAAGACAACAACACAAATAATTAAAAAAAAAAATGTAGATGCTTTGTTACAATGGAAAATTTTATTACAAGATAACAAAAAAATGGACTGATATGATTGACAAAAAATACACAAAAAGAAAATAAGGTGATAGACCTAGACTTGAATTTAGACTTAGACTTTTGAGATTTGCACTCAGACTCAAACATAGGCTTGGAATTCAACCTTAAACAGGCCAGATTAGTTGAACTTAAACTCTTCAATGTCATACCACTTTGGGTTGAGTTAAGGTGGGGTTGGATTGGATTCGGGTTCTTCATCACTGTTCGAGGTTGATGGTGAGGAATTCAGGTTGAAATGATGCACTTTGGATGCAATCTTCAACCTAATGCACTTGTAACCAAAGCTTTAAAAGTGGGTAGGTATTGGGTTAAGAAGTAGACTCAATAGGCTGGAAGTACTTTTTTGACAAGGACATCCAGTTGCTCTTGCTCTTTTGGTTTATTTATCATTTGAGCAGCTTTAGCCCTCCTTCTTGTAAAGAACATAGAGAAGGATTCCTCTGGACGCTGCTTGGTAGTTTCTAAGTCATGCCTAGTGACACCCATTTCACCATTGTAATGGTACTACTTGATAAAAATACAATAGATATCATCCCACATCCTTTTATAGCTTTTGTCTAGTGAAAGAAAACATCTCCATGTAGTATTGATTAGTGATTGTTGGACCAATTGAGCAAGGAGCTCATCGCTAAGTCCCAAAGGTTTCATTGCTCCCACATGTATCTTTAGATGGGTCTTAGGGCACATGGTTCCATCAAATCTTTCCAGTTCATGCATTTTAAATTTAGGAGGAAGCTTAGCATTAGGGAACAAGGTCAAACTACCCATATCAATTAGGTCACTCTTATGCTTTAGAGATTTACTGGTTTTCTCCATAGCTTTAGGTTTCTCCATAAGCATTCTAATGCCTGGATAATAAAAAAAATTCCCCACCTTAGTTTAAATATGGGTTGGTTTGGCTCAAATTTAGGTTAGGATTGGTCTAGTTCAAGATAAGGTTTGGGTTATGATAGTTAAGGCTGGCTTGGTTAATCATGCCTGAACTTCCTAAATGATGAATTGCCTTTTTTCCTTTAGTTGGAATTATTGAGCAGCTAGGACAGCTTAGAAAAGCTCTTCTTGCTTCTTAAGGAGTTTAGTCATAAGTGTAGTCAGGGAAGCCATGTCAAGTAGGTTAGCCATTGGTACCTCTAAACCAAAGCAACAATGTAAGTGATGGGTATGGAACAGAAATGGTGTTGAAGGTATAGGCATGTAGATTTTAAGAGAAAAGGCTTCCTTATTATGTCATGAACCAACCATTTTTTTGGGCTTACGGTGTGATGGGGCAAATATTTTGGGCTTATGGTAGTAGACTAAACCAAGGGTATTGGGTTTAAGGTAGTGTATTGGGCCAAAGTTATTGGGCTTAAAGGTGACAGACTGGTTTTGAAGGTGATGGGCCATTGGTGTTAGGCATAAAGATAGTGGGTTTGATTTTAAGCAAGAGGCAGGATCAAGATGATGGGACATGGACAACCTAAGGTGTCTATTTTT
Source organism: Reutealis trisperma (assembly GCA_947687605.1). Classification (NCBI taxonomy): domain Eukaryota; kingdom Viridiplantae; phylum Streptophyta; class Magnoliopsida; order Malpighiales; family Euphorbiaceae; genus Reutealis; species Reutealis trisperma. Next base: position 404,345 of record CANTUT010000235.1, on the reverse strand, counting down.
TTTTCTTTTGGATAAGGATAGGGGTTATGGGTTAGACTTATGGTTAGGTAGCAGGGTTTCTAGGGTTGGATGTGGGTTTTAAGGTTATGGGTTTATGGCTTAAAGTCGAAAGGCTAAAGATGGTTTAGGTTTACATTTGAGGTGTGAGGTTCGGGTGTTTGGTGTTTAGGGTAAGGCTAAGGTGAGGTGTTTGATAGCAGTATGTGCCCTAGGAACCGTATAATAGTTATGTAATAATAGATATTAATTCCTATGGCAGAATAAATATATTTATAATGTGAAAGGGTTTCATATTATTGAATATAGTCCGTAAGTATTTGTAAGAGGATCTATTATCAAGTGTTGAGAATATAGGAGATGGATTGCTCTTGTACAAATATTTTAAATATGTTCATGATCATAGGATTAATGACTAGGCATCATTAATTTTGAAAGACCATCACCTTTTCATTTTCTATAATCAGTATATGATACAAGTGATTATAGAGGCAGAAAGTCACATGCTGCTTGACATATGATAACGATACAAATATATGAATATTCATAAGATGAATAATTGAACTAACGTTAGATGATAATAATATAGGGTTTTACTATTTGTCAATGGTTTATCATCAAGCTCATAATAATGTAATTAATCCTTTGACTTAAGAGATACTATATCTTATACATAAGTAGTTAGGATTTATTACTGCTAACATAGACGTACTATTCATGTACAGATATATAGCACATGATAGTTCTAATTTGTTATGTATGGAGGTATGTGATCACCAAGATAAAATTCATTATCTTAAGTAAACAAGGTAAATGTAATACCCAAGCTTTCCCTAACATATTAGAGTTAGCAATGGAGGCACATAATGTTCATGTATTATGCCATTTAAGGCCTCCCTAGAACATCAAAAATCTTAAGGACATCATAAGAAGTGAATTTAATGAATAATGTGACAATGAGTAATGAATGTAATCAATGTTAATATGCACTTTTATGATAAAATGGAAGTCAAACTGAGTTTGACTTAATATAACTATGTTAATAATTTATTTAAAATATGAATCTAAAGTGCTAGTGAATGGGCACTAGCATCTCTTAAATCATTACAAGATGATAATAGTGTCATGAAAAGTTGATTTCAATCAAAGTTACAATGATACAATGAAAGTCAAACTTAGTTTGACCAAGTGAGTCTATATGACTTACATACATGAACAATGCTACTGAAAGGCTAGAAAATGCGTACTATGGAGTGAATAAGATTTATCTAGCAATGTCCAGAGTGTGTAATGATATTGGAAGATGGAAATATGTATATTAAAGTTGTCACATCCCAACTTCTGAGACATGATGGTCCTAGAACATGGGGAGACATAAGGTCACCTACGCCCATAGAACCCACTCATACATTAACACATATAGCCTAGGATCATATTGAATCTCATACATTAACTTAATAAAACCTTCTATAAAGGAAAAACCTTAAGTTATAGAAGCTAAAAATATATTCTAATACAATCTATAAGAAAATAATAATAAGACTCGAAATAAAGTCATCAACATGATATTTTAAAATAATGTTCTCACAATATCTTCTAGAGCATCTAAGGACTCATCATAGTATGACATTATTATAACTTTGACAAGGAAATTTCCCAAGCAGAATAGGTAGCTTAAGCGATCACCTTGCCTCCTCATAATGCTCACTTAGAACCACACAAGGAAAAAGGGTGAGATAGATGATCTTAATGAGTAAACAATAGGGCTTATACAATAACACATATCCCATAGAAAAGGCTCATAGCTCACAACTCATAGTTCCTGATTCAAAATTCATACTTCATGGTTCATAGTTTGCAATTTAGAAAGGTTTGCAGAAATCACATTTATAACACATAATACATAGATTGAAGGCTATAGCCATAATCACTCGAACACAGAGAGTGAAGGCTATTGTCATTATCACTCAAACACATAGCTGATGATTACATACATGGATACGACGATCACATAACTGATGATTACTCGCATCGGTATGAGGATTTCTGTATGAAAAAGGTTATGGGTACCATAGCTAGAGTTAACGATAATCACTTAGAACAATAGCACTTAATGAATGTAATAGCATGTAGTATATTGGCAATAGCAATTCAACATATTAAATAAGGGATAAAGAATAGTGTGATTCCAGAAAGAAAATAAGGTAAGGCAACAATTATGAAGGATCTTTCATATCATTAAACAAACAATAATAGCTTTAGACCAATTGTCCTTTGGCAACCCAAGTTTAACAAAGAAATCATATAATCATAATTTAGGATAGAAAAGAACTTGGGTTTCAAAGATCTTAAAGGCTCACATAACATGATATCACATACTTGTAACATAGCATAATGTTTACTCACACTTGTAGCATGAACACAGTGTTTACTCACCTTATGGTTCCTTTGCTTCTAGTACAAGTAGCCCTTTTGAACCTCCAAAGCTCCTCAAGCTTTAACATAATATTTAATTCAATACTTAGTATTTATTTAATCATAATACTATCCTATCGCATAACAATCCCATGCACATAGAACATTCACATACACTTAGAGTTGCACATAGAAGTGCACTCATCACTTGCATATCACATGTTGACTTTAAAAGTCTCGTACACTTAGCCTTTTTAGGCCCATATGAAAACACATTATAATCATGTCAATACTGTTTGTTGCATGTTTATATGGATTTTTGTGGTGTTTAATTGATTAATTTTGTAAAGTTTATATTTGTTTTTATGTTTATTTTGTGCTTTTTAAGGTTTGAGGAAGGTTTATCTATGTTTGTAGAAATTATGTGAAGATGCTAAACAAGTAGAGAGGAATGGGAGGAATTTGGAAATGACAAGTGCATGTGAATAACCGAGCTGCCGATGGCGTTCAGCAGAGAACAACTCCAGCGCCTCGCGGTGAATCCCAGCGACCCGCAGCCCTTCCAAGACTGAGATTTAAAGCACCTGGCTACACTTTTCCATCATCTCGCTGTAATTTCCAGTGCCTCGCTGCATTTTCCAGCGCCTCGCAGTAAGCAGCAGCCTCTGTTACCCAGCATCTGGCGACAATTTCCAGTGCCTAGCCGCGTGTTTTTGGAACAAAATTATCTTATCTGAGTTTTAAATATTTTTAAAACATTAGTCAGTTATTTTTATAATAACGATATATAGAGAGTTTTACAAAGAGGAGAGGGGGATTCCAATTTTTTTTTGCGGGAGCTCATAAGAAGAAAGGGGGATAGCTACCAAGAGAAGGAAGAACCAGGTCTGGAAAAGAGGAAAAACTATTCTAGAGATAGAAACAAAACTCTTTCACTTAGTGTCAAGGTTTGGATCTTTGTATTTCATCACTTTCTTTTGGTTAATTAATTTGCTAAATTACTTTCATGGATTTTTTAGTGTGTAATGAAATTGGGATGATTATCTTGTCTATCATGAGCTAAATCTTTTTTTGTTTAGGATTTGAAGGTAATTAACTATGAATATGCTATGATTGCTTCTTCTCAAAATGATAATTGCCTCACTCTCTCAAATTTGAATTTGTTTAATTCTTATAAATAATTGCTTGATCACCAATTGTTCAATTTAGGTTTTAAATGATGGATCGATAGATGAAATTTAAAATCAGAATTAATTCACTTGAGTTTCTAGGACAAATTAGAAATATGAACCCTAGGAAGAAAAATTACTTTTGATTTAGACAAATTTATTGAGTTTAATTCATGAATGTGAAAGCTATTGAATTAGGTTCAAGAGATTTATTTATAAAAAAAAGTAATTAATAGAATTATCATTTTGGGTTAAGATTTACTGAGCATATAAGGACTAGTGAAATTCATTCAAATCCTAAACATCCATTTTGCATAAGGTCTCATATTTTTTTTTCTTTCCTTTAATTTTCAAGAAAAATTTAGATATTTAGTTCCTAGTACAATTTCTTATTTTATTGCAATTCTCTATTTGTTTTTATATTTCTAAATTAGAAAAGTAAGTAATTTTTCCTTTGCACTTCCTTGTGAGACGACCTTGGGAACTTTCAGTATACTACGATTACCTCGATTGCTTGCGGGTATCGTCGATTAATATATTTAAGGCGAACAAATACCTTTCTAAGGTCAACACAATATCATTACCTTAATATTAATTCACTTTAACAATCATCTTAGTACACTTAACACTTCCACATATGTTAACTTAACAAATAACCTTTCAAGCATCATGCTTATCTCTTATGACCAATTCCTTCAATCAATCTCTTTATAAATTCAAGATCATTAATTCATTATTAACTCATCATGCAATCTACTTCCATATTATCTAATCACATTCACATATTAATCAGAACATAAGGTTAAGATACCTTAAGTATACCAAATTGCCTCTAGGCGTATCTGGGGTCATTCTTTTAATCAACATGCAATTTAACTATTTATCGTTCATACATACATGTCAATAATCAACGAAATACATCACATAAAATTTATAGACATTAGGTTAAAAATTCCATTGTAGGCCGAATGCCCTTTAAAAGAGAAAATCTGGATTTTCTTACTTTTCGCACTTTCTGTCTATTGTAGTAATATGTAGAAACTTGGTTTGAACCAAGATTTTTCATAATCAAAACAAAAATCATTTTAGAACATAAACATGTAGGAATCGGCACATTTATAAATCCATATGCATGAAATTTTCCAACTTTATGTGTTAGGGTGAAAACTATAAACCTTTCTTATTTCCAGTACTTTTCGATTATTACAGTAATATATAAACAGGTGTTTTTAACCATTATTTTTCATTCAACAACAATAAATATTAGTTATGAACATCAAAATGTACAAATCGGTAGCCATTGACATGTCTTATGCATGAAAATTCCAAGTTTAGGGTTTTAGAGTGAAAATCATGAGTTTTCTAACTTTCTGGTGTTTTCTGATCATTACAGTAATATATAAACACATGATTTAAATTATTATTTTTCATCCAAAAAAAAAATCAAAATATTAGTGTAGAATTTCATCATACACAAATCGGTAGCAACATATATATATAATCATAGAATTTCCCAAATTTCAAGTTCTAGGATAAAAACTTTGAATTTTCTCATTTTCTGAAACTTTTCGGTCATTACAGTAATATGCAAAAATATCATTTAATCCAATATTTTTCATCTAAACACATTAAAAATTAGTTTAAAATTCAATGATGCCAAAATTACCCCCCTTTATTTTGTTTATGCATGAAAATTTCAATTTTTAGTTATAGGATTCACCTTTGGAAAAATCGCGTAGGAAGATTGGTGTTTTCGGTCAAGAAATTAATTTCTCTATAAAAAATTCATGCAAACTAATTTAAATCTGTAGAAATAAGTAAATGCCCAATTCAAAATAATTTTTTTCATAATTTATTTCATAGAAATCAAATAAGAAATTGAAAGAGAAGAAAAACTTACGATTATAGTTAAGAAATCGCAAAGTTGAAAGTGTTTTTGAGAATTTCAATAGAGAGAATTATTTTGGGAGAATTTTTTCCATAAAAATACTGAAATAGTAGGATGGTGGCTACTGGAATGAAGGGCTGGCCAAATTTTTGATATTTATTTGTAGGATTTTGGGCAATTTCCATGATTACCCTTAATGATCTAGGTTAGGAGTGTTTTGGTGTAGTGGGCTTTTGGGTATTTGGGGTTTTTATTTAATTTTGGGGCTAATTATAGGTAATTAAAAATAGAATATTTTTATTATTATTTTCATTAAAATTTCCCCCAAATCATTTATTTAAAAATATTTTAAAAATACTCAAAATTATTTTATGCTTAAAAATTGCCTTTTTGCATGAAAATTCATTTTATGCACAATAAATTATTTTATGCTAATGCATTTCATATAAATCATTTATTTTACAATAATAATTCATATTTGATATATTAAAATTAATTTAACATGTCACATACTCATAAATCACATGATACATGAATTTCCATAAAATCACATATTTTGTCGCAACAATTCTAAATTCAAGCAATTTGGCACGAACACTCCTACGGTAGATGTGGGTTGCTACATTCTCAGCCCCTTAAAAAAAATTCATCCTTGAATTTTCAAATCTAATGGTGCAATGCACTCTGCTTAATTTCTCTGCCATGCTTTTGCTGCGCCACTCAAACTCAATATCTAACTACAATTGACATATTGAATACCGTAAGGCACATACTCACAATCTATCAAAATCACACTGATAAACTTCCAGCCTAAGCTACAATTATATTAATCTCTTGTTCAAACAAATCTTAAACTAATCCTTTATAATTTTGTATCCCTTAACCTTGAACAAAAGTAATAGAACCTTTAATGTCACCTTTAATCAAATATAATTCCAAGCATTTCTTTTCCTTATATCTCTATTATTATTAACATCCATACTTATACCCTAATCACCACTTTCATTCATTATTTATCACATTAGTCATATCAGAATCCAACATGTAATTCCAAATTAATAACTCCAATTGATATTCGATAATTCTCTTTCCATATTAATAATTATTACTTACTCTATTTGAACCTCAATAAATATTTTCATGTTTAATACTTGGCTAATGTTATAATTTTATCACTCCTATCATTTATCAATTAAAACATATTTAAACTTAACAAACATTCCTATATATATCATATCCAAATGAACTTGCATTCTATTAATTTACAATCCCAAATAAACTTCTCACAACTATTTCAGACTTACTCTCTTTCTGTATAATATATACATCATTAACATGACTTAATTACCTAATGCCTCGTAGTTTTTTTTTTTTTTTTATATATACCTTTAGCTCATAATATCATCTCACTTTATGTTTTCCACTTACATCTTACTATGCTTCACATTTCTAATCATTTAACTTATCCATATTAAAATAATAAACCTTCTAATACCATTGCTATTTAATGAAATCTCTATGTAACTCATATCTTTCCAAATCTATGCCATTCTAGGTTATCTCAATAAAAATTCTTTCCATACTAAAGATCAATACTAAATTTTCTAGTAACCTCAATTGAATATTATTATATCTAACACCTTAAAACATTTCCCATCCAAAGGACTCAAATCCCTTTCAGGTATATTCAAAACTATTAAATTTTCAAAACTGCATGGCATCATACTTATCCTTTTTTCATCATTATAAGTCCAAGAATACATATCCTTTTATGTCTCCCCCTTTTAAAAGAAATTTGTCCTTGTATTTAAATACTTACTTATGCATTCCCAAAAATTAGGGATGCTTTTGCTGCATCCCTTCCTCAACTTCCTAAATATATTCATCTATTCCATGATTATACTAGTGGACCTTAATCATAGGTTTCTCATTGATACCCAAATTTCTCCCTATCCTTAGTTTGAAATTCTACTTGCTTTTCTCTATAGTCAGTATGAGCTCCATTCTCATTTAGCCAATCCATTCCTAAGATCATATCAAATTCTAGGACACTAAGTTCTAACAACTCCACTGGACGTTTTTATCCATCAATGTCTACCTCACAGTCCTTAAACATATAGTTCACCTACTTCATAATACCAATTTATTTATATATAATGTAACTAATTTGTTTCATTCTCCTATTGATCATTGCTAATTATCATTTCTTTTCTTATAGCACCAATCACAATTATCATTTAATAACTTCATATATTTCCTACATCAAACCATTGTAACATGCAAGCATTTCATACCTCATAACATTATACCTACCAATCATTAATCTCAGTTGGATCCAAAACTTAGTCTAATTCCCTTTTTAATCCACTTAACCCCACTATCTAATGTCATACTTATCATGTATTTTCATGAGTACCCATCATATCATATCATAAGACACATATCACATATTATTTATCACATAGCATATGTCACACAGCATATAGCAATAATCATATAACATATAACTTATAGCATCATGAATTCTCCTATCATATATAAGTCAATCATGTCATAGGTAGTAAAAGAAATTAATGCATACTAAATCGCCAGGCAATCAATTAACATCATTCGCATCATATGAGTTTTCTTTTTCTTAAGGTGGATCATAGGCACGACTTTCTCAAACATCTCTCACCATGTCCTCTTGCATGCCACTCACGGCGCCCTAGGTCACAATCCTTAAGCATGGGTAATCTTCTTAGTCATCTGATAAAGGAATCATAAGGCATAAAAGCAAACAATAACAAAGAGTACTATAGCTTATTAGGAGTTCACGGAACTAAACTGGCGATGGACTGCAAGTGACATGATATGAAAATTCCTATGCTCTAGGATTATACTTAGCCAACCCAATATATAGACAACTCTAAACTTGACTTTAAAAACTACAGCTCTGATACCATCTCACATCCCAACTTTTGAGACATGATGGTCTTAGAACATGGGGAGACATAAGGTCACCCACGCCTGTAGAACCCACTCATACATAAATACATATAGCCTAGGATCATATTGAATCTCATACATTAACTTAATAAAACCTTCTATAAAGGAAAAATCTTAAGTTGCAAAAGCTAGAAATATACTTCAATACAATCCATAAGAAAATAATAATAAGACTCCAAATATAGTCACCAATATGATATTCTAAAATAATGTTCCCATAATATCTCCTAGCATGTCTAAGGACTTATTATAGTATGGTATTATTATAACATTGATAAGGAAATTTTCCAAGTGGAGTAGGTAGCTTGAGCGATCACCTTGCCTCCTCATAGTGCTCACCTAGAACCACACAAGGAAAAAAAGTGAGATAGATGATCTATCTGAGTAAACAATAGGGCTTACACAATAACACATATCCCATAGAAAGGGCTCATAGCTCATGACTCGTAGTTCATGATTCAAAATTCATACTTTATGATTCATAGTTTGCAATTTAGAATGGTTCACAGAAATCACACTTATAACACATAACACATAGAGTGAAGGCTGCTGCCATAATCGCTCGAACACATAAAGTGAAGGTTATTGTCATAATCACTCTAACACATAGAGTGAAGACTATTGCCATTATCACTCAAACACATAGCCGATGATTACTCGCATCAATATGAGGATCACATAGCTGATGATTACTTGTATCGGTATGAGGATTTTTGCATGAAAAGGGTTATGGGTACCATAGCTAGAGCTAATGGTAATCACTTATAACAATAGTACTTAATGAAAGCAATAGCATATAGTATATTGGAAATAACAATTCAACTTATTGAATAAGAGATAAAGAATAGTGTGATTCCAGAAAGAAAATAAGGTAAGGCAACAATTATGAAGGATCTTCATATCATTAAACAAACAATAATGGCTTTGGACCAATTGTCCTTTGACAACCCAAGTTTAACAAAGAAATCATATAATCATAATTTAGGATAGAAAAGAACTTGGGTTTCAAAGATCTCAAAGGCTCACATAACATGATATCACATACTTGTAACATAGCATAATGTTTACTCACACTTGTAGCATGAAGACAATGTTTACTCACCTTGTGGTTCCTTTGCTCCTAGCACATGTAGCCCTTTTGAACCTCTAGAGCTCCTTAAGCTCTAACATAATATTTAATTCAATACTTAGTATTTATTTAATCATGTTGCTATCCTATCCCATAACTACCCCAAGCGAATATAACATTCATATACACTTAGAGTTGCATATAGAAGTGCACTCATCACTTACACATCACATGTTGACTTTAAAAGTCTTGTACACTTAGCCTTTATAGGCTTATATGAAAATATATTACAATCATGTCAATAACTTTCTAAGGTCAACACAATACCATTATCTTAATATCAATTCACTTTAACAATCAATTTAGTATATTTAACACTTCCATATATGTCAACTTAGCAAATGACCTTTAAAATGTCATTCTTAGCTCTTATGACCCATTCATTCAATCAATGTCTTCATCAATTCAAGATCAGTAATTTATTATTAAGTCATCATAAAATCTATTTCCATATTACCCAATCATATTCACATTCTAATCAAAGGTTTAGCACTAGCTTAAAGAACCATAATGTAATTATATTTATATTGGTGTAATTAGTAATGATCATATGTAAATGAGATGAATGTCATAATGACATAATGAATATTGGGCTATATGTAGATGATAGAATAGAAGTTGGTAATAATGTAATTGGATTTCAATCTAAGGACAAGGTCTTATATGATGAATGGTAAAAGATTATTAGTTAAATAGGGTTCTACAGGTTTAGGTGACTTTATATGTCCCTATGCCCTAGGATCGTCATGGCTTAATAAGTGGGTCATGACAAATGTGCTATCAAAGTAAAGGTTTAAGTCTACTTTAGATTTTATAAATACTATAGGTTGTAGGTTAAACCATGGAGCATAGGAATTCCTTCATGTCATTTGAAGTATATCGTTAAGTCTAGATCTGCATTATTTATAAAAGTTTAAGTCCTTAGTATGATGTATGATATGTGTATAATGACTATGAAAAAGGAAATAATAATGTTGTCCGAATGATATATGTGACCAAGCTATATGTTATGAAAGTGAGATGATATGGATAAAATGTGTATAAAATAAAAAATGAGTAACTATGTGAAGAAGTATCTAAATGAAAATTTTATAGCTTATTATATCTTTATCATGAAAATTCTGCACAAAACTCTCTCTCCCTCTTTTTTGAGGGTGAATATTAAAAGCCTAGGAAAAAGCTCCTCTTTTTTGATGTAAATTATGTCCTTTTATAGTTCTTTAAGGCTTATTAGGGTTTGGATTGGTGTCAAGCATGGATTGGCCAATTTTTGCCATAGCAGCACAGCTAGGCTAGGCGCCAATATACAATATCTAGATTGCATGCCAATTTTGGGCTAGAAAATGATGGAATTAAAATCTCTAATCTTCTTAACATTTGTAGCTCTTTCTTTTATCTTTCCAACAGTATTAAACTTCCTTAATCAAACCTCTATAGCTCAAGTTTTGCTAAAATACTATAAGGTGTTCAAAGTTGTCAGACCTTTGTAGCATTACATGGCCAATGACACGCCTATGTCTTTAGGCATGTAAGGCTACTAGAGTTTAAGCTAAATGACATTATTAGTGACATGGTCGTGTCACTGGGAATGTCTATAGCGAAAATTACCCAAAAATTGCACTGTTTCTCAATTTTTAATTGCAATTCAAGCTTAAATGATCATGGCATTCCAAAATATGAATAATTCCTAAAAATTACTCGCAGAAGCACTTGAACAAACATATTAAACTCAATTTAAATAATAAAACATGCTAAATCAAGGGGAAAAACATAAGAATTCATACACTTACCGAAATGTATATGTGCTTTATTAGGAATAAATTTCCTACTATAGTTGACTGTCAATTATCGATATGGCTCAGTGAAGGTATGCTAAATCCTTTGTGCCTATGATGTATGCACACAACAATTGTTAGCTAAATGCTATTTGGTGAAAACCTAAATTTGATTTCATGAAAAGTTTGTGAAATATGAATGATGATGCAAATATGTTTATTCTTGCATATATTATAGTATGTACGATATTTAGGATATGATATATCTTAAGGCTAGTTGTATAATGATAGTGAGAGATTCTAAAAATCTACAAGATTGAATTATGAAGGGATAGATTTTGAATATAGAAAATGTTATGTATGTATACATAGTAAAGAATTTAAATTGGGAAATAGGTGTGTGAGGCCTTGTCCAAGCACTGGTTTGATCTGTTAAGAGGAATCAAAATGCTCATTTGGGAAAGAACTCATGAGGAAGCCCTCGGGCTTATCTTTGATAGGTTTAAAAATTATTTCTTGGAGTCGCCACCTTAATTTATTTTTGTTTGGTAAAATATAAGGAAAAAACCCATTTGACTCCAATTATTACCCAAAGGAAAAAGATTACTAGCCTCGAAACTAAAAAAGATTTAGGGACTAGGTTTTCAGTTTAATTTAACAAAATAAGTTTGGCCAAATAATATAAAAGTGACTTAAAGTATATTTCATGAATAATTTAAAATGCATGGACAATTTATAATATGCATGATCATTGATTCCACATATCCAATAATAAATACAAGTAATAGTCAAAAAGAAAGTTAACATTATAAACAAAATCCCAAACATAGGGGATACCTCCTCTAGCCCTTATGGGTTCTAAGCAAGTCACACATTCCGTAAACTAATCCTAATAATAAAGCAAAGAAACAAACACAAAAGTAAATGGAGAAGGTGATAGGGGAATAGTTGATTAATTTTAATTGGATTTGATGCTTGAACCAAGCATGCCTACATATCCCTTTGAATGGGAATTAGAATCCATGCAGTTCTCCTATCTTACGAAGGGGTTAGTTTAGCCTAGCCACTTTATCATGTTTTGATTGATTGATTAAAAGAGGGTTGAGTTAATTAATTAATTTAATTGATTACTGAGTTGATTAGGTAGCAACCTAGATGAATCAATTTAATTAACTAACTAAAAGAGGCAAGGAAATTAAGGGAAAAGAAGCTCACCTTAGATGGTGGGCGGCTAGCTTTAGATGGGCTACGACTTGCCTAGGATGGCGAGTGGTGGCTAGCCTCAGTGGGTGGTAGCTAGCTTCGGACGGTGGGCAGAAAGCCTTAAACTAGTTAGGTAGGAATCAAGGAGAAACCCCCCAACTCGCTTTGTGAATCAAGGAGCAAATGCAAAGCAGTTTGTTTGAAGTAATGCTTTTCAAGCTCTAGAAGTTTGTGTTTTGAAGTGTGGGGAGGCCCTCTATATATAAGAGGAGGTTTGAAGCATAGAAAACACAAATTTCCAATATGGGATTGCAAAAAATTAGATTTTTGCTAGAGTTGCCATTGAGGCCTTTACGGTGTCGCAGAGGTCTTTACAGCATTGCCATAAAGGGCTTTGTGGTTCCGCAGAGGCTTTTGTGGTAATACTGCATAGCTTTATGGCAACAGGCCCATTTTCACTCGTTTCACCTATTTTGGCCCATTCTTGCTCGTTTCTCATCTGTTTTTCATGATTCTAGTTGCATTGTACTCGTCACTTAGTCCTGGATGATTGGAAAGGGTTTAAATGCCAAAAGAAATATTTTATTTTTTCCATTTTAAGAGTTTTCAGCTTCTGAAGGTTTGTTTAACGTGCCTAAGTGTTTCTAAAGTTCAAACACATATTGGAAGGTGTAAAATTAAAAGTTCACAGCTGCCCCCTCATTAGAATTGTCTTTTGTCAGAAAGGCAATTTTGATGATAGTGAACTTGAGGATGAGAGATGGTAAAAGGAACCAAATTAATATTTGGTCAGAGTTTAGACATTTGGGTGAGAGGTGTGGTTGAATTTTAGGGAAGATACCCCCGGTATATTTGGGAGATCTAGCGGCTAGTAGTATATTATAATTGGTAGGAGCTAAAAGTGGTGTTCCTATCTGGTAGGAATGATGGCCACCTTGTCTAGTAGGAATCGATGAAGTGGTGATGATGATGACACTGTCTAATAGGGATCGATGAAGTTGTGATGATGATGACTCTATCTGGTAGGAATAGACAAAGTGGTGGTGATGACGACCCTGTTTGGTAGGAATCGATGAAGTAATGGTCTTGTCTGGTAGGAAAGAAGACGATCTTGTCTTATAGGAATTGACGAAGTGGTGATCCTATCTAGTAGGAATGATGATGATGATCTTGTCTAGTAGGAAAGAAGATGATCCTATCTAATAGGAATCAACAAAGTGGTGGTGATGATGACCTTGTCTAGTAGGAATTAATGAAGTGGTGGTGATGATGAACCTGTCTAGTTAGAATCAACGAAGTGGTGGTGATGACAACCCTGTCTAGTAGGAATTGATGAAGTGATGGTCCTATCTAGTAGGAAAGAAGATGATACTATCTGGTAGGAATCAATAAAGTGGTGATCTTATCTGGTAGGAATGACGATGATGATCCTGTCTAGTAGGAATGATGTTGATGATCCTATCTGGTGGGAAAGAAGATGACCCTATCTGGTAGGAATTGACAAAGTGGTGATCTTGTCTGGTAGGAATGATGATGATGATCTTATCTTTCTTTGAGATTTTTGACAATTTTCCTTAATTCATGATCTTGTTAAATGCAAAAAATGCTAGATAATTATGCAATGATCTAATACCTTGAACTTGTGAAGGGTCAGTCCTGATATAAAAGTGTTGATCTTTAGGAGAAAGATGCCCCCATTTTAGAAAGGTGAAGGGATGTGCCCCTTCTTTAGAATGACAGAGGAAAATGGTTTGGTCATTTGGTTTTAGGTTGATTGGCTAGCTTAGAGGTGAAGATGGGCAAGTCAAGTATGAGATTGGTTGGTTAATAAAAAAAGTCATTTTGGAAAGTCAAGCAAGGTGGGGTCTTGGAAAAGATTAGGCTGTTCAGTTTAAAAGGCTTAGTTAGGTATGACTTTAGAGAAGATTTGGTTTGAGGTTGGATTGGAGAGCTTAATAAAGAGGGTTAAGTTTTTGGAGATGATTAGATTGGAAGGTTTGGGGAAGGCCAACTTATGGGGCTTGTCCTCAGAGAAGTTCATATGGAATGCTTAGTCAAGTATGGTATTTTGGCACGGTCAGGTTACAACCATTGGAGAGTTTATTTGGAAGGCTCGGTCAAGTTCTGCCTTAGGCTCGATCAGGTCTGGCTTAGAGGAAAGGTCAAGCTAGGAAATTAGTTAGGGAAGGCTTGGTCAGATTTGGCCTTAGAGGAGATGAAGGCTTTTTGTGAATGGGCTTTATGGAGAAGGCTTAAAGGCTTAAAGGCTTTGGTTAAGGGTGCTTTAGACCTCTTTGGAAGATGTTGGCTTTATCTCAAGTGCAGTGCTATAGGTTTTAGTCATAAGGATACCGTAAGCTCATAGATAAGGATTTGTCCTTTGTCATAGTTGCATTTGATTTTCTTACCCATCATATGGTTGGTAGGCCTTGACTCAATTGGACTTTATGGCTGATGTAATTTGCCAATGAGGCTTTTTTTTTTCTTGTTAAAGGATGATGAGGTTTTGCCAATGAGACATGGAATGACTGGGCTTTGAGTGGTTAGAGCCTTTTTTAAGCTTTGCAAGACATGACTTGATTTTGGTTATGCTAGAGAAAGTTGGCTTTAAGAATGATGAGTCCCGAAAGACTTAGGATCTTTGGTTTTACCCATGGGCTTGGCCCTTAGAAGATGATGAGACTTTGCCAAGGAAATGGTGGTACAAGGCTTGAGTTATGAGGTTTAAGCTTGAAAGGATAGGATGGTACATTTTGAGGTTAGGAAGTGGTTCAAAGGTGGGTTGAAAATTTTGAAAAGGATCAGGGAGGTTGTATGATTTTGCTATCTGTAGCATGATTCATGGAAAGAACAAGCTAAGCTAACCTTGTTGTTTTGAGATTGAATAGACATTTAAAGTGACACTTTATTGGCTTGAATGTAAATGATAGACTGGATGAAAGAAAGTGCCCTAAGGAGCAGCTGAAGGACTAATGAAAGAGACAACTTTGGGATCATGCTCCTAATGAGAGATAAGACCATGACAGACTAGCAATGTGAGAGATTGTGCTTAAGCTCATTGAGCTAAGCGACGAGACATATTAATAAAAGATCATGACGACTTAGGAGGACATGCCCTCACTATGAGATAAGGACATATAAGACAATATCACTTTAGAGTATGAGACTATAGTGAGGAAGGATGACTTTAAAGATATGAGACAAGATGGATTGATTGAACCTGATTTGACAAACTTTAAATGATATGAAGGAAGATGACTAGAATGAGCTTTATTTCTCTTTTCTCTCTTTTTTTTTTTTTAGCTCTAACTTTTGCCTAAGCCACCCTTTTGGGTTTTTATCTTAGCAAGCTTGGATTAATGAAGTTTGGGAGAAAATATTCCACCATGATTTGCTGCTTTCCTTCACATTGAGGGGGTCTAACCTTTGAATTTTGGATTTGACGAATCTTGTTTGCCTTTATAGAGGTGTATCATTTGATTTTGTGCTTTAAATATTTGATGAGAGGTCTATTTCTTGACCTACTTTGGTTAGGAGCTAGCAAAGCAATTGTCGATGGCACCTCAATATATGTTAGCTGTGGTGGATTTAATTGACTATTCATTTCTCTCTCTCTTTTTATTTTTATTTTTATTTTCATTTTTATCTTTTTTCTCTCTTTTTCTATTTTTTTTTCAAAGCTCATCCATGTTTAAAACAAGAAAAGACAAGTGCATAAATAAATATGGATGTTTTATTCTAACAAAAAATTTTATTACAAGATACCAAAAGGAGACAGACATGATTGACGAAAAATACATAAAAAGGAGAATAAAATGATAGACACAGACTCGAATTTAGACTCAAATTTTGATATTTAGACTTAGACTCAAACTTAGACTTGGATTTCAATCTTAGATAGGTCAGATTAGTTAAACTTGAACTCTTCCATGTCATGCCACTTGGGGCTAAGTAAGGTGGGGTTGAATTGGGTTCAAGTTCTTCATCATTGCTCAGGTTGGTGGTAAAGAATTTAGGTTGAAATTATGCACTTTGGATACAATATTTAACCCTTGATGCAATTGCAACCAAAGCTTTGAAAGTGGGTAGGTATTGGGTTAATAAGTGGGCTTGGTAGGTTGGAAGTAGATTCTTGACAAGGATGTCAACTTATTCTTGCTCGATTGGTTTATTTACCATTTGGGCAGCTTTAGCCCTCCACCTTGTAAGGAACATGGGGAAAGACTTCTTTGGAAGTTGTTTGGTAGTTTCCAAGTCATGCCTAGTGACATCCACTTCACTGTTATAATGAAATTGTTCAACAAAGGCATAGCAAATATCATCCCATGTCCTTCTCTTACTCTTGTCTAGTGAAAGGAACTATTTCCTATTAACACCGGTTAGTGATTGTTGGAACAGTTGAGCAAGGGGCTCATTGCTAACTCCTAAAGGTTTCATTGCCCCCACATATATCTTCAGATAGGTCTTGGGGCAAGTGATTCCATCAAATCTCTCTAGTTCAGGCATTCTGAATTTAGGAGGAAGCTTGGCATAAGGAAATAAGGTTAAACTATCCACATTAATTAGATCATTGCGGTGCTTTAGGGATTTGATGGTTCTTTCCATGGCTTTAGGTTTCTCCATGAGCAATCTAGTGTCTGGACAAGAGAAAACTTCCTTACCTTGGTTTAGATATGGGTTGGTTTGGCTTGAATTTGGGCTAGGATTGGTTGAGTTCAAGATAAGGTTTGGGTTAGGATGGCTAAGGGTGGCCTGGTTAATCATATTTTGAACTTCCTCAATGATGAATTGCCTTTGTTCCTTGAATTAGGCTTGTTGAGTAGTTAGGATAGCTTAGAAATGCTCTTTTTGCTTCTTAAGGACTCTGGTCACAAGTGTGGTCAAGGAAGTCATATCAAAAGGGTGGGCCATTAGTACCTTCAAACCAAAACAACAAGGCAAGTGATGGGTATGAAACATAAGAGGTGATGAAGGTATAGGCTTGTAGATCTTAAGAGAAAAGGCTTCCTATTGTGTAATGGGCCAACCATTTTTTTTTTTGGGCTTAAAGTATGTTGGGGCAAATGTTTTGGGCTTCAGGTAGTAGATTGAACCAAGGGTATTGGGTTTAAGGTAGTGTGTTGGGCCAAAGTTATTGGGCTTAAGGATAATAGACTGGTTTTGAAAGGTAATGGGTCATGGGTGTTAGGCTTAAGGATATTGTGTTGGGTCAAAGGTATTGAGCTTAGGGTAGTGTGTTGGGCCAAAGGTATTAGGCTTAGGGTAGTGTCTTAATGATTTGGGGTATAGGTCATAGGCATCTGTCAGTCTGGGGGTAATGGATTGGTTTTGAAGGTAATGGGCCAAAGATGTTGGGCAACAGTGTCTTGTGGCTAGGTTGGTAAGGTATAGGTAAGAGGACGGTAGAGATGTTTTTAGGTTACAATTTAGGGTGAAGACATTTTGGATAAGGTTAAGGTAACAGTGTTTAAGGTTAGAGGTGTTTGAGGTCAAGGTTAGGGAAATGAGGTTTTAGGTTTAGGGCTAGAGTATTGTTGTTTAAGTTAAAGGCTAAGGTAACGGGGTAAGGTTTTAGAGTTAAGGTATTGGTGTTTAGGTTAAAGGCTAAGGTAAAGGGGTAAGGTTTAGGGTTAGGGTATTGGCATTTAGGTTAAAGGCTAACGTAAAGGGGTAAAGTTTAGGGTAAGATGTTTAAGATTGAGGGTCAGGGTGATGGTTTTAAGTTTATGGAGGCGAAGGTGTTTGGATGGAGGTTAGAGTGAGGTGTTTAAAAGGAAAATGTTTGAATGGAGATAAGAATGTTTGACCCTTCTTCGATTCAAGTTTTGACCTAGACTCAAGATGAATGCATGTTTTGTTATAGAATATGGATGCATGATATGCATGAGGAAAACATTTCACGAGAATGCAAAGATGCAAGGTTTTAGTTATGGTACATACAACGTAAGGTCAAGATCTAGGTTCATTACATAAAAGGGTAAAGGTGGCTTGATTTGGGTACCTGTCACACTACAGTAATGATATATCTAACCACATGTGAGTCAAGAGCCTCGCATGGGTCCAACAGTATGTGCATACTCGTTACACCTTTGAAAGGATCAAAGGATTCATTGTGGGGTGGATGATTTCACTATCGACGAATAGACTAAGGATAGTTACCCACTCGATGCTACTCACTATCCATTATTTTCCTAAAACTAAGTTGAATGGCAAATAGCCTATGGCATGCAAAGTCACAATCATATTAAAAGGCCAAACACTTTGTATACTAATTAGTAGTCCACTTATTTTTCCTTTTATTAAAAGAAAGTTACTCCCTAGTGGAGTCGCCAGCTATGAGGCCACACCTAAGCACCGGTCCGATCCATTAAAGGGAATCAAAATGCTCATTTGGGAAAGAACTCACGAGGAAGCCCTCGGGCTTATCTTTGATAGGTTTAAAAATTATTTCTTAGAGTCGCCACCTTAATTTATTTTTATTTGGGAAAATATAAGGAGAAAACCCATTTGACTCTAATTATTACCAAAAGGAAAAAGATTATTAGCCTGAAAACTAAAGAGGATTCGGGGACTAGGTTTTTAGTTTAATTTAACAAAATAAGTTTGGCCAAATAATATAAAAGTGACTTAAAGTATATTTCATGAATAATTTAAAATGCATGGACAATTTATAATATGCATGATCATTGATTCCACATATCCAATAATAAATACAAGTAATAGTTGAAAAGAAAGTTAACATTACAAATAAAATACCAAACATAAGGGATACCTCCTTTAACCCTTATGGGTTCTAAGGAAGTCACACATTCCCTAAACTAATCCTAATAATAAAGCAAAGAAACAAACACAAAAGTAAGTGAAGAAGGTGATAGGGGGATAGTTGATAAATTTCAATTGGATTCGATGCCTAAACCAAGCATGCCTATATATCCCTTTGAATGGGAATTAGAATCCATGTAGTTCTCCCATCTTGCGAAAGGGTTAGTTTAGCCTAGCCACTTTATCATGTTTTGATTAATTGATTAAAAGAGGGTTAAGTTAATTAATTAATTTAATTGATTATCGAGTTAATTAACTAGCAACCTAGATGAATTAATTTAATTAACTAACTAAAAGAGGCAAGGAAATTAAGGGAAAAAAAGCTTACCTTGGACAGTGAGCGGCTAGCTTTAGATGGGCTGCAGCTTGCCTAGGACAGTTAGTTACAGCTAGCCTCAATGGGTGGTAGCTAGCCTTGGACGGTGGGAGGCAGTTAGCCTTAGGCCATGAATACGAGCCTTGGGCAAGAGACTTGCCTCGAACAGGTAGGCAGAAAGCCTTAAACTAGTCGGGTAGGAATTAAGGAGAAACCCTCCAACTCGTTTTGCAAAGCAAGTAGCAAATGCAAAGCAGTTTACTTGAAGTAATGCTTTTCAAGCTCTAGAAGTTTGTATTTTCAAGTGTGAGGGAGGCCCACTATATATAAGAGGAGGTTTAAAGCATAGAAAACACAAATTTCCAATGTGGGATTGCAAAAAAGCATATTTTCATCGGAGTTGCCGTAAAGGCCTTTGCGGCACTGTAGAGGTCTTTGCGGCATTGCCATAGAGGACTTTGCAGTTCCATAAAAGCTTTTGTGGCATTGCTGCACAGCTCTATGGCAATGGGCCCATTTTTGCCCGTTTTGCCTATTTTAGCCCTTTCTTGCTCATTTCTCATTCATTTTTCAAGATTCCAGTTGCATTGTACTTGTTACTCAGTATCAGATGATTGGAAAGGGTTTAAATGCCAAAAGAAATATTTTGATTTTTTCCATTTTGAGAGTTTTCAGCTTTTGAAGGTTTGTTTACCGAGCCTAAGTGCTTCTAAAGTTCAAACGCATATAAGAATGTGCAAAATTAAGGGTTCACAAGGTGATACAATATTATGGTTTTTTTGTATCTATACAATATGTGACTATTGTACGAAAGTTGAAATACCAAATATGATAAGTTTAAAGTCCAAAAACATTGAAAGTAGTGGAAATTAGAAGAGAAAATAAGTTATCTAGAAGCTAACACACCTAGGGACATGGGCGTGATCCTGGCTGTGTCAATTATTAGGAATTGGCATGGTTAGGCAATAGCCAGACACACCCAAGGACACGAGCGTGTTCCTAGCCCTGTTGGAGCATGCAACTAGTTTTCAAAAACTTATGAAATTTCTTCTTGTGGCCATGTTTGATTTCATATGTTGACCTCCTTCCATTTGGATTACTGTTATCAAACATTGATATGCACCTCGAATAAAAGAAACAACTCATTTTTACATTCTTGAGATTGTGGTAAAATTATTTTGTTTAGCGCTTTCATAAACTTCCTCATTCGTGTTCTTGTAATGAGACCATCGAAAAGGTAAATTAGATCTTAGCATTATATGTTTCCTTGACTATGTTATGAAAGGCATCCAAGAGATAATAAATTGTTTATGATATGTGTAAACAAATTGTTAAATGATATATGAAATAGTTGAATGATATGTCTATAGGAAATTGTTAGAGGTTATGAACCATTAAGGTTATAAAACAAAAGATAATACTTAACAGTGGTCAAGTGGGACTACAAATGGTTCATATATATATTACATATTGAGATATATGCGAGATGGGTTAAAGAAGGAAGTGATCAATCATGTGTGTACTAGGGTGACTTGTAAGAAAGGAAATTAGGTATGTGTAATAGAAAAGTTCTTAAAATCACTGAGGGAATAAAGTTGTGAGGTTAGTAAAGGACCAAAGTAGAATACAATTGATGTTGGATCATTCTATAAGAAAGGAGTATGAATTTGACAATTACAAGAAGGTATATATGATTAAGGGGTAGTCTTTAAAAAGAACATAAGAAACTAAGGCTGGTTTGACTTAAAAAGGATAAGTCTAAGCTAAAAACAAATTAGTGTAAAAAAAAAAAAAAACATAGGTTGATTCTGGATAAAATACCTTATATTGAGAATGAGTTCACAATGGGAGAGATACCTGTAAAATAACAAAGGTATGAAACTAGAGGATTTTATATTAAATAGAAAAACAACTTGAATGGGGTCAAGCAAATTAATTGAGATGTGGAAAAGTAAAAATAGTGAATGATAAGAGAAAGAGTACATGAGAAAATACCAGAATATATGAAGTATAGAATTAAAGCAAACTAAAGGTAACAAAAGTTATGACAAAAAAGGAGCTTATGAAGTCAACTGATAGACAAATCCCATCTAAGAGAAGTTTTCTATGATGAAATTGAATTAATAATGAGATAGAATTTAATAAGTTAAGATAAATACCATAAGAAATGGTAAGCTTTAAAAGTAACTCAATGAAGAAAGGCTGAGATGGATTAAGTTTTAAGGTGGAAAATATAGAAAATTATAAGGCAAAGGAAATTATAAGTGTTAATGAGAATGTAAAATAAGGAATAAGATAATATGGATAACAGACTTTATTGATAAGGATAAGATTATAAAAATGTAAGTAGAGAAAAGTTATAGAGACAAGTGAATGATAGAAAAGTACAATTCAAACAGGATGAATATTTGAATATGGAAAAAAAATTTAGCCAATAAGGTGTTGCAATTGGGAATAGTCCTAATGGATTATTTGTTTGATCTAATCAGTTGATTAAAATGATATTTTCAATATTAATTCAAAATAAGAAGTGTAAATGCTTACGAGTGATATAAAGTTTAAAGAAAGCAAAAGTCATATGAGTATGAGCGGATAGTATTGATGGAATTTTATCGAGAATGGTGTATGTATCGAATGAATTAGAAATAGAAATAAGGAGAATAAGAAATTGTTAAGGAATGAGTGATTTGAAGTAGGGTGTATAAAGAGATATGTAATATGCTATATGAAACCCGTAAGAAGAATACAACTTATAGAAATATGAATGTTATATTTAAAGTTATAATTATCATCCTAGTGAAGAAAAAATTGGAAAGATTCCTTTTATAGTGAGAGAATGACTTCAAATGTTAAAATGTTAATGTTAAGTTCTACTATAATCAATAGGGACAAGGCTTCTTAATAAGAAAGTAAATGAGATCTGCCATTAGGTATGGAAGTCTATACTTGAGAAAAATATGCTAGATGAGAGATAATGTGATGAAACAAGATGGTCAAAGAAATAGATGCCCCCTTATAATGTTATGGTGGCAATTTTAATGTTTGAAAGGAGAAGAAGCTCACACAACATGTATACTTATTGATATGTTGGGATAGACTAAGCAAATAAGAATTGCTTGATAAGAAGCTTAATATTCGAGGACATTACTAATGGAATATGACTTTTTGTTTAAAGGTTTATAAAAGCAATAACATAGTTCTATTCTGGATGCCTTAATAGATGCCCTTTAGTGTAACTCAACCAGTGACAAAGTTGATGGTACTAGTTTCCTAAGGATCATTCTAAGAAGTAAAGAGGATAAGTTCTTGTAGAGAAGGATGTACTCTAATGCAAAAAATAAAAAGTACTTCAAGGTAATCATAGTTTAAATAAAGCTTAAAGTTATATAGTATGAAGAAAAAGAATTAGTCAAAATAAGAATGTGGATATGAGAAAAGAAAAGTTGACACAAGTCTAATAATAGAGATGTTCAAATTTATTAAAAGATGAAGTATGAAAGAAGGATAAAGACTATCATCTAAGTGCTAGAAATTTCCATTGATCATAAATGGGCTATATATTTGAATGATAGAAATAAGGATCCCAATAACCATGTTAGAATGTACCAAAGGATGGTGTTGACTAAGTGAAATTATATTTCTCCATTATACTTATTGACATGTAAGTTAAGAATTAGAAAAAAAAGTGAGTAATAACTTGATCATAAAATAGAGGAAATAAGTAAAGAAGAAAGAAATGAATAAGTATGAATGTCAATAAGAAGTAGCATTGAAGTGCATGACATGTACAATGATTAAGTTCAAATAGATACATTATAAGAAGAACTTGAGAATTTAAAAGAATGTGCATGCCTTTTTAAACTCAACAAAAAGATCTTATTGAGGATCAAATGAATCCTCTTTATGAAAAAAAAAATCAAGTTATAGGATACATGAAACTGAAAAGGAATTGGACTAGAGTAGTAGTATAATTACATTAGGTTTATTATGATAAATTTACCAAGTAAAGAAAAACAACAAAGAGTACAGTATGTGATGGTTTAGCAAAGGGATAGAAATTGAAGAAGTTTTGGAATTTTGGTATAGATGCATCAATACCATTTGTGAAAAGGTTAGAGGGAATTTGTCCTACTTCTTTGAGTGTAGGAATAGACCCCTCCTATGATAATGTTGAATGAGATCTATTAATAAGAAATTAAAAATAGTTGTCTAACAAAGGATATGATTAAAGAAAGATGAAGCACAATATTGTCAAATCATTTATAGAAAGTTAAAAGTCACAAGCAACATATAAGACCCAAGGAACAAAGAATTGGGATTGATGAAATTAAAGAAAGGTGAAAAGTAATCAAGTTCTAAATTTGAAGCAAAGGATAATAGATAAATGAGAAAATGACAAGGATGAATCATGCATGTAAGGAAATAGTTGTGAATTTGACTGCATATGTGCATGGGCATGTACATATAAACAAGTATGAGAATGACAAGAATATTAAACCTTGAAGTAGTCAAGACAATTAGTAATAATAAAGAATATGAGAATGTTTATATGGTAATTTAAGATGCTATAGCATTAAAAAAAAAATTTAATGTAAAAGTTATGGAATTGGTATACGGAGATAAGACACATAAGTCAATGAAGGATTTAAAGTAAGTTTTGTTATGTTTCCTATTTATACATAACTGTGTACATATTGTATATTTAATGTATGTTCAGAAGATAGTAAAGTAATGATCCTAACATATCTATAACAAAAAACAAATTGATTAAGAATTTGTCTGATAAGGTAAATAATCAATTCCATGTAGACATACATGACTAAGGATTGATTAAATATAGAAGGTATCCTTCAATAATCAGTGAGAAGAGAAGAAATGGAAATAATTTGTTTTGAGTATTAATGCTGGTAAATTGTAATGAATATTAATAGTGATCATAACCACCAGATATGGGATTGCAACATTTTAAGTTACTCTTCTAGAGTTTTACAAAGAAGTAATAAGATCTTTGTATGGTGTTCTAAGAATTTTTAAGTTATGATGAGTTAACATGAAGAAATAGACTTATAGTATGCGAAATGAGAAAGGAGATATTACATATTTAATGGGTTAGAAAATCGATATAATATCGATTTCATAAAAGATCCTATGATATAAGAATTGTTATTAAGAGGACTCATTAGAGAAATTAGAATAAGAAAGATAGCGAGGAAATAATAAAAAATCCATGGAGATAATAAATGTATATGAGAAAACAATTGAGAAATGTAACTTAAATATTGTCAATTGCCTTATGAACTAAGATTATTTGTTTTGAAAATTCGAGGATGAATTTTCTAAAGGGAGGGGGGGGGGGAGGTAGAATGTAATACCCAAGCTTTCCCTAACCTATTAGAGTTGGCAATGGAGGCACCATAATATTCATGTACTAGGCCATTTAAGGCCTTCGTAGCACATCAATAACCCTAAGAACATTGTAAGAAGTGAATTTAATGAATAATGTGACAATGAGTAATGAAGGTAACCAATGTTAATATGCACTTTTATGACAAAATGGAATTCAAACCGAGTTTGACTTAATGTGACTATGTTAATAATTTATTTGAAATGTGAATCCAAAGTGCTAGTGAATAGGCATTAGCATCTCTTAAATCATTAAGAGATGATAATAGAGACATGAAAAGTTGATTTCAATCAAAGTTACAATGATACAATGAAAGTCAAACTTAGTTTGACCATGTAAGTCTATATGACTTACATATAAGAACAATGCTAACGAAAGGCTAGAAAATGTGTACTATGGAGTGAACAAGATTTATCTAGTAATTTCTAGAGTATATAGTGATATTGGAAGATGGAAATATGTATATTAAAGTGAAAGAAAGGAAATGGAAAATGTATTAATTACTGAGCTTGAAACGTGTATATAAGGATTCATTAATAGGCTTTTGGACTCAAAAGCCTAAGCCCATTAAATGGCCGGCCTATAAGGCCTATAAATGGGTAAACCTAAGCTTTATCTAGAGTTAAGAATAGTTAACCAAGGTTGAGTTTGACGTTGGAAAAGCTAGCCACCATTTTTTACTAAGTAAATTCCTTTTCCAACTTGAATTCTCCCTTCCTCCGCACCTTAGTCTACATTCATTTTTGCTATTTCCAAAACCATATGATGAGCATCACCATTGTAGAGAATTCTAGCCATCCAACTTGACACAATTTTAACCATTAATTTAGATTAAAACCTAACCATTGGATTTAGCTTGATCAGATCCTCACCATCTAACTTAATATATATATAAGCAAAATTATGTTAAGAAATAACATTTAGGCTATTCCTACACCAAGGTCACACACAAAAGAAATAATTTCTCTTTATACCAATTTTAACAAGAGCTTTAGCAAATTAGAGCTAACTAAGGTGAGGAATTACATTCATCTCCTCTTTTCTATGTTCTAAGATTGATTTTAGTATTTTAGTTGCATAAAATCCTTCCTATACCATAAGAAAAATTCGGTCCATCATAGTGAATGATCAAGGAAGTATTCTAAATTCTAATTGGATATATCTATAATTATCTTAAATGAAGAAAAATGATATAGAAGTGTTAAAATGAATTTTGGGAACTTGATTCAAAACTTGAAATCTTAGAGTCATAAACATAGTTGAAAAGGGAAACTTAGTGTTTTAATATTATATTGTGATATTGAGCAATCATATATGTTTTATGGTATGTTAGTTTGATATCTCTAAAAGTAATTTGAAGATTTGATGAGGGATTATAAGTTTCCCCAAATTTGACCTAAGTGGGACAAGTTGAGATTCATTTGAATAAAAGTAAAGTGACTCAAGATAATTGTTGGGAATTGATTGTCTAGGTGTTAATTTAGTGAATCTATGGTTAAATTAAAGGTTAAGAGGGAAATTGATAATTTTCCCCAAATCATAGGGTTTATGGAACAAATTGGAAATGTTGGAATTTGAACTTGAAATCATGAAATTGAATGAGAAATCCAACTTGGAAATGATTAGGAATAAGAATAGATAAAAAAAAAATGTATATGACTGTATTGATACATTTCCATTGTGAGTCAAAGTAATAAAATAAGGTATAATTAGTAAAATCATTAGTTACTAATTAATATGTAATTGAAATGCAAATGTGTAGAATCTAAAGACAAGAATAAGGATATTGTCTAAGAGTGCAAGGAGCACCACTTGCATCAAAGTTAAACGTAAATAAGAGCAAAGGAGTCCAAGGTGAGTACCTAATAATATAATATGACATGTGTTATATCTTTTAAACCTTTATTGTTCAAACCAATATCATTGAAATATTCCAATTCCATGATGAGCATGAATTGCTTATTAAATATTGAGCTATTTGATATGATGATACTCCTTGATGGAATTTGGCTATTGTGAACCTTTCACATTGAGTTCATAATGTGATCATTGAAATTCTTATTGTGAACCTTATATGAACCATTCTGTTGATGCCTAATGATAAGCAGAAATACCCTTCTAATGTGGGGCAATACATCGGACCTTATGCATATGGTATATGCCTACGGGTAGGGTGAGAGTATCCAACCTTTATTAGGGGGAACGCCTAACCGTAAGACATGATCAGTCTTACATAATGTGAGGCATGTGAGTGAGCAAGGCTTAGGCTGCCACTCTTGAATTTATATGTGTGGGAAGCATTTCGCTTCTAAATGAATATTATTTCTGCTAAAGATGTTGTTTCTAACCCAAATGAGAAATTAAACCATAATGATAACATTGTTCAAAATCATTCCATTGCCATAAAGAGCTTTCCTAAAAATGATCCTTGTACTATATTTTATTATTATGTACTCACTGAGCTTTGTCTCATTCTTTAGTTGTTTAAAATTTTTAGGTAAATGTTGATGAGTTAGCAGGGTAAATTCTAAGCCCTACTCATCCACTTGGAAGTTGTTTTGCTAAATTAAAGAGTTGTGATTCTTGACTATAAGGACTATTGTCTTAGAGCTTTATGGTTGTTGAAGGTTTAGCACTAGTGTGATATAAGATTGATATGTACTAAAAAATCATAATGTAATTATATTTATGTTAGTGTAATTAGTAATGATTGTATATAAATGAGATGAATGTCATAATGACATAATGATTATTAGGCTATATGTAGATGATAGAATAGAAGTTGGTAATAATGTAATTGGGTTTCGATCTTGGAACAAGGTCCTATATGATAAATGGTAAAAGTTTATTAGTTAAACAGGGTTCTACGGATTTAGGTGACTTTATGTATCCCTATGCCCTAGGACCGTCATGGCTTAATAAGTGGGTCAAGATAGTTAAGATCCCATACTATCTAGTTATTTTTGATACTTAAGTTCTTAGCCAAAATAGTGAGATTCACTAGAAAGAGTTTCTAGTAGAAATCTAATCTCATCAAGAATTAGAACTGAGTTAAGGACATAGAATCAAAGCACATTAGGGTCTGACATAAACCATTACCTTAGCTGAGATTGGGATCCTTAATGAAGGGATTCTAGTATATGATAATTTATGATCAATGGTCAATGTGATGTTCAAAGTTATCAACTATAAACATTCATTTCTAATTAGGTAGTCATGGTATAGAATGCTGGCTATCACTCACGACTTATGTAGGATGAAGTGGGGATTTCACACTAGTATAGAAAAATATTTTCTTATTCCTATTGCTAATTAGACATGAGCATAGAAAATCACACACCTAATAGAGATCACTTTTCAAGTGTAAAAGGTTACCATAAAAATTAATTAAAGTATTTAATTAATTGATTAGTGGTAAAATGATTATACATGTAATTAAATTTACAAGGACCCTAGCATATCCTAGTTTTGATTCAATTAAATCTTAATTTATATATGACGTAAATGAGAAAGATTAAATTGAAAATGATTTAGACTAAATCACAGACTTAATTTTAAGCATAGTGAAAACCCTTAACACATGAGATGTGGCCTAAGCTCATATGCAATATAGAAAAGAGGCAATTTTGGGGTTAGAGAAAATACACTATTCATAAGCCCATATGATGGGTTTAGGGGTTAGAGAATTTTCTACTAAGGTTAAAATTGTAATTACATCTTTTAGCTAGTGGAAATGCCCATTTTGCCGCTAAATGACAAAATGGTCATTTCACCATTTGAAGAAGCAAAGTCCACCTTTGCCCCTTCATCAATGATGAGCTAAAAAAGGTGGAATGGTCTTTTGGTGTAAAGACTTAATGGTTAAGTCTTCTAAAAGATATAAAAGCTATGATTTTTTATGTTGAAAATGAGAGTGAACATCATTTTTCGAGTTAAAGCAATTTTGAAAAGAAAGAAGTTGAGATAAAAAGAAAAGAAGAAATGGTTTCTTCAAGTTTTCTTTTAATTTCCAATTCCTTTTCTTAGTTCTTTGTAAAAGAACAAAATTGCTTGCAATTTGAAAATGAGTTTAGCCCAAAACAATAAAAGAGAAACCTTATCTTCCTAAAGGTTTTTGAGGAAGATCTTTGTCACATCCCATTTTTGGAGATATGACGGTCCTAGAACATGGGGAGACATAAGTTCACCCATGTCTATAGATCCCACTCATACATATGAAAAAATTGCCTAGGATCATATCGAACCTTATACATTAACTTAATAAAATCTTTTATAAAGGAAAAACCTTAAGTTGTAGAGTCTAAAAATATACTTTATTACAATTCATAAGAAAATAATAATAAGACTCCAAGTAAATTCTCTAACATAATATCTTAAAGCAAAGTTCCATAACAACTCCTGGAGCGCCTAAGGACTAAACATTGTATGGTATTATTATAACTTTGATAAGGGAATTTCCCAAGCAGAGTAGATAGCTTGAATGATCACCTTGCCTCCTCGTAATGCTTACCTAGAACCACATAAGGAAAAAGGAGTGAGATGGATGATCTCAATGAGTAAATAATATGACTTATACAATAATATATATCCCTTAGAAGGTTTCATAGCTCATTGTTCATAATTTATGATTCATAGTTCATGGCTTACGATTTAACTAGGTTTACAAAAATCAGCTTATAAGTCATAACATATAGAGTGGAGGCTACTGCCTTGTCTGCTCGTAATAAAATATAGAGTGAAGGCTGCTGCCATGTCCACTCGTAACATAATATAGAGTGAAGGTTGCTGCCTTGTCCACATATAACATAATATGGAGTGAGGATTGTTGCCATGTTCACACACAACTCATAACATGTAAAATGAAGGCTGCTGCCATGTTTACACATAACTCATAACATGTAAAGTGAAGGCTGCTGCCATGTTCACACATTGCCCATAACATGTAAAGTGAAGGATGCTGCCATGTTCACACATAACTCATAACATAATTCATAACATATAAAGGTAACAGTAGCATTGAAGGATACAATCACATGTAACATAATAACAATAGAAGTTTAGCTTATTTAATGAAAGATGAACAACAGTGTAGTTCCAGAAAAATATAAGTTAGGGTAATAATCACAAAGGTATTATCATTGGATAATCAAAAAAGGTTTTGGACCAATTGTCCTTTGGCAACCCAAGCTTACAAAGAAATCATTAAAATAGAAAGAACTTGGGTTTCAAGATATCAAAGGTTTACAAAACATGATAGCTTGCACTTATAACTTGAAACATAATGTTTACTCACACTAGTAGCATGAATACAGTGTTTACTCACCTTGTGGTTCCTTTGCTCCTGGTACATGTAGCCCTTTTTAACCTCTAAGGACTCCTCAAGCTCTAACATAATATTTAAATCAATACTTAGTATTTATTTAATCATGATGCTATCCTATTTCATAACTATCCCATGCACATATAACATTCACATACACTTAAAGTTGCATATATAAGTGCACTCAATCACTTGCACAAAACATGTTGACTTTAAAAGTCTTGTACACTTAGCCTTTATAGGCCCATATGAAAACACATTATAATTCATTCAACACCTTTCTAAGGTCTACACATTATCATAATCTTAATACCAATTCACTTTAACAATCATCTTAGTACATATAATGCTTCTAAATATGTCAACTCAACAATAACTTTTCAAGTGTCATGCTTATCTCTTATGACCAATTCATTCAATCAATCTCTTCATCAATTCAAGATCATTAATTCATTCTCATGTCATCATAAAACCTATTTCCATATTATCTAATCACATTCACATATTGATCACAATATAAATTTAAGATACCTTAAGTATACCAAATTGCCTCTAGCCTTGTCTAGAGTCATTCCTTCAACCGCCATGCAATTTAACAATTTATCATTCATATGTACATGTCAATAATCATCAAAATACATCACATAAAAATTATAAACATTGGGATAAAAATCCCAATGGAGGCCGAGTACCCCGTTCAAAGAAAAACCTGAATTTCCTTATTTTTCTCACTTTCCGTCTATTATAGTAATATGTAAAAACATGATTTGAACCAAGATTTTTCATGTAAATATAAAAAAATTCATTTTAGAATATAGACATGTAGGAGTAGCCCATATATAATTCCATATGCATGAAAATTTTGAACTTTAGATTTCAGGATAAAAAACCATGAGTTTTCTTGTTTCTAGTACTTTTCAGTCATTACAACAATATGTAAACTGGTGTTTTAAACCATTATTTTTCATTTAATTATAGAAAATATCAGTTTAGAACATCCATATGTATGAATTGGTAGCCATATATCATAATTATGCATGAAAATTCTAAGTTTTAAGGTTTAGAGTGAAAATCATGAGTTTTAGCACTTTCTGTGCTTTTCGTTCATTACAGTAATATATAAACACATGATTTAAATCATTATGTTTTATCCAAACAAAAAAAATTATCTATTTAGAACATCAATCACCGCAAATTGGCAGCCATATGTATATATAATGATAGAATTTTCCAACTTTTATGTTCTAGAATAAAAACCTTGAATTTTCTTATTTTCTGAAACTTTTTAGTCATTATAGTAATATGTAAGAATATGATTTGATCCAATATTTTTTATCCAAACACATCAAAAATCAGTTTATAATCTAAATATGCAGTAGCCACCCCCCTTAATGAATTTATGTTTGAAATTTGGAGCTATTGGATTCACCTTTGGTGAAATCGCGTAGGAAGGTTGATGTTTTTGGTGGAGAAATTAATTTTTCTTTCAAAAACTTACCCAAATTGAATTAAATCTATAAAAATTAGTAAATTACCAGTTCAAAATAATTTTCTAATAATTTATTTCATAAAAATCATATGGAAATTTGAAAAGAAAGAAAAACTTACGAATATGGGTGAGAAATCGCAAAGTTGAAAAGTGTTTTCTTAATTTCGGTAGAGAGAATTGTTTTGAGAGAATTTTTCTATCAAAATATAGAAAATAGAGTGTTGGCTGCTAGAAATATGGTGCTGGCCAAATTTTACATTAAATACTAGGGTTTGGGGTGCAATTTCCACTAATAACCTTAATGAGGGAGGTTATGAGTGTTTTAGTATAGTGGGCTTTTAGGTATTTGGGCTTTTTAATTAATTTTGGGTTATCAGTAATTAAAAGTAAAAAAACATTGATTTAAAAATATTTTAAAAATACTCATAAAATTAATTTATGTTTAAATATCGCTTTTTTGCATGAAAATTCATTTTATGAAAAATAAATTATTTCATGCTAATGGACTTCATTTAAATCATATATTTCAAAATAATAATTCATATTAGGCATAACTAAATTAATTTAACATGCTACATACCCATAAATCACATCACACATAAATTTTCATAAAGTCACACATTTTGTCACGATAACCCTAAATTCAAATAATTTGTCAGGAAAACTCCTAAGATAGATGTTGGTTGTTACAATCTTGAATCAATTTGGGTAGCGAAGAGAGGGATTCAAGAACACTAAAAAAGCCAAATGGAAATTTGAAGGTGACCTAGGTGTGGATGATCTAGAGGCTTCATACTTGGGAAGCTCTTTAATAAAGAAAGAAGGAACCTTCAAAAGATAATATAATTACTCTTCCTTCTTCTTTCTATGCATATGTGTTTTAAATACAAACTAATTGAATTGCTTGAATGAATTTTGGACAAAAATGGGTGAAGTGAGATTTTAAAATGTTTGAAATTTCACCCCACCACCTTGCTTCTACTACATTTGGATCCATCATTCCTTCAATTGGTATCATAGCCACTTAATTTCTATGTTAAACCTTTGTATATGTTGTTTTGGAGGTTTTGATTTGGTTGAAAAGGAGTTGTTGCACAGATGTTATGCTCTCAGACACGAATCAAGAATCGCGACCATGAAAATGATGTCGTGCTTGCGAATGATTGGATCTGAACAAAAGTTGTTATGTTGATTAGGAGAATTGTGACTGTGAAATTCATATCATGGCCACGAAGGTGATTGCGATTTTCACTATGTCTGTACCTAACTTTAATTTTTTCCAAAATTGTTTTGGATTTGTTTTTTCAATCAAATAAATTTCTATGACTTAAGCTATAGAAAACTTGAATATATAATATTCAAAATGGATTTTTTTGAAATGTTCCAATGATAAACAATATATCTATAAATGTAATTATTGTATATATATGTTTTGTTGTTGTTTGAGAGGCATGGATAGTTGATCATGGATTAGGAAACTATAATGTATGATTTCTAATATGGACATGTAATAATTAACTTTATTATTTGATGGGATGTGATTAAATGTTAATTACTCATTTAGGTTGTAAATTAATTTCATTGAGCCTATAAGCTCTTTTGTTTTATAATCTCACCTTGGAATGCCAAAGTTACTAATGTACATATGGAGATGCAAGAATAAGAAGAGGTTCAACCCATAAGAATGCCTAGTGAGAGCATGAAGATACAAGTGTTGTAATTTCATGTTTGTAATTTGTTTAACCTAAATCCCACATCCATTCCTTGTGGCTAGGAAGTGGATCCATAGAATCCATAATCATACCTATATGTATATTGTCCATTTTATAAAATATATATATGATATATATGAATACATGTGATGTATGTTTGAAATGGATAATGTGCAAGTGAGACTAATTAATAAAGCCTGAAAATCTTCCAAAGAAAATATCAAGTCATGGTTCTCTATTAGAGCAATAATTTAAGAAAAATTCAAACACTTATGTCATTGGTTATGGATACATTGGGGTGACACATTTGGTTTGAATGTTTTATTGAAGTTATTGTTAAGCATGTGATGTTACGTGTATAATATACATTACATGTCAATAATGACAATGAGTATCTAAGACATATGTTGTTCAAATCACTATATATGTTGGTCTAATGGGTTTGACTTGACCAGTGTGAAAAGCAATAACGAGGTTAGAAACACTAGGAACTGGATTGATTGAGCCTTACAAAAAGTTATGATGAACAAGTGTTGTTCACTTGCTGGAAAAAAAAATTCTAATAATGATAATGTGTATATAAGGAATTTATGATAATCTAATAAGAATTCAATCACCTACTATAAATCTACATCAATGAGATTTCCATTTCCTATTTGGAAGTATACAATTCGACAAATTAGTAGGATTACCATTTTGATTAAAGAACAAATCATTATGGTAGCTACACAATTACATAAGTTATTAAACTTGTTATTTTTTGCATCTTGATAATATGAAATTGACAAACCCACCAGCGAATATATTTAATTCTTTTAGGCTCATAGGGCCTAAATCTATGGACTAGTTTGAGAATCTTAAAATGGTCCTTACATGTGAGTACATAGTTTATGTATTCAACTTGATTTGTTCTTGGTCTTTTAGAGAAAAGACTACTCCAAAAGAACATATCACTCTAAGTGCAATGAAAACAAAATATTGGATGAGGTTGATGCTATATGATTGTTTTGTAAGTCAAGGGTTGCAAAAACAATATATATAAGTATAATAAGACTCTAAGTAATTATGCATCATCTATAAGAGTTGCATAATTAACATAAATACACTGATTAATATGAGATATTAAGGCAATCATTTTGTTTAGATATGAAGGAAATTATAAAGAAAGGAAAAGGAAAAGAAAAGAAAGAAAAAGGAAAGGAAAAGAAATTGTAAAGGAAGAAAAGAAGAAAGTGTTTCTTCTTGATCTTCGTAACTTTATATTTCTTTGTCTTCTCCATATTTTTCATTCCTGTTCTTATTCTTACTATTCAACTAGAGTAAGAAATTAAACAAATGAAATCAAAGATGAAAATGTTTCATCTTTAATTCCATGTTCTTATATTTTTCTATCTATTATTCTTTGTGAAAGAATTTGAATTGTGATTAACCTCTTTTATTTCTTATTAATTTTTAATTAAACTAAATTTGGAATTATTTTCATATGATGATTAAATTAATCAAATAACTAGAGAGTCTAGATGTTTTGATGAATAATAACTTTCAAATAGTTTAATTCTTCAAATTCATTCCAAATATCCATTAAATGGAAAATGCACTGTAAGGTAATAGAAAAAGTTTCTATTATAAATCGTAAAAGGGAAATTGTAAGGGACAAGTCCATAGATAGTGCTATAGTTGACAAAAGAAAATGTTTCTATTGTCAATGTTATGAATATTGGAAAGGTAATTGTTAGAAAAAAAAGAAGGATAAACCTTGTAAAGGTAATTCTATCACTTGTTACTATATTCCAATGATTCATATAGTTCATCTATTATTGGGATTCAAGATATAGGTGCTTCTATGCCATATTCATGATCTGAGTAAGCAATGAAAGCATGGAGTTAAATTTAGTGATTTTAAGAAATCTAAGGGGTAAAGTGTTTGTTTCCAATAAGCTTTTAGAATACTTCATGATGATTTTAGAAATCATATTTTGTATGTCTTGTATGTACTTCATGATGATCTTGTAAATCATGTATGTATTTCATACTTAAGCTACATTATTTTGTAACTTCAAGGAATTATGAATTCCATTACTAGAACAATGTTTGCGTGGTTTATTATGGTAATAAACTTAAGAGTATGAAGTATATGTTTGATGTATTATTATTAAGTTAACAATAACAAAACAACACCAAGTACTTCTATGATAATGCCGTAAAGAACTCCAATCTAAAACTACTATGACTTCTTTGATTAATTTGTTTAGTTGAAGATAAGACAACTTAGTTGAATAACATATATCACTATCCGTCGGGGTGCGAACTTATTTCAACTTAGAGGTCTAGTATCTAATGCAAAAACAACTAGATCAGCTTTTGTTGGACAGAAGGTTAGAAATCAAAGAAGTTTTAGAATTTATGCATAAAGATGCATCAATACCATTTGTGAAATGGTTTGTGAGAGTTTTTCCTAATTCATTGTATTTATCTGTATATATGATATTGATCTATTCAGAAAAAGGTAAATAAAATGAATTGTTCAATTGTATTTTTGAAACATTCAAGGAATTCAAGATGAAAAGGAAAATAAATATTAAGGGTATTTCATACAAAAAAGGGAAAGAGTATCATAACCCTTTGATCTGATCGAAGTGGGGAGAACTCGATTGCCAATTTTTGAGGAATTTTCTATATATAAAATTGGCATATAATCATAATTCTTTTTGCAAAAATCATATGTGATGGTATACTTAAAAGAATAAATTACAACATATATGATATGATGTAATAGATGATGAACTATAAAAGATTTATTTATTTCCTCATAGAAATTTACAAATAATAGCGTAATATTCTAAAATAGAATTTCTCCAAAGTCTATCTAATCCTAATTGTGAGGCCTCACCCGAGCACCAGCCCAGTCCACTAGAGGGAACCGGGATGCTCATTCGGGTTTAGACTCACGATGGAACCCTCAGGTTCGGACTTGGTTGATTTTGAAAAATGATTTTTGGGAGTCGCCACCCTAATTTATATTTAAATGGGAAAATTAAGGAAAAACCCATTTGACTCCAATTCATCAATTTTTAATTTAATTTGCCCATGGATAAAATCACTAGCCTCGAACCAGGTTGAGCTCGGGGATTAGGTTTTTGGTTTTAAATAATCAAAATTTGACTTTTAAGTTTAATTTGACTTGAAAATTGGATTTCATGAATGACATTTATAAGATGATTTTAAAGAAATGCATGAATATAGGAAAACATGAATGTATGGTGAAAATAAAATATTCACAAATTAATTTAAAAAAAAAGGGAAAAGAGAATTGATTGGGATTTGGATTTGAGGTTTGAATTTAGATTCCAAACATGCCTACGTACCCCATTGAATGGGGATCAAAAAACACATAGTTCATTCCACAGTTAAGTGGAGGGGTTTAGGAGTTGATCAGATTGATTTTGGTTTGGGTGTGTTGAAAGTGAGGAAAAAGGTTGATACCTTGACTTTTGGTGGGCGAAGGGTTTTACCGGACCGAAGTTTCATTTTATTGGGATCGGGTGATTGGATGGATTGGAAGATTAATTAATTAATTAAAATGATTAATTAATTAATATGATAAAAAGGATGGATGGATTAATTAATTAAAAAGATTAATTAATTAATTTGGATGAAAGGTGGATTGAGAAAAAAGATTCATTTGATTTTGGAAAAAAAGTGATCAATTAATTAAAAGGATTAATTTATTAATTTGGATGAAAAGTGGATTAAGAAAAATGATTAATTTGATTTTGTAAAAAAGTGATTAATTAATTAATTAAAAAGATTAATTAATTAATTAATTTTAATTTAAAAAAAAGAGTTTTAATTAATTAAAAAGATTAATTAACTTGGCTAGGGTGAGATAATTAATTAATTAAAAAGATTAATTAATTAATTAGAGAGTGATTGGAGGGAGAAGAAGAGAGGAATTTAAGGATAGCAATCTACTCAAATTCAAGAGGTGTCTTGGAATGAGAAGTGAATGGGGGTATTTATAGGAAAAGTGAGTGAGAGTAGTTTAGGTAATGAAAATGTGAAAAGACCATGAGGAGTAGGGCTAGAAATGGCTGAAAATTGGACTGAAAGGGGTAAAAGGGTCATTTTCTATGCAGGTGAGGCCCACAGGGACCAGAGCTTACAGAGCCTAATGCAGTGCCACATCAGACATTTACGGCACGCTGCACAAAGGGCATACAGCACCGTACAACTCTAACGTGGCGCTGGCATGATTTTTGAGGTTTCTCTTTTTTTTTTTTTTTAGAGATTGGTTGTTGGTATGGATTTAGGGAGATTTGGATGTCTGGTGGTAATGTAATGAAGTCTAAAAAATTTTCTAGCGCCCCTGAATCCCTGCCCGCTAACTGGTTAGCGGGACTACCATAATAGCTCTGCGCAATGAGTTAAATTCAGTAAGTGCTAAGGCTGTGGTTGGATGTTGAGGGTGTAAAATTAAGGGTTCATAGTTGCCCCTTTATCAGAATTGGCTTTGAATAAGAGGTGATTCTGATGATAGTGAACGTTGGAAAGAGGTACCATGTCAGACTTTAGGCTTGTGTATTCTTGTCATGTCCTTTAGGAGGAAGACCTATAGCATAAATGAAACTTTATCAATGGTTATCTGTTCGGCCTTGACGTTGGTTGCGAAAATGGCCTTGGTGAATTTTAATTAAAGCTATTTGTTCGGCCCTAATGTTGGAGATGAAGAATATTTAAGGCGAATCTCAATCAAGGCTATATGTCCAGCCTTAATATTGGAGATAGAGAAAGTTTGGTGAATTTCAATGAAGGCTATCTGTCCGGCCTTAATGTTGGAGGTAGAGAAGGTTTATTGAATTTCAATCAAGGCTATCTACTCAGCCTTAATGTTGGAGATAGAGAAGGTTTGGTGAATTTCAATCAAGGCTATCTGTTCGGCCTTAATGTTGGAGATAGAAAAGGTCTGAAGTGAATCAAGGCTGTCTGTCTAGTCTTAATGTTGGAGGTAAAGATGATCTAGAGTAAATTTCAATCAAGGCTATCTGTCCAGCCTTAATGTTGGAGGTAAAGAAGATTTAGGTAAATCTCAATAAAGGCTATCTGTTTGGCCTTAATGTAAAGAAGATTGGGTAAATCTCAATCAAGGCTATCTGTTTGGCCTTAATGCTAAAGGTAAAGATGATTTGGGATAAATCTCAATCAAGGCTATCTGTCCAGCCTTAATGTTGGAGGTAAAGAAGATTTGGGTAAATCTCAATCAAGGCTATCTGTTTGGCCTTAATGTAAAGAAGATTGGGTAAATCTCAATCAAGGCTATTTGTTTGGCCTTAATGCTAAAGGTAAAGGTGATTTGGGGTAAATCACAATCAAGACTATTTGTTCGGCCTTAATGTAAAGAAGATTTGGGTAAATCTCAATCAATTCTATCTGCTTAGCCTTAATGCTAGAGGTAAAGATGATTTAGGGTAAATCTCAATCAAGGCTATCTGTCTAGCCCTAATGTTGGAGGTAAAGATGATATGGGATAAATCTTAATCAAGGCTATCTATCCAGCCTTAATGTTGGAGGTAAAGATGATTTTGGACAAGGTAATTTAGTGAAAAGAGAGCATCGACCTATGGCAATTCGGCTGGACAGATTCTGAAAATGTTTTGATAAAGGGAAAAGCCTCAGCCTACGGTGAGTCGGCTTAGGAGATTCTAACAAGATTTTAGTTGTGCCAAAGAAACTTGGGCTTTTGAATTTGAGGGGTTGGGCCTTTCAAAGGCTCAAAGGAACTTTTCCAAAAGTAAAGGGACTCTAGAAGTCACACTTCATTGATTAGATCTGAAAAGGTACCATTTACTTTCAAAGAGACACAGGTCAGCTTTAAAAGGTATTGGTCAGCTTTGAGGAGGTACTGATAAGCTTAAGGAGATGTTAATAAGGCTATTGGCTTAGCTTATGCATGATGATGTATGATTGCAAATGATTGCATAGGTGTTGTGCACAGATGATGTACGCATGTTTCAGACCTTTTGTTTGACTTCTATGCCATGCATGATTTGTGGTGATGCTTATAATGAATAATTGCATCGATGCACGGGGGCGGATTCTCTTAGTTACTTTATAAATGAAATGCATTTATAGACTGAGAAACTCAACAAGGTTAAGGAACTCAGCTTGGGTTGGTATGAGATGGTTGCCATGGTGGTATTACAAGGAGATTGAGGGGTTGCTTCAGATTTTGGAATTTGGTGGCCCGTGGTTTCTATTTTGGTACTGCTAAGGAGGAGCTGTGCCTATTCTAAGGAGATAGGGAATATAGCTTGGCTACGACTCAAAGACAACTATGGTGGTGCCAGAGTTCAAAGTTCGACATTTTATTGAATTTTTCAAGAGTTTTTGAATTGTCTTAGGATGTTGCAAGCCAGATGATAGTTGGTGATAGTCAAGTGAATTTGACCACTGTGATTAAAAAGTTTCATGATTTTGGTAACCAGGGAGATATGAGGGATGCAGAGGCTCAACATGAGGGCCTTGATTTTCTATTTGAGTGTCAATTATGGGTTTATTGATTAGGGTGATGCCACAGTGGCAGATGGAACAGAGGCATTTTATGGTTAGAGCTGTGCTGGCAAAGACACTAATAAGCTTCAATTGTTTTGTTAAGGATTTAAAGAGATGAATTGTCTTGCCAATTATTCTCCAATGAGAAAAATTTATCTAGTCTTACCCTTTCTGCTTTGGGTGCTTTGTGGATGTCTGTTTTAGGTTTTGGGTTATCTCAAAAGCGTGGCTGATGGATCATTTTCAGGTGGTGGCCCCTGCTTTTCAGTCTGCATATGCTTTATTGATACTCGATCAGAGATTATATAGGATGATTGCTTGCAACTTGCCCCCAAAAGACACATTTTTAGCACTACCAATTGTAGAGGATTTGATCTCTCATGACCGGAAGCCATGGGTGTCGAGTGGTTTGCCTGTTGGGCTTGGTTTGAATGACTTTCCACTAGGGAGTAAGGGTCTTGAGGCAGATGGGATAGACTCAAGACATGCCCCCGAATTTTCTTTCTTGGAGTTTGTGCAGATCATACCTTTCGTTGCTAGAGTTATTAGGTGATGACTGGCTGAGAAGTTATCATGATATTTATTTTAGAATTTCACTTGGGATCATAGAGAGATTGATAAAGGTGGTTTGGCCAATTGAGAAAGAGTACCAAGTTGCCCTGCGGAGGGTGACATAACTGAGGAAGGATGGGCTGCAAGAGAAGCCATTGGTGGAGCGAGGACTACAACATAGATAAAGGAGTGACTCAATCTTTGAAGAAGACTCAAGGATCTACTAGAAGTGCGACACCATGGCTTACAGTAGTGACTCAAAGAAGGATATTATGACAGACTTTGACTTTAACAAGGACACGAGAGATTTGCATCTTAGGAGGTAGAGGAGGACTGGCTAGGCCATGACTTTAGACGTGACCTTTTTTTTCTTTTTTTTTTTGAAGTAATTACAGGTTGACAGGACTACACAAAATAGGATAAGCTATAGATGACAATGAAAGGGCTATCCTTTATGATGGGTTTGTATTTTGCAAGATTTGATCATCATTAAATGAGACATCTTTTATTTTTGCTCTAATTCCTACCTAAGCCGCCCTTTCAGGTTTTCAGCTTAGCAAGCATTCTCTTTTTTTTTTTTTTTTTTTTTTTTTTTTTTTGCTTAGGCAAAAGAATCAAGTGAATGATGTACTAGGCACAAAGAAAATGAGAATGTGATACAAACAAAATATTTTGTATTATGATTTGGACTGCACCCGAATCGGGCTGCCTACGTATCTCTTATATCACTTTTTTGTCGATTATTTCTTTTAGGGAGAATCAGGTCCACATAGTTTTGATTACATACGTATGAGAAATAAAAATGAAATGCAGATGTCATCTTCAGATGATGTATCATTTCAGCTGATCCAGGTTGCCAAGATGGAAGAATTCACTTTCGTCCACACCCATGAAGATAGTGCCTCTATCGGATAGGTTCTTCCTATTTTGTCTTCATTCTCTGCAACTTCCTTTTGGCAGGCTTCTTGTAGGTCAGGATCTTGTAAACTGTGATACTTAGAGTATCCCTATCATATCCTTGTCTTTGTGCATAATAGCTTATGATCTTTTTCACTATTGTCATGCGATGTAATGTATGAGATTTTTTTTTCTGTGCCATAATTAGTTGATCCTTTTGCCTTTTTAATTTTTTTTGTATTTTTCATTTTTT
The DNA here is from genome assembly GCA_947687605.1 of Reutealis trisperma. Lineage (NCBI taxonomy): Eukaryota > Viridiplantae > Streptophyta > Magnoliopsida > Malpighiales > Euphorbiaceae > Reutealis > Reutealis trisperma. Next base: position 362,467 of record CANTUT010000235.1, on the reverse strand, counting down.
TGTTTTGTTTTTTTTAAGATATCCCATTTAAAGATGAATTAGAAAAAATTAAAGCAAATTAAAAAGTTCAAACTTTTATTACTGAAAAAAGAGTCCCATCATGAGTACATTAAAGGATAAGGCTAGAAGGCGAAATACAAACTCAGAAGGACAAGATCTGATAGACTCAAAAAGAAAAACTTAATAGAAAACAAATTCAAAAGACTCTAACATAGACTTTGACTGAATTGACTTAGACATGAACTCAAACAACTCAGACATAGACTCGGAGGACTTGGATAGGAGCACAGCAATGCTGGCACTCTTCTCAAAATACCCATTATTGGATGAAGCTTGAGATGTCTGGTGTGGTCGGTGGTTCGAAGAAGGATAGGTGGTGGTGCTAGACTTTGGGTTTGGGAGCAATGATGTCTCTAGGTCTTGGATTTTATGCTTCAGAACCTGGCATGCATCAGTTTTATGCCTTAGCCCTTGATGATAGTCACAGTGCTCATTAACATTATAACCCTTAGGAAAGGGGTTTGGAGGAGGTTGTGGGTCCAAAGGGCTTAACTAGATTAGCCTCTAAGGCTTTCTTGTAAATGATGCTAAGGGGCATGCCCAGCTTTGAGAAAGTCCTCCCTGTTTCTAACTTCATTGATTGGTGACAGGACACAACATTTACCTCTCCCTCTCTTTGGGTGGTGTTGGTGGGGTTCTTATGACACCTAGAGGATTAATCCTTGATTCATCCAAATTGAATCAAATCCTCTATCTTGGTGGCAGTGGCAATGAGAGCTTTGAAGCTAGGGAGGTATTGAGTTTGTAGATGAGCCTGATATCGAGGGAGGAGGTTTTTGATGATTTTGTCAATTTGCTCTACTTCAGATGGACGGTTCACCATTTGAGCCGCTTTTGTCCTCCACCTTATAAGGAACGCAGTGAAGGATTCTCTTAACCCTTCTTTGGTGGTTTGCAAATCTTGACGGGTGACATCCACCTTGATATTATAGTGGTATTGTTTGACAAATGCATTACATATGTCATCCCCAAGTCTTTTTGTGATTTTTGTCGAGATCTAGTGACCACTTAATAGTAGCTCCAATCAATGAATGTTGGAATAGCTTAGCAAGGAGCTCATTGTCCACATCAAAAAGTCTCATGGCACCCACATACATCTTGAGATGAGTTTTAGGACATGTAGTGCCATTAAACTTGTCCATGATCGGCATTTTGAATTTTGGTCGAACTTGTGCATTTGGGAAGAGAGCTAAGGAGTCCACATCTATCATGTCCTCATGCTTTTTGACATTCTTGAGTATGACCTCAACTTTCTCCATCAATTTCTTAGCTTCGGGAAAGCTAGAGAAATCGCCACTTTGAAAATGATTCATAGTGGGAGAGGGAACAGTTGTGTTTAAGTCCATGGTAAGAGAGGTTGGAGTCTTAGGCTGTCACATCGTAACCTTAGAGATATGATGGTCCTAGAATATGAGGAGACATAAGGTCACCCACGCCCATAGAACCCACTTACATATAAACAAATCATGTGTAAGATCTTGCTAAACCTCTTACAATAACTTTTTTTTAAAACATTTAGGTGAATACCTTAAATTGCAAAAGTCTAAAATAAATCATTACATATAAAATCCATAAGGAAAATAATATATATCAATAAGTATCAATCAACATTCCCGAAGCATCTAATGACAAGACTTTATAAAAATAGTATTATTGATAACTTGGACAAGGAATTCCCCAAGCGAAGTAGAATGCTTAAGCCATCACCTTGCCTCCTCACATTTGCTCACCTAGAACCACAGAAGGAAAAAGGGGGTGAGATAGATGATCTCAATGAGTAAACGAAAAGACACATACATTATCACATATTCCTTTGAAAAGGAAACACATAGCTTATACACTTAGTTCATGACTTACAATTCATGAATCAGGTTGCAATTTAGCAAGGGTTCAATTTGGCAAGTTTGCAGAAATCACACTTATCACTTATGATGAGTGAAGTCTATTGCTCTATCACTCGAACACTTAAGGAGAGGTGGCCTTATACCAAATTCCAACTCCTATCACTTATAAAGCATGAAGCTGATCAGGCTACACGGCTAAAATTGCCCCTTCTAGCTAAGGTGGATACACTACCCTATCCAATGGGTTAAGACCATGTGCACAGGTAATGATGATTACCCGCATCGGCACGAGGATTCTGCATAAAGGGTAAAAGGTACCATAGCTAGAGCTAATAGTAATCGCAATTAACAATATCACATAAGGCAATAATAACATGTATTCCAATAATAATAGTGCTTTAGCTTTCAAACAAAAGATACAATGATAGTGTAGTTCCAAAATGAATACAAGTTAGAGTATTAATCATAAGAAGTTCTCATTAGATAAACAAACTAGTTTTGGACCAAATATCCTTTGGCAACCCAAGCTTGACAAAGGAATCATAATAATATTTAAAATGGAAAGAACTTAGGTTTCAAGGATCACAAAGGCTCACATAATATGTTATCACATATTTGTAACATAACAAAATGTTACTTGCACTCGTAACATGAACATAGCGTTTACTCGCACTTGTAGAATGAATACGATGTTTACTCACCTTGGGGTTCCTTTGCTCCTAGTATACATAGTCCCTTTACACTTCTAAAGCTCTTAAACTCTAACATAATATTTGATTTAATACTTAGTATTTATTTACTCATGATGCTCCTATCCCATAACTACCCCATGCACATATAGCATACACATACACTTAGAGTCCACACATAGGTGTACTCGTCACTTGCACATAACACATTGACTTTGAAAGTCTTGCATACTTAGGCCTTATAGGCTCTCTTGATATCACATTACAATCACATTAATACCTTTTTAAGGTCATCACAATATTGTTACCTCAATATCATTTCACTTTAACAATCATCTTAATACACTTTACACTCCCATACATGACAACTTAACAACTAACCTTTCAAGCGTCATGCTTAACTCTTATGATCCCTTTCACTTCATCAACTTATAACCATATGTTCATCATCAAGTCATCATAACATCTAGTTCCATATTTCTCAACCGCATTTGCATTCTAAACACAATATAATGTTAAGATACCTGAAGTATACCATAATGCATTTAAGCTTATCTAGGATCATACCTTCAACTAACATGCAATTTTATCATTTATTATACATACATACATGTCAACAATCATCAAAACACATCACATAAAATTTATAAACATTGGGATAAAAATGTTTATATAGGCCGAATGCATGACCAAGGTAGAGATTAAATTCTTCTTCTTTTTGCACTTACCGTCTATTTCAGAAATATGTAAAAACATGATTTGGACTAAGATTTTTCATGTAAATGCAACAAAAATCATTTTAGAATTTAAATTCATAAGAATCAGCCACACATAGTGTTGTTTATATATAAAAATTAAACTTTTGAATTATAGAGCATAAAACCATGAGTTTTCTTGTTTTTGGTATTTTTCGGTCATTTTAGAAATATGTAAACAAGTTGTTTAAACTATTATTTTTCATTCAATCATAGAAAATATTAGTTTAGAACACATCCCTACATGATTCGGCAGCCATAGATAGGATTTACACAAAAAAATTCCAAGTTTAAAGTCTTAGGTGAAAAATCATGAGTTTTCACAGTTTCCGCGCCTTTCGTTCATTTCAGCGATAAACAGACACATGATTTAAATTATTATTTTTCATCTAAACAAAACAAACATCATACTAGAAAACTTCCTCATACAAATCAGCAGCCCTGTGTCCATTCAAGAATAAAATTTTCTAACTTCCAAGTTCTAACACAAAAACCTTGAACTCCTTTGTTTTTCAAAACTTTCTAGTCATCACAGAAATATGAAGAAATATTATTTAGTCCAATATTTTCCATCAAAAAAGATAAAAATCAGTTTAGAACACAACCATACACAAATCCCCCCCCTCCCCTCCCCCCTTATGATGTTTATGCATAAAAATTGTGATTTTAAGTTTTAGAATTCACCATTGGAGAAATCTCGCGGAAAGAATCGTGTTTTCGGTAGACAATAAATTTTCTCTCCCAAAAACTCACCCAAACAGAATTAAATCTATAAAAATCACTAATCAACCAGTTCTAAATAATTTTTCCATAATTTATTTCATAGAAATAGTTTAGAAATCGAAAGAGAAGAAAAACTTATTGTTACGGTCAAGAAATCGCGAAACGGAAAGGTGCTTTCTTAATTTCGGTAGAGAGAAATATTTTGGGAGGATTTTCTACCAAGATACAAAAAGAATAAGAGAATGGCTGCTAGAACCTTGGTCTGGCAAAAATTTAGAATATATATTAGGGTTTGGGTGAAATTTCCACTAATACCCTTAATGAACTAGGTTAGGAGGATTTTTGTGTAGTGGGCTTTTGGATATTTGGGCTTTTATTTAAATTTTTGGGTTGAATAGAATTAAAATAAAATGAATATTTTTCTTATTAATTCTATAACATTTTCCCCAAAAATATTTATTTTAAAATATTTTAAAAATACACATAAAATTATTTTATGCTTAAAAATTGTCTTATGCTGAAAATTCATTTTATTTAAAATAAATTCTTTTATGCAAATGCACTTCATGTAAATCATTGATTTCACAATAGCAACTCATTTTATGCATATTAAAATTAATTTAATATGCCACATGCTCATCAATCACTTAAATCACTAATTTTCACACAAGCACACATTTAACCTTAATAGTTCTAAATCAAGTAATTTATCACGAAAATTCTTAGGGTGGGTGTGGATTGTTACACAGGCGCTTTCCCTTTATTGATGAGATTGATAATGGGAGGAGCAAAAGTAGGGGCATGGCTAGTCCTAGCTTGGGCAAATGCAGGCTCAACACGAGTAGGAGGGGGAGTGACAGTGGCATTGGTTATTTCTTTGACCTCATTGATGATGGACTGGCGTTAGGAGTTGAGGGCATCAGTAAAGGTGGCAAATTGGGCATTGAGAGCATTGGTGAATGTTTCAGCTTGGGTTTGAAGAGCAGTGGTGAATACAGCTTGAAAAGTTTCCTCTTGTTTCTTGAGGAGGCTAGCGAAGAAAGCGCTCATGGCGTCTTGATCGAAGTTGAAGGTATTGGCCATTGGTAACTTGAAATGGAAAACAGATAGAAAAAATGGGTAAGAAAATAGAATTATGAAGGAAAGATGGCATAAATGTGAAGGTGTGTTGGAAAAAGGATTCCTTCCACATGGTTGGTCACAGAGTTTATATGTTGGCAGGGTGAGTGTGTGAGGTGTTTTTGGGGTAACGGACCACCAGTTTGGGTCTTTGAGGTTTTTGAGGGTTACCCTTGTTGAGCTTCTCATGTTATGCGTGCATGATAATGTCATGATGCATGCTGAAAAAGGTTTCATGGATATGCAAGAATATCAATTATTACCGTGCATGGAACCTAAGGTCAAAGGTTAAGGCGACTATATGCACGAGGGTAAAGGGTGGTTTGATTTAAGGGTCCCCGTCCCACTAGAGCATCGATATACCTAACCATATGTGAGGCAAGGAGCCTCTCGTGGGTCCAATAGTATGACTACTCATTACACCACCAAAATGATCGGGGATTCATTGCGGGGTGGAATGCGTTCGCTATCTCCCAACATACTCAAAGAGAGTTGTCAAGCCAATGCTACTTGCCATCCAAAAAGTTTTCCTAAAGTTAAGGTTTAGGCAAGGAGCCTTTATTATGCAACGTGATGCATGAAAGTCAAATTATACTTAATGAGCCAAAAGGAGATTATTTTGGAAAAATTTTTCTTAACCAAATAGTAATCCTCTTATTTTCCTTTTTATTAAAAAAAAGTGGCAACCAGTCCCCAGTGGAGTCGCTAGCTGTGAGGGAGCACTGGCCCGGTCCCCTAGAGAGAACCGAGATGCTTATTTAGATTTAGACTCATGATGGAACCCTCGGGTTTGGACTTGGTTGATTTTGAAAAATGAATTGGGATGCTCATTCAAGTTTAGACTCATGATGGAACCCTCGGGTTCGGACTTGGTTGATTTTGAAAAATGATTTTTGGGAGTCGCCATCCTAATTTATTTTTAAATGGGAAAATTAAGGAAAAACCCACTAGCCTTAAACCAGGTTGAGCTCAGGGACTAGGTTTTTGGTTTTAAATAATCAAAATTTGGCTCTTAAGTTTAATTTGATTTAAAAATTGGATTTCATGAATGACATTTATAAGAAGATTTTAAAGAAATGCATGAATATAGCAAAACATGAATGTATGGTGAAAATAAAATATTCACAAATTAATTTAAAAAAAAGGAAAAGAGAATTTATTGGGATTTGGATTTGAGGTTTGGATTTAGATTCTAAACATGCCTACGTACCCTATTGAATAGGGATCAAAACCCATGTAGTTCATTCTACAGTTAAGTGGAGGGGTTTAGAAGTTGATCAGATTGATTTAGATTTAGGTGTGTTGAAAGTGAGGAAAAAGGCTGATACCATGACTTTTGGTGGGTGAAGGGTTTCACTAGACCAAAGTTCCGTTTTATCAAGACCGGATGATTGGATGGATTGAAAGATTAATTAATTAATTAAAATGATTAATTAATTAATATGATGAAAAGGATGGATGGATTAATTAATTAAAAAGATTAATTAATTAATTTGGATGAAAGGTGGATTGAGAAAAAAGATTAATTTGATTTTGGAAAAAAAGTGATTAATTAATTAAAAGGATTAATTAATTAATTTGGATGAAAAGTGGATTAAGAAAAATGATTAATTTAATTTTGGAAAAAAGTGATTAATTAATTAATTAAAAAGATTAATTAATTAATTAATTTTAATTTAAAAAAAAGAGTTTTAATTAATTAAAAGATTAATTAACTTGGTTAGGGTGAGATAATTAATTAATTAAAAAGATTAATTAATTAATTAGAGAGTGATTGGAGGGAGAAGAATAGAGGAATTTGAGGATAGCAATCTACTCAAATTCAAGAGGTGTCTTGGAATGAGAAGTGAAGGGGGGTATTTATAGGAAAAGTGAGTGAGGGTAGTTTAGGTAATAAAAATGTGAAAAGACCATGAGGGGTAGGGCTAGAAATGGCTGAAAATTTGATTGAAAGGGGTAAAAGGGTCATTTTTTGCATAGGTGGGGCCCACAAGGACCAGAGCTTGCGAAGCCTAGTACGGCGCCGCACCAGGCCTATGTGGCACTGCATCAGACATTTACGGCGCGCCACAAAAAGGGCATGCAGCGCCACACACCATGTGGCACTGGCACGATTTTTGAGGTTTCTTTTTTTTTTTTAAGAGATTAATTGTTGGTATGGAGTTAGGGAGATTTGGGTGTCTGGTGGTAATGTAATGAAGTCTAAAAAATTCTTCATTTTTTAGAGCAGGACCACCGTAATAGCTCCACACAATGAGTTAAATTCAACAAGTGCTAAAGTTGTGGTTGGATGTTGAGGGTATAAAATTAAGGGTTCACATTAATAGGGTTCACACTAATTCATATATGAAATGATATGGATAGATATCAAAATTCTTACTCACAATTTGATTTGAGATATCTAACTTATTTGATAAGTTGATTTTAGACAATTGGAAGATAATTCTAATTAAGATAAGTTTGTTGGATATCATAAAGGTAGTTTAGGATAGTATTTCTGTAACAACTCACATATACCCTGGAAGTTTTCGTAACAAATTGCTTGAATTTAGAGTTGTTGCGACAAAATATGTGGTTTTATGGAAATTCATGTATGATATGATTTATGAGTATGTGGCATATTAAATTAATTTTAATATGCCCAATAGGAGTTATTATTGTGAAATAAATGATTTATATGAAGTGCATTAGCATAGAATAATTTATTTTAAATAAAATGAATTTTCATGCATAAAGGCAATTTTTATGCATAAAATAATTTTTATGAGTATTTTAAAATAATTTTTAAGTAAATGTTTTAGGAGAAATTTTAATGAAAATAATAAAAAAAATTATTTTATTTTAAATTACCTATAATTAGCCCCAAAAATAAATTAAAAAGCCCACTACACTAAAATACTCCTAACCTAGCTCATTAAGGGTAATCTTGGAAATTGCCCAAAACCCCACAAATAAATGTCAAAAATTCAGCCAGCCCTTCATTTTAGCAGTCACCATCCTGTTATTTCATTATTTTGGCAGAAAAATTCTCTCAAAATATTTCTCTCTACCGAAATTCACAAAACACCTTCAATCTTTGCGATTTCTTGACCGTATTTGTAAGTTTTTCTTTCCTTTGAATTTCTTATTTGAATTCTATGAAAATTATTTTGAACTGGGTATTTATAGATTTTTACATATTTAAATCAGTTTGGGAGAATTTTTGATAGAGAAATTAATTTCTCTATCGAAAACACCAACCTTCCTATGCGATTTCTCCAAAGGTGAATCCTATAAGACAAAATTGAAATTTTCATGCATAAACTCAATAAAGAGGGGGCAATTTCTGCATCATTGAATTCTAAACTGATTTTTGATGTGTTTAGATGAAAAATATTGGATTAAATAATATTTCTGCATATTACTGTAATGACTGAAAAGTTTCAAAAAATAAGGAAATTTGAGGTTTTCGTCCTAAAACTTGAAACTTGGAAAATTCTATAATTATATATGTATGTGGCTGCGAATTTGTGTATGATAGAATTCTAAATAGATATTTGTTTTGTTTGGATGAAAAATAATGATTTAGATAAAGTGTTTACATATTTCTGTATTGAACGAACAATGTGGAAAGCTAGAAAATTCATGATTTTCACTCTAAAATCATAAACTTGGAATTTTCATGCATAAGAAATGTCAATGGCTGCCAATTTGTACATATTGATGTCATAACTAATATTTGTTGTAATTGAATAAAAAATAATGATTTAAAACACCTGTTTACATATTACTGTAATGATCGAAAAGTACCGAAAACAAGAAAACTCATGGTTTTTGCATCCTAAAACCTAAAATTGGAATTTTCATGTATATGTTATACCTATTGCTGCCAATTCCTATGGATTAATATTCAAAAATGATTTTTTTTATTATAGGAAAAATTTTGGTTCAAACCATGTTTCTATATATTATTGTAATAGACGAAAAGTGCAAAAAGTAAGAAAATTCAATTTTTTCTTTAATAGAGCATTCAGCCTACATTGGGATTCTTATCCCAATTTCTATAATTTTTATGGAATGCATTTCATTGATTATTGACATGTATGTATGAATGATAAATGATTAAATTGCATGTTGATTGAAGGAATGACTTTAGACAAGGCTAGAGACAATTTGGTATAGTTAAGGTATCTTAACCTTAGGTTGTGATTAATATGTAAATGTGATTGGGTAATATGGAAATAGGTTTTATGATGAGTTAATAATGAATTAATGATCTTGAATTGATGAAGGGATTGATTATATGAATTGATCATAAGAGATAGGCATGACACTTGAAAGGCTATTGACAAGTTGACATGTATGGAAGTGTTAAGTGTACTAAGATGATTGTTAAAGTGAATTGATATTAAGATCATGACATTATGCTTGAATTGAGAAAAGTATTGGTATGATTTATAATGTGTTTTCAAATGAGCCTAGGAAGGCTAAATGGGCAAGACTTTTAAAGTCAACATGTTATATGCAAATGATGAGTGCACATCTATATGTAACTCTAAGTGTATGCGAATGTTATACGTGCATAGGGTAGTTATGGGATAGGATGGCATGATGATTAAATATGTACTAAGTATTGAATTAAATATTATGTTAGAATTTGAGGAGTTTTAGAGGTTTAAGGGCGATGAGTGGAAGAAACCACAAGGTGAGTAAATACTATGTTTATACTATAAGTGTGAGTAAACATTATGTTATTATTACAAGTACAAGCTGACATGATATGTGAACCTTTGACATTCTTGAAACCTAAGTTCTTTTCTATTTTCAAATGCAACTATATGATTTCTTTGTTAAGCTTGGGTTGCCAAAGGACAATTGGTACAAAACCATTTCGAATATCCAATAATAATAAAAAACCTTTGTGATTATTGCCCTAACTTATTTTCTTTCTAGAACTACACTGTTATTTATCTTTTGTTTGATAAGTTAAACATCTATTGTTATTATGTCACATGTGATTGCATTTCTTCAATGTTATTTTTTATAAGTGACTACCATTAGCTTTAGCTATAGTACCCATAACCCTTTTTATGCAAAAATCTTCGTACTGATGAGAGTAATCATCACTATGTGATCCTCGTACTAGTGTAAGTAATCATCAGCTATATGATCCTCATACCAATACGGGTAATCATTAGCTATGTGTTTGAGTGATTATGGTAATAGCCTTCACTCTATGTGTTCGAGTGATTATAGTAGCAACCTTCACTCTATATGATATGTGTTACAAGTGTGATTTCTGTGAACCTTTCAAAATTGCAAACTATGAATCATGAACTATAAGTTATGAGCTATGAGCCCTTTCTAAGGGATATGTGTTATTATATAAGTCCTATTGTTTACTCATTGAGATCATCTATCTCACCCCTTCTTCCTTGTGTGGTTCTAGGTGAGCATTATAAGGAGGCAAGGTGATCGCTCAAGCTTCCTACTCCACTTGGGAAATTTCCTTGTCAAAGTTATAATAATACTATACTATGTTGAGTCCTTAAATGCTCTAGGAGTTATTATGGGAACTTTATTTTGGAATATTATGTTGGTGACTTTATTTGGAGTCTTACTATTATTTTCCTATGGATTGTATTAAAGTATATTTTTAGCTTCTACAACTTAAGGTTTTTCCTTTATAAATGTTTTTTTTTGAAGTTAATGTATGAGGTTCAATATGATCCTAGGCAAGATTATTATATGCATGAGTAGATTCTATGGGGGCGGCTGACCTTATGTCTCCTCATGTTCTAGGACTGTCATGTCTTAAAAGTTGGAATGTGACAATTTCTATCTTTTGCATAACAAAGAGTTATTAATAAAGATCATATTTCTTCATAAAGTGTTTATTCAAGAAAGTGACATATTGAGACAGATAGAATGATTGGGTGAATGTTATCCAATAATATCCACTAAAATGATCAAAGTAAAATTTGATCAACTCTATGAAAAGTCTAAAACTAACTAAATGTTTTATCCTTATAAGCTGCTAAAAGGTTTAGTGAAATATCTAATTTTTCTATAAGATATGATTTCTTTATATGAATACACAATAGTTATATATTCATGATGAAGTAAATCATGATATAGTAAAATATCTAAACTTAAGAAAAATATAATTTCCTTTATATGAATGCACAAAAGTTGTACATTCATGATGAAACAAATTATGAGATGATTCTATTATAGCTACATACAATATAGTAGAGCATAATGATTATGAATTCGACATATAGATGTCAATACTAGTTTTGTTTCTATAGAAAAGAAAATATAATCATGGAATAAATCTAAAGGCTTATAGTCTTGAGAAAATTTCAAAGTATGCAAAACCTTAATGAGTTGTATCATCACAAGATGAATCCTTAATGTACAAAAGGATAGTGGGAGGCTCCTTGTTATGACCCATCTTTGAGCCATGACTATCATAGGGCATAGGGACACTTAAGGTCACTTAAACCCGTAGAACTCTCTTAAGTTATTAAGTTTCAAAGAAAACCATGTTACCTTTATCCTAAGATCAGAACCAAACAATTATTCTTTATCATTAATTACCATATCATTCATTGCTAAAATAACACTTATCATTTTCTAGTTATAATTCATTCACATGTGGCCCATGTGTTTAGACTAAAATAAGATTGTGCCAACCCATACACACATTATGAATATTCTAAACCATATCATTATTAAAAACCTTTACAATCCATAGTATATACAAGATGACACCTAAAAAGCAGTGCAATTTTCTAGGCAAAGATGCAGAACTTGGAATTTACCTTGCTGCTCTATCAACTATCCTGCAAATAAATAACCACTATGGGGTGAGAGAAAGCTCAGTGAGTACAGAATAATATTAAAGGTTAAACATTGGTGTATGCTCAAAGGTAATTATGTATAACAATGAAGTAAAGTAGATCAAAAATTATCCTTATGAAAACAATTTCCCATATATATGAATCAAATATAATATCTTTAGCAGAACAATTCCTTTCTTAGAAATGGTGTGTTTCCCCCATAATTAATCGAGTGGCGGCTTACGCCTTGCTCGCTCTCATAAACCTCGTCACACGTACAACTGATCAGGTCATATGTATTGGGGATATTAAACCCTTCCTAGCTAGGGTTTGGATATTCTTTACCCTATCCACGGGTCCATACCATTGTGCACAATGTCTTATGTATTGCCCCACATCAGGGAGGTATTCTGCTTATCACAGTATCATTATAACATTTTTCCTTTCTATCCATGAAATAATTCGATGGATAATGTATCAATAACAATTAGGTTCTCATCATTGCTCACATTATAAGATCAAGGCAACATAGAATCAATAATCAAGAAGGTAAATGATACTTGCCAAAGGAGTTCAATGTATTCCAAATTTGAAACGAATCAACATTTATGTTTATATTTAAAGCTCAAGTTGAAAATATTATTAAGTACCCACCTCTTACTCCTTAGCTCCTACTTGATAAACTTAATGCAAACTATAACGAGTCTTTTTGGTATCCTAAGCAATACCCTTGCCTTTCGATTCTACAAATATATCCAAACAAGGTATATCAATTTCTATACCTTTAATCTCTTAACTAAACTCTAACCATTTCATATAAACATATCATTCATCAATATCTTATATCATATGATTTTGAATAAGGAAATCCATAAAAATATTAATAAAATAATCTAGTATTAAGTCTTGAACACTAGGACCAACTATTTTGGTTTAGCTAAAAAATATGGCTTCCACGAGTGAAACCTCAGCCGTGCCTCCACCTGTGGGAGGCTTTTGGATGAGATTCCAAATTTCCCTTATCACACGGCTGGATTCCCAATGGTGGGGCCACCCGTGTCTGCTTAATTTCCCTTAACCTTCTCATGCTTTCCTTGTTACCTCTTGCTTATTAAACCCCAAATTTCACCCATAATCATTTTCCCTTATCTAACATACAACCTAAATCCTCCCTTGAATCTCACTATCAAAATCAACCATAGAAATTAAAAGAAAAGTACATACTTGCTAATAACTTATTATTCCTAGGTTAGAAATAATGGAAGAAACACTTAAATATGAAATCTTACCTTGAAACACTTTGAATTTGATCCTATGATGAAGAACAAGTTGAGAGAATTTAACTTTTAATGAGGGTGTGATTTTGATGTGAGGTTACAAATGAGAGGAATTTACATATTTTCACTTTTTATGTAAATGAAGTCAATGGTGGTGATTTAATCTCACAAGATTAGTAGTCATATTTTTGCCCTTAGGTGGATGGTGACTTGGCACCATAATGATGATTTTCATCATCACCAAGATGCATGTTGACAAAGTGATGGGAAAGGGATTAGCTTAGGTGTCAAAGTTGACAAAAGTCAACACAGATGGCTAACATCCAAATGGTGACTAACCTAACCTAACCTTACCCTAACCCTTAGTTAACTTATTCTAACCTTAGTTGAGTTAAGTCCCACCAAATTTTAGACCTTGATGGGCTAGCCAAACCATGGGCTTGGGCCTTGAGTCCAAAGCCCATTAACAAGCCTGCTCGAACATGTTTTCCAAACCTAAAAATTTTTTATAGTTTTTCCTTTCCCTTTCACTTGGCATGTCAAATCCTACCTTTCCATATCATAATAAAATCAAACTAAGACACATTACCTTAAATTAACTCAATAAAATGCACATGGACATTCACACTTTATAAAGATACACAATCATGCAATTAACATAAAAAAGGGTTTCTTCATCCCATCACTATAACATTGGTACTATGTTTATAGTAATTTATACTTTGTGGTATTATTATAACTCTAATGAGCTATGGAACCCTTGGGTATTACACTCTGCACTTTCAAGTTTTGTATATGAAAAACACATTAGTTTGTAAAAGTATTAATATATTTGCATTTGTAGAATGGTTTTACCATTACTATCTTCATTTTGACTTAGAAAAATATTTTACATTCTTGTAATTCATATCTATAGAGATAGATTGAAGAGAATATTAAATATGTCTAAACCAATATGCAGAAAAGATGTTGAAAAGTTCAACATGCTAATTCAAAATGTTTTATTTCTTATGATTTTGATAGCCACTTTTTGAGGGTTGATCGCTAGATACCCAAAAAAAATATGGCATGGATTCCTTATAGTATGACTATAAGAAATCTAAATTATACAAGAGTTGTATAATGAGCCTGACATCGAGAATGTTGTTAGTATGTTTAACAGATTCTAATCTTATTTGGGATTAAATCATTGGAAATATAATCAAAATTATTCTAAAGTACTTGAGAAGTATTTAAATTTAATTTTGACAAATGGAGAATGTTACTACAAAATGTTAGAGAGTTTATCATTGGGATTGTTTGATAGTAGTATGTGCCCTCGGAGCCATATAATAGCTATGTAATAGTAGATATTAATTCCCAATGGCACGATAATATATTCATATTGTGAAAATGGTTTCATATTATTAAAATTAGTCCTTAAGTATTTGTTAGAGGATCTATTCTCAAGTGTTGAGAATATGGGAGATAGATCACTCTTGTACAAATATTTTAAATATGTTCATGGTTAAAGGATTAATGAATGGGCATCATTAATGCTGGAAGACCATCACCTCTCTTTGTTTTCTATAATTAGTATGTGATACAAATGATTATAGAGGTAGTGAGTCTCATGATGCTTGACATATGATGTTGATACAAACATAAGGATATTAATAGGATGAATAGTCAAACTATGATGCTATATGATAATAATATGGGGTTTTACTACTTGTCAATTATTTATCATCTAGGTCATAATAATGTATATAATCCTTTAACTTGAGGGATACTATATCTCGTACATAGGCGGTTAGGATTTATTACTGCTTAGATAGACGTACGATTCATATACAGATATATGGCATGTGATGGTTCTAATTTGTTATATATGGAGATAAGTGATCCCCAAGATAGAATTCATTACCTTGAGTAAATGAGGTTAAGATCCTATGCTATCTAGTTATTCTTAATACTTAAATTCTTGGCCAAGATAGTAAGATTCACTAGAAAGAGTTTCTAGTAGGAATCTAATGTCATCAAGAATTAGAACTAAGAAAAGGACATAGAATCGAGGCACATCAGGGTTTGACATAAACTGTTACCCTAGCCGAGATTGGGATCTTTAATGAAGGGATTATAGTGCATGATGATTTATGATTGATGGTCCATGTGATGTTTAAAGTTATCAACTATAAACATTCATTTCTAATTAAGTAGTCGTGACATGGAATACTAGCCATCCCTCATAACTTATGGGACTAAGTGTGAAGTGGGGATTTCCCATTAGTAGAGAAAAATGTTTTCTCATTCCCATTGCTAATTAGACATGAATCTAGAAAGTCACACACCCAATAGTGATCACCTTCCAAGTGTAAAATGTTTACCATAATAATTAATTAAAGTGTTTAATTAATTGATTAGTGGTAAAATGATTAAACATGTAATTAAATTTTCAAGGACCGTAGCATTTCATGATGTTTAATTTATGAAGGTTTCTATTCAATTACATCTTAATTTGTATATGAAGCAAATGAGAAAGATTAAATTGAAAATTGATTTAGACTAAATCAAAGACTTAATTTTAAACTTAGTGAAAACTCTTAACATATGAGATATCGCTTAAGCCCATAAGTGATATGGAAAAGAGGCAATTTAGAAGTTAGAGAAAATTCACTATTTATGAGCCCATGTGATGGATTTAGGGGTTAGAGAATTTTCTACTAAGGTTAAAATTATAACTACATCTTTTGGCCTATGGAGATGTCCATTTTACCACTAAACGATATAATGGTCATTTCACCATTTGAAAAAGCAAAGTCAACTTTGCCCCTTCACCAAATGGTGAGCTAGAAGAATGTAAAAGGATATTTAAGTCTTTGTGAAGACTTAAGTGTTAAGTCTTGGAAAGATATAAAAGCTTTAGCTTTTATGTTGCAAAAAAGAAGAAAACATCATTTTTAACATTTGAAGCATTTCTAGAGAGAGAAGTTAAGAGAGAAAGAAAAATGAAGAAAGTGTTTCTTTAATTTTTCTTTTGATCTTCAATTCTTTTCTTTGTTCTTTATGAAAGAACAATTGCTTGCAAATTAAAAATGTGTTTAGTCCAAAACAAACCAAAGAGAAACCTTAAACTTCCTAAAGGTTTTTGAGGGAAAATCTTTAATCAAATTGGGTAACCAAGAGGGTGATTCAAGAGCACCAAAGAAACCAATAGGAGACTTAGAGGTGAGCTAGGTGTGGATGATCTAGAGGCTTCACACTTGGGAAGCTCTTTGTTAAAGAAAGAAGGAAACTATAAGAGGTAATATGATTACTCTTCCTTCTTGTTTATATGCACATGTATTTTATGCATAAATTAATTGATTGCTTGAATGAATTTTGGACCAAAATTAGGTGAAGTAAAATTTTAAAATATTTGAAATTTCACCTCACCACCTTCCTTCCATTGCATTTGGCTCCATTGTTCCTTCAATTGGTATTAGAGCCACTTACTTTCTGTGTAAAACCTTCGTATATGTTGTTTTGGTGGTTTTTGATTTGGTTGAAAATGAACTGGTGCACAAATGTTGTGCTCTTGAATATAGAATTCGCACCCACAAATCAGAAATCACTACCACAATTAGCATATCATGACCCTAAAAATGATGTCACACCCATGAATGAATGGATTTAAACAAATGTTGTTTAGGTCAATTTGGAGAATCGCGACAGCGATTCATATTTCGCTCCTGTGAAATCCATATCGTAGCCGTGTCGCGATTTGCCCTTTGTCTATACCTAACTTTAATTTTTTCCAAAATTATTTTGGATTAATTTTTTAATCAAATAAATTTCTATGACTTAAAATATGATTTTGAGCTATAGAAACATTGAATATATGATATTTAAAATGGATATTTTGAAAATGTTCCAATGTTGAACAACATATCTATAAATGCAATTGTTGTATATATATGTTTTGTTGTTGTTTGAGAGGCATGAATGGTCGATCATTGATTTAGAAACCATAATGTATGATTTCTAATGTGGACATGTAATAATTAATTTTATTATTTGATGGGATGTAGTTAAATGTTAATTACTCATTTAGGTTATAAATCAATTCCATTGAGCCTATAAGCTCTTTTGTTTTTGTAACCTCACCTTGGAATGCCAAGGTTACTAATGTACATATAGAGATTTGGAGGTGCAAGAACAAAAAGAGGTTCAACCCATGAAGATGCCTAGTAGGAGCATGAAGATGCAAAAGTTGAAATTTCATGTTTGTAATTTGTATAACCTGAATCCCATATCCATTTCTTATTGCTAGGAAGTGGATTCATAGAATCGATGATCATACCTATGTGTATGTTGTCCATTTTATGAAATATATAAATGATATATATGAATGCATATGATGTATGTTTAAAATGGATAATGTGCAAAGTGAGACTAATCAATAAAGCTTGAAAATCTTCCAAAGAAAATATTGAGTCATGGTTCTCCATTGGAGCAATAATTCAAGAAAAATTTAAACACTTATGTCATTGGTTATGGATACGTAAGGGTGATATATTTGGTTTGAATATTTTCTTGAAGTTATTGTAAAACATGTGATGTTATAAGTATATGATACATTGTATGTCAATAACGACAATGAGTATCTAAGACATATGATGTTATTGTAAAACATATGATGTTATAAGTATATGATACATTGTATGTCAATAACGACAATGAGTATCTAAGACATATGATGTTCAAATCATTATAGTTGTTGGTCTAATATGTTTGACTTGACTAGTGTGAAAGGCCAATAATGACAATGTGTATCTAAGGCTAGAAACATTAGGAATCAGATTGATTGAAACTCATAAAGAGTTATGATGAACAAGTGTTATTCACTTATTAGATATCAAAATTCCAATAACGACAATGTGTATTTGAGGAATTTGTGATAATTTAATAAGAATTCAATCACCTACTAGAAATTCACCCCAACGGGATTTCCGTTTCCTATTTGGAAGTATAGGATTCGCCAAATTAGTAGGATTACCATTTTGATTGAAGACTAAATCATTATGCGAGCCACATAATTACATAAGTTATTAATCTTGATATTTTCTGCATTTTGATAATATGAAATTGACAAACCCACCTGCAAATATATTTGATTTTTTTAGGCTCGTAGGGCTGAAGACTATGGTCTTTACATTTGAGTACATAATATATATATTCAACTTGATTTGTTCTTGGTCTTTTAGAGAAAAGACTACTCTATAGGAACATATCACTCTAAGTGCAATTGAAACAAAATATTGGATGGGATTGATGCTATATGGTGATTTTATAAGTCAAGGGTTGCAAAACAACGTATGAGCATAACAAGACTCTAAGTAATTATGCATCGTCTGCAAGAGTTGTATGATGAGTATAAATACACTGATTAATATGTGATATTAAGGTAGTTATTTTTTTTTTGAATATAAAGAAAATTATAAAGAAAGAAAAAGGAAAAGAAAAGAAAAAAAAAGGAAGGAAAAGAAATTATAAAGGAAGAAAAGAAGAAATTGTTTCTTCTTGATCTTCATAACTTTATTTTTCTTTGTCTTCTCTGTATTTTTTTCATTCTTATTCTTCTTCTTACTATTCAACTAGAGTAAGAAATTGGAAAAAAGAAATAAAAAAAAAAGAAAATGTTTCATCTTTAATTTCTTGTTCTTCTATTTTTCTATCTTATATTCTTAATGAAAGAATTTGAATTGTGAGAAACTTTTTTATTTCTTATTAATTTTAATTAAACTAAATTTGAAATTATTTTCATATGATGATTAAATTCATCAAACAACTAGAGAGTCTATATGTTTTGATGAATAATAATTTTCAAATACTTTAATTCTTCAAATTCATTCCAAATTTCCATTAGATGGAAAATTCACTATAAGGTAATAGAAAAAGTTTATATTATAAATCAAAAAAGGGAAATTGCAAGGGACAAGTCCATAGATAATGCTATAGTTAATAAAAGAAAATATTTCTATTGTCAATATTATGAATATTGGAAAAGTAATTGTTCTAAGTATTATGAATACTAAAGGACAAAGAGAAGGATAAACCTTGTGAAGGAAAATCTATCTCTTGTTACTATATTCCAATGATTCATATAGTTCATCTGTTGCTTGGATTCATGATATAGGTGCTTATATGCGATATGCATGATTAGAGTAAACAATGGAAGCATGGCGTTAAATGAAGTGATTTTGAAAATCTAAGGGGCAAAGTGTTTGTTTCTAAAGAGTTTTTAGAATACTTTATGATGATTTTAGAAATCATATTTTGTATGTCTTGTATGTACTTAATGATGATTTTAAAATTATGTTTAGTAAATCATGTAAATATTTCATAATTAAGCTACATTATTTTGTAACTTTAAGGAATTGTGAATTCGATTACTAGAAAAATGTTTGCGTGGTTTATTATGGTAATAAACTTAAGAGTATGAATTATATGGTTAATGTATTATTATTAAGTTAACAATAACAAAACAACTACAAGTGCTTTTATGATAATGCCATAAAGAACTCCAATATAAAACCACTATGATTTCTTAGAATAGTTTGTTTAGTTGAAGATAAGACAGCTTAGTTGGATAACATGTGTCACTACCGATTAGGATGTGAACTTATTTCAACTTAGAAGTCTAGTATCTAATGCAAAAATAACTAGATCACCTTTTGTTTGCAAAAGGATAGAAATCAAAGAAGTTTTAGAACTTATGCATATAGATGCATCAATACTATTTGTGAAATGGTTAGTGGGAGTTTTTCCTAATTCATTCTATTTACCTAAATACATGATATTGACCTATTTAGAAAAAGGTAAATAAAATGAATTGTTCATTTGAATTTTTGAAATGTTTATGAAATTCAAGATGAAAAGGAAAATAAATATTAAGGGTATTTCATACAAAAAGGGAAAAAGTATCATAGCCCTTTGATTTGATCGAAGTGGGGAGAACTCAATTACCAAATTTAAGGAATTTCCCAAATATAAAATTGGCATATAGTCATAATTCTTTTTGGAAAAACCATACGTGATGGTATACTCAAAAGAATAAATTACAACGTATATGATATGTTGTAACAGATGATAAACTATAAAAGTTTTGTTTATTTCCTTATGGAAATTTACAATTGATAACATAATATTCTTAAATAGAATTTTCTTCAAAGTCTATCTAAATCTAATTCATATATGATATGATATGGATAGATATCAAAATTCTTACTTATAATTTGATTTGAGATATCTAACTTATTCGATAAGCTGAAGTTAGACAATTGGAAGATAATTCTAATTAAGATAATGTTTGTTGGATATCCTAAAGCTGGTTTAGAATAGTATTTTTATCTTTTGCATAACAAAGAGTCATTAGCAAAAATGTTATTTCTTGATAAAGTGTTGATTCAAGAAAGTGACATATTGAGAAAGATAAAATGATTGGGTGAATATCATCAAATACTATCCAATAAAATGATCAAAGTAAAATTAGATCAACCCTATGAAAAGTCTAAAACTAACTAAATGTTTTATCCTTATAAGCTGCTAAAGGTTTAGTAGAATATCATATTTTTCTATAAGATATGATTTCTTTATATGAATACACAATAGTGTTATATTCATGATGAAGTAAATCATGAGATAGTAAAATATCTAATCTTAAGAGAAATATAATTTCTTTTATATGAATGCACAAAAGTTGTACATTCATGATGAAACAAATTATGAGATGATTCTATTATAGCTATATATGATATAACAACACATAATGATTGTGAGTTTGACATATAGATGTCAATACTAGTTTTCTTTCTCTTGAAAAGAAAACATAATCATGGAATAAATCTAAAGGCTTAGAGTCTTAAGAAAATTTCAAAGTATGCAAAAACTTAATGAGTTGTATCATCGTAAGATGAATCCTTAATGTATAAAAGGATAGTGGGAGTATCCTTATTTTTCAGTTTTGTACAAAAATAACACATTAGTTTGTAAAAGTATTAATATATTTGGATTTGTAAAATGGTTTTACCATTACTTTATTCATTTAGAGATGAGATAAATATTTACATTCTTGTTAATTCATATATATAGAGATAGATTGAAAAGAATGTTAAATATGTCTAAGTCAATATTTGGATAGGATGTTGAAAAGTTCAACATACTAATTAAAAAAGTTTTATTTCCTACAATTTTGATATCCACTTTTTGAGGGTTGATTCCCTAGATATACAAAGAAAGTATGGTATGAATTCCTTATACTATCACTATAGGAAATATAAATTATACAAGAGTAATATAATGAGCCAGACATCGAGAATGTTGTTAGTATGACTAACAGATTCTAATCCTATCTAGGATTAAATTATTGAAAGTGTAATCAAAATTATTCTAAAGTACTTGAGAAGTATTTAAGATTTAATTTTGAGAAATAAAAAATGTTACTACATAAATGATAGAAAGTCTATCATTGGGATTGTTGTTATCTATAGTAAAGAAATAATTTGCTAGAAAAGTTTTAAGCAAATTGTTATTACATACCTCATTATGGAAGCCAAATTTGCTACATAGGATGTTGCAAATAAGAATTTATTTTGGATTCAGTAGGTATAAGCTATTTTAAAAGTTTCTCTAGTACATCACATGTATCTCTCTATTGTGATAATAATGGAGCCTTAGCTTATAGCAAGGGAACTTGAGTCTCACACTGAAATCTAGAATATTTTGAAAGGCATTAAGATATTATCAAATCAATTGTTCGAATGAGGCATTCTAGCCTTGCCGAAAATAGCATTAACCATTAACTTGGTTAATCGATTGATTAAAGTCAAAAGTTAGTAATAGTTAAACTTAATCTTGAAAAGATGAGTTTCTAATACTATACATAATGGATCTAGTGCAAGTGAGAGATTGGTAGTAGTATGTGCCCTAGCAGCTATATAATAGTTATATAATAGTAGATATTAATTCCTAATGGCACAATAATATATTCATAATGTGGAAAGGGTTTTATATTATTGAATAGAGCCCTTAAATATTTATAAAAGGATCTATTCTCAAGTGTTGAGAATATGGGAGATAGATCGCTCTTGTACAAATATTTTAAATATGTTCATGGTCATAAGATTAAGGACTAGGCATCATTGATTCTGAAAGACCATCACCTCTATTTGTTTTCTATAATTAGTATGTGATACAGATGATTATAGAGGCAGTGAGTCTTATGCTGCTTGACATATAATGTCAATACAAACATCTAGATATTCATAGCATGAATAGTCAAACTATGACATTAGATGATAATAATATGGGGATTTACTACTTGTCAATTATTTATCATCTAGGTCATAATAGTGCATATAATCCTTTTAATTGAGGGATACTATATCTCATACATTGGTGGTTAGGATTTATTACTGCTTAGATAGACATACTATTCATGTATAGATACATGCCATGTGATGGTTCTAATTTGTTATGTATGAAGATAAGTGATCGCCAAGATAGAATTCATTACCTCGAGTAAACAAAGTTAAGATCCTATGCTATCTGGTTATTCTTGATACTTAAGTTCCTGGCCAAGATAGTAAGATTCACTAGAAAGAGTTTCTAGTAGGAATCTAATATCATCAAGAATTAGAACTGAGATAAGGACATAGAATCGAGGCATATTAGGGCTTGACATAGACCATTATCCTAACCTAGATTGGGATCTCTAATAAAGGGACTCTAGTGCATGATGATTTATGATCGATGGTTCATGTCATGTTTAAAGTTATCAACAATAAACATTCATTTCTAATTAGGTACTCATGACATGGAATGCTTGTTGTATCTTAAGACTTATTGGACTAAGTGTGATGTTATACTTCGTCTTAAGAAGATGAGTTTCTAATACTAAGTCGAATGGCTCTAGTGCAAATGGGAGATTGATAGCAGTATATGCCCTAAGAGCCATATAATACTTATGTAATAGAAGATATTAATTCCTAATGGCATAATAATATATTCATAATGTGAAAAGGGTTTTATATTATTGAATATAGCCCTTAAGTATTTGTAAGAGGATTTATTCTCAAGTGTTGAGAATATAAGAGACAGATCACTCTTGTACAAATATTTTAAATATCTTCATGGTCATAGGACTAATGATTGGGTATAAATAATTCTGAAAGACCACCTCTGTATGTTTTTTATAATTAGTATGTGATACAGATGATTATAGAGGTAGTGAGTCTCATGTTGCTTGACATATGATGTCAATACAAATATGTGGATATTCATAGGATGAATAGTCCAACTATAACACTATATGATAATAATATGGGGTTTTACTACTTGTCGATTATTTATCATCTAAGTCATAATAGTGCATATAATCCTTTAACTTGAGGGATACTATATCTCATATATCAGTGGTTAGGATTTATTACTGCTTAGATGGATGTACTATTCATGTACAGATATATGGCATGTAATGGTTCTAATTTGTTATGTATAGGGATAAGTGATCGCCAAGATAGAATTCATTACCTCGAGTAAACGAGGTTAAGATCCTATGCTACCTAGTTATTCTTGATACTTAAGCTTTTGGTAAGACAATAAGATTCAATAGAAAGAGTTTCTAGTAGGAATCTAATCTTATCAAGAATTAGAACTAAGATAAGGTCATAGAATCAAGGCATATTAGGGTTTGACATAAACCATTACCATAGTCGAGATTGAGATCTTTAATGAAGGGATTCTAGTGTATGATGATTTATGATTGATGGTTCATATGATGTTTAAAATTATCAACTATAAACATTCATTTCTAATTAGGTAGTCATGACATGGAATGCTTGCTATCCCTCAATACTTATGGGATTAAATATGAAGTGGGGATCTCACATTAGTAGGGAAAAATATTTTCTCGTTCCCATTGCTAATTAGACATGAACCTAGAAAGTCATACACCTAATAGTGATCACCTTCCAAATGTAAAAGGTTTACCATAATAATTAATTAAAGTGTTTAATTAATTGATTAATGGTAAAATGATTAAATATGTAATTAAATTTATAAGGACCCTAGCATGTCCTATGAAGTTTTCTGTTTAATTAAATCTTAATTTGTATATGAAGCAAATGAGAAAGATTAAATTGAAAATTGATTTGGCCTAAATCAAAGACTTAATTTAAGCTTAGTGAAAACTCTTAACACATGAGATGTGGCCTAAGCCCATATGTGATATGGAAAAAAGGCAATTTAGGGGTTTGAAAAAAATCACTATTCATGAGCCCATTTGATGGGTTTAGGGGTTAGAGAATTTTCTACTAAAGTTACAATTATAATTACTCTTTTGGTAGATCAAGATGTCCATTTTACCCCTAAAGCATATAATGATCATTTCACCATTTGAAGAAGCAAAGTCAACTTTCCCCCTTCACCAAACAGTGAGCTAGAATAATGTAAAATGATATTTAAGTCTTTGTGAAGACTTAAGTGTTAAGTCTTGGAAAGATATAAAAGCCTTAGCTTTGATGTTGCAAAGAAGAAGAGAACATCATTTTTAACATTTGACGCATTTCTAGAGAGAGAAGTTGAGAGAGAAAGAAAAATGAAGAAAGTGTTTCTTCAATTTTTCTTTTGATCTTCAATTCTTTTCTTTGTTCTTTATGAAAGAATAATTGCTTGCAAATTGAAAATGTATTTAGTCCAAAATAAACCAAAGAGAAACCTTAAACTTGCTAAAGGTTTTTGAGGGAAAATCTTAAATCAAATTGGGCAACCAAAAGAGTGATTCAAGAACACCAAAGAAACTAAGAGGAGACTTGGAGGTGAGCTAGGTGTGGAAGATCTAGAGGCTTCACACTTAGGAAGCTTTTTGGTTAAAGAAAGAAGGAATCTACAAGATGTAATATGATTACTCTTCCTTCTTTTTTAAATGCATATGTATTTTACACACAAATTAATTGATTGCTTAAATGAATTTTGGACCAAAATTGGGTGAAGTGAAATTTTAAAATATTTGAAATTTCACCTCACCACTTTCCTTTCATTGCATTTGGCTCCATCGTCCCTTCATTGTTGTTATTTGTGTTGAAGAAATAATTTGCTAAAAAAGTTCTAAGCAAATTGTTATTATAAATTTCATTGTGGAAGCCAAATTTGCCATATAGGATGTTGTAAATATGAAACTATTTTGGATTCAGCAATTATGAACTATTTAAGAGTTTGTCCAGTACATCATAAGTATCTTTCTATTGTGATAATAATGAAGCCTTAGCTTATGGCAAGGGAACTTGAGTCTCACACTAAAATCTAGCATATTTTAAAAAAATGGCATTAAGATATTATTAAATCAATTGTTGAAATAGGGCATTTTAGCCTTGTAGAAAATGGCATTAACCATTAACTTGGTTAATCCATTGACTAAAGTCAAAAGTTAGTAACAGTTAAGCTTCATCTTGAGAAGATGAGTTTCTAATACTAAGCAGAATGGCTTTAGTACAAGTGGGAGATTGATAATACTTTGTGCCATAGGAGCCATATAATAGTTATGTAATAGTAGATATTAATTCCTATGCATAATAAATATATTCATAATGTGAAAAAGTTTTCATATTATTGAATATAGTCCTTAAGTATTTGTAAGAGGATCTATTCTTAACTGTTGAGAATATGGAAGACAAATCACTCTTGCACAAATATTTTAAGTATGTTCATGGTCATAGATTTAATGACTGGGCATCATTAATTTCGAAAAGGCCATCACCTCTATGTTTTTTATAATCAGTATGTGATATGGATGATTATAAAGGTAGTGAGTCTCATACTACTAGACATATGATGTCGATACAAACATGTGGATATCCATAGGATGAATAGTCAAACTCTAACATTAGATGATAATAATATGGGGTTTTACTACTTGTCAATTATTTATTATCTAGCTCATAAGAGTGCATATAATCTTTTGACTTGAGAGATACTATATCTCATACATAGGTAGTGAGGATTTATTACTGCGTACATAAATGTACTATTCATGTACAGATATATAGCAAGTGATAGTTCTAATTTGTTATGTATAAAGGTAAGTGATCGCCAAGATAAAATTAATTAGTTTGAGTAAACAAGTTTGAGATCCTATATTATATGGTTATTCTTGATACTTAAGACAGTGAGATTCACTAGAAAGAGTTTCTAGTAGAAATCTAATCTCTTTAAGAATTAGAACCGGGATGAGGACATAAAATTAAGACACATTAGGGTTTGACATAAACCATTACCTCAACTGAGATTAGGATCTTTAATGAAGGCATTCTAGTGCATGATAATTTATGATTGATGGTCCATGTGATGTTTAAAGTTATCAACTATAAACATTCATTTCTAATTAGGTAGTCGTGATATGGAATGCTAACTATCACTCACAACTTATGAGACTAAGTGTGAAGTAGGGATTTGGCATTAGTATAGAAAAATATTTTATCATTCCCATTGCTAACTAGACATAAACTTAGAAAGTCACACACTGCGAACCCTTAATTTTGCACCTTCCAGTATGTGTTTGAACCTTAAAAGCACTTAGGCTCGGTAAATAAACCTTCAGAAGTCAAAAACTCTCAAAATGAAAAAATAAAATATTTCTTTTTGGCATTTGAATCACTTTAAAACATTCGGGACTGAGTAACGAGTATAACACAACTGGCATAGTGTAAAACAGATGAGAAATTAGCAAGAATGGGCGAAAATGGGCAAAACGGGCGAAAGCAGGGCCCCTTGCTTCAGAGGCCTGTAGCACTACCGCAAAGCTCTTTGCAGAACCACAAAGGGCTGTGCGGCACTGCTGCAAAGACCTCTGCGATGCCACAAAGGTCTCTGTGGCAACTCCAGCAAAATTTTGATTTTTTGCAATTCCACATATTTGAACAATTTATATGCTCCAAACCTCCTCCTATATATAGGGAGCCTCCCCACACTTTAAAAGACCAACTTTTAGAGTTTGAAAAGCATTACTTCAAGCAAAACACTTTGCATTTGCTCTTTGCTTCGCAAAGCGAGTTAGGGGTTTCTCCTTGATTCTTACCCAACTAGTTTAAGGCTTTCCGTTGCCTGGTTGTTCAAGGCAAGACTCTTGCCCAAGGCTCATGTCTGTAGCCTAAGGCTAGCCGTTGCCTACCGTCAGAGGCCAATCACCATCCAACGCTAGCCGTCGCTTATCGTCAGCCATCCTAGGCTAGTTGCCACCCTCTAAAGCCAGCCACCGCCCGCCATCTAAAGCCAGCCACCGCCCGCCATCCGAGGCAAGCTTGTTTTCCCTTAATTTCATTGCTTTTTTTAGTTAGTTAATTAAATTGATTCATCTAGATTGCCAGCTAATCAACTCGGTAATCAATCAAATTAATTAATTAACTTAACCCTCTTTTAATCAATCAATCAAAACATGATAAAGTGGCTAGGCAAAACTAACCCCTTCGCAAGATGGGAGAACTGCATGGATTCTGATTCCCATTCAAAGGGATACGTAGGCATGGTTGGTTCAGGCATCGAATCCAATTAAAATTAATCAACTATCCCTCTATCACCTTCTCCACTTACTTTTGTGTTTGTTTCCTTGCTTTATTATTAAGATTAGTTTGGAGAATGTGTGACTTCCCTAGAACCCATAAGGGCTAGAGGAAGTATCCCCTAAGTTTGGATTTCATTGTAACATTAACTCTCTTTTATTTCAAATCCTGATTATGTATAAAATTTGTGGATTGAATGATCTTGCATATTATAAATTGTTCATGCATTTTAATTTATTCATGAAATATATTTTAAGTCACATTTATATTACTTGGCCAAACTTATTTTGTTAAATTAAACTGAAAACCTAGTCCCTGAATCCTCTTTGGTTTCAAGGCTAATGATCTTTTTCCTTTGGGTAATAATTAGAGTCAAATGAGTTTTTTTCCTTATATTTTCCCAAATAGAAATAAATTAAGGTGGCGACTCCTAAAAATAATTTTCAAATCTATCAAAGATAAGCCTGAGGGCTTCCTCATGAGTTCTTTCCCAAATAATCATTTCGATTCCCTTTAGCGGATCAAACCGGTGCTCGGGCGGGGCCTCACAGTTGGTGACTCCACTGGGGGGTAACTTTCTTTTAATAAAAGGAAAAAATAAATGAACTACTAATTGGTTTAAAAAGTGTTTGGCCTTGTAATATAATGGTGACTTTTGCATGCATCAATTGCATAGGCTCTTTGCCATCCAATCTAGTTCTAGGAAAACAATGGATTGAGTAGCATCGAGTGGGTAACCCTCCTTGGGTCTATTCGCCAATAGTGAAATCATTCACCCTGTGATGAATCCTTTTATTCTTTCAAAGGTGTAATGAGTATGCATATACTATTGGACCCACACAAGGCTCTTTGACTCACATGTGGTTAGGTATATCGCTGCTCTAGTGTGACAGGTACCCAAATCAAACCACCCTTACCTTTTCATGTAACTAACTCGGATCCTAGCCTTAGGTTGTATGTACCATAATTAGGACCTTGCATCTTTACATTTTCATGAAAACTTTTCCTCATGCATCCATATTGTATAATAAAACATGCATTCATCTTAAGTCTAGGTTATACCTTGAACCGGAGAAGGGTTATATACTCACTTTTATCCCAACACCTTCACTTTTAAACTTTAGACACTCTCACGTCTATCACATTCACCTTTGCCCCCACAAACCTTAAGCCATCACCCTAAACCTTACCCTTTTACCTTAGCCTTTAACCTAAACACCAATACCCTAACCCTAAACCTTACTCCTTTACCTTAGCCTTTTATCCTAAATACCAATACCCTAACCCTAAACTTTACCCCTTTACCTTAGCCCTTAGCCTAAACACTAATACCCTAACCTTAAACCTTACCACTTTACCTTAGCCTTTAACCTAAACACTAATATCCTAACCTTAAAACCATACCTCGTTACCTTAGCCTTTAACCTAAACACCAATACCCTAGCCCTAAACCTAAAACCTCATTTCCCTATACTTGACCTCAAACATGTCTAACCTTAAACACTGTTACCTTAACCTTACCCAAAATGCCTCCACCCTAAATAGTAACCTAAAAACATCTCTAGCCTCCTCTTACCCATCCTTGCCAACCTAGCCATAAGACACCGTCTCCTAACATCCTTGTTCCATTACCTTCAAAACCAATCCATTACCCCCAGATTGATAGATGATTATAGCCTATACCCCAAATCATCAAGACACTACCCTAAGCTAATACCTTTGACCCAACACAATATCCTTAAGCCCAATACCTATGACCCATCACCTTTTAAGACCAGTTTGTTACCCTTAAGCCTAACAACTTTGGCCCAACACACTACCTTAAACCCAATATCCTTGGTTTAGTTTACTACCCTAAGTCCAAAACATTTGGCCCATCATACCTTAAGCCTAAAAAAAAAAAAAAATGGTTGGCTCATGACATAATAAGGAAGCCTTTTCTCTTAGGATCTGCATGCCAATATCTTCATCACCTCTTCTGTTCCATACCCGTCACTTACCTTATTGCTTTGGTTTAAAGGTACTAATGGCCTACTCGCTTGATATGGCTTCCTTGACCACACTTGTGACCAGAGTCCTTAAGAAGCAAGAAGAACATTTCTAAGCTATCCTAGCTGCTCAGCATGCCTAGTTTGAGGAACAAAGGCAATTCATCATTAAGGAAGTTTGAGCTATGATTAGCCAAGCCACCCTTAGCCATTCTAACCTAAACCTTATCTTGAACTCGACCAATCCTAGCCCAAATTTGAGCCAAACCAACCCATATCTAAACCAAGGTGAGGAAGTTTTCTCTTATCCAAACACTAGATTACTCATGGAGAAACTTAAAGCCATGGAAAGAACCATCAAATCCCTAAAGCACCAAGATGATCTAATTGATATGGACAGTTTAACCTTATTCCCTAATGCCAAGCTTCCTCCTAAATTTAAAAGGCCTGAACTGGAGAGATTTGATGGAACCACTTGCCCTAAGACCCATCTAAAGATATATATGGGGATAATGAAACCTTTAGGAGTTAGCGATGAGCTCCTTGCTCAACTATTCCAACAATCACTAACCGGTGTTACTAAGAAATGGTTCTTTTCACTAGACAAGAGCAAGAAAAGGACATGGAATGATATCTGCTGTGCATTTGTTGAGCAATATCATATAATAGTGAAGTGGATGTCACTATACGTGACTTGGAAACTACGAAGTAGCTTCCAAAGGAGTCTTTCTCCATATTCCTTACAAGGTGGAGGGCTAAAGCTACCTAAATGCTAAATAGACCAACAGAGCAAGAACAAGTGGACATCCTTGTCAAGAATTTACTTACAACATATCAAGCCCACTTATTAACCCAATACCTACCCATTTTCATGGCTTTAATTGCAACTGCATTAAAGGTTGAAGATTGCATCCAAAGTGCATCATTTTAACCTGAATTCCTCATCGCCAACCTGAACAGTGATGGAGAACCCAAACCCAATTCAACCCCACCTTACCTTAGCCCCAAGTGGTATGACATGGAAGAGTTCAAGTTTGACTAATCTGACCTGTTTGAGGTTAAATCTCCAAGTCTAAGTTTGAGTCTCAGTCCAAATCCCAGAGTCTGAGTCTAAATTCGAGTCTAAGTCTATCATCTTATTTTCTTTTATTTTTCGTCAATCATGTTGATTCCTTTTTGTTATCTTGTAATAAAATTTTCTATTGTAATAAAACATTCACATCTTTTTAATTATTTATGAACTCGTCTAAACATGGATGAGCTTTTAAAAAAAAAAAGAGGAGAAAAAGAGAAATGAACATCAATTAAATCCACCACAATTGAGGTGCCATCAACAATTTGCTTTGCCAGCTCCTAACTAAAGCAGGTCTAGAAATAGACCTCTCATCAAATAATTGAAGCACAAAACTAAACGATATACCTCAACAAGGGGCAACAAGTTCTTCAAATCCAAAATTTAAATGTTAAAGCCCCTCAAAATGAAGAAAAGCAACAAATCATGGTGGAATGTTTTCTCTTAATCCAAGCTCGCTAAGTTGAAAACCCGAAAGGGCGGCTTAGGCAAAAGTTCAAAAAAAAAAAAAAGTAAGAAAGCTCATCCTAGTCATCTTTCAAAGTTTATCAAATCATCTTCAATTAATCTATCTCATCTCATGTCTTCAAAGTCATCTGTCCTCACTAGCTTGCTCATTCTCTAAAATGATATTGTCTTCCACACCTTTATATCATAGTGGGGGTATGTCTTTCTAGGTTGTCATCATCTTTTGTTAATCTGTCTCATTGCTTAGATCAAAGAGCTTAGACATAATCTCTCACATTGCTAGTCTATCATGTCTCTTTTCATCAGTCCTTTAGCCACTCCTTAAGGCACTTCCTTTCATCCAGTCTGTCATCTACATTCAAGCCAATAAAGTGTCACTCTAAAAGTCTCTTTAATCTCAAGACAACAAAGTTAGCCTGGCTTGTTTCTTTTCTATGAATAATGCTATAGATAGTAAAATCATACGACCTCCCTGATCCTTTTCAAAATTTCCAACCTGCTCTTTGAACCATTCCCCAACTTCAAAATGTACCATTCCATCTTTTCAAGCTCAAGCCTCATACCACCCTTTCCTTGACAAAATCTCATCATCTTTTAAGGGCCAAGCCCATGGGCAAAACAAAAGATACTAAGTCCTTCAAGACTCATCATCCTTAAAGGCAGCTTTCTCTAGCATAACCAAAATTGAGTCATGTCTTGCAAAGCTTAAGAAGGGCTTGAACCTCTCAAAATTTCATCATCCTTGAAAAGACCAAGCCTCTTTGGCAAATTACAACCGAGTGAAAGCCTGCCAGATGGGCAAGAAAATCTAATGCATCCATGTTAAAAGGCAAACCTATATCCATGAAGCCTACAACCAAAACCTTTAACACCATACCTAAGATAAAGCCAACCATCCTCCAAAAAGGTCCAAAGCACCCTTAACCAAAGCCTTTAAGCCTAGCCTTCACAATGAAGCCCAAGCCCAAAAGCCTTTACCATGAAGTCCAAACCAAGAAACCTTCACCATGAAGTCTAAGCCTAAAAGTCTTCACCATAAAAGCCAAATCAAAAAGTCTTCACCATGAAGCCTAAACCTAGAAGCCTTCATCATAAAAACTAGTCCCCAAAAGCCTTAACTATGAAGCCCAAGCCTAGCCTTCACTATAAAGCCCAAACTAAAAAGCCTAATCCTAGCTTTCACCATTCACAAAAGACCATTATCTCCTCCAAAGCTAAATTGACCAAACCTTCCCCAACTAATTTCCTAGCCTGACCTATCCTTTAAGCTAGACCTAACTGAGCCAAAAACAAAACTTGACCAAGTCTTCCAAATAAACTCCCCAAAGGTTGCAACTTGACCAAACCAAAGTTGTAGACCTGACTAAGCCTTCCACATGATCTTCTCTAAGGACAAGCCCTACAAGCTGACCTTCCCCAAACCTTACAATCTAATTATCTCCAAAAACCTGACTTTCCTGATCTAGCTCTCCAATTCAGCCTTAAACCAAAGTCAGACCTATTTAAGTTGAACAGCCCAATCTTTTCCAAGACCACACCTAGGCTAAATTGATAGCCATTAACTAACCAATCTCACCTCTAAACTAGGCAATCAACCAAAAAACCAAATGACCAAACCACTTTCCTCTATCATTCTAAAGTGGGGGCATATCCCTTCCAAATATTCACCTTTCTAAAATGGGGGCATCATTCTCCCAAAGATCAGCACTTGTATATCAGGCTGACTCTTCACAGGTTAAAGGTATTAGATCATTACATAATCATTTAGCATTTTTGTGTTGAATAGGAACATCATTTTCATTCCTACCAGAAAGGACCACTACTGTTCCTACCAGATAGGATAGTTATCTTTACCATTCCTACCAGATAGGATGGTCATCTTTTCTCGCTCCTACTAGACAGGACAATTATCTTTACCATTCCTACCAGATAGGATGGTCATCTCAGATCCTACCAGACAGGATCGTCATTATCATTCCTACCAAACAGGGCTGATAAATTGCCAATCCTACCAGAAAGGATGATCATACCTACCAGAAAGGACCAATACTTTGCTTTCCTACTAGACAGGAATATTACTTTCAAATCCTATCAGACAAGATCGTCATTATCTTTCCTACCAGACAGGAATTGCCATTTTCTTCTTGCTGCTTCCAAATATACCGGGGGCATCCACTTCGCTTTCATATATACCAGAGGCATCCTTATCAGAATCCACTTCGCTTTCAAATATACCAGGGGCATCCACTTCGCTTTCAAATATATCGAGGGCATCCACTTCGCTTCCAAATATACCGGAGGCATCCTTATCAGAATCCACTTCACTTCCAAATATACCAAGGGCATCCACTTTGCTTCTAAATATACCAAGGGCATCCACTTCACTTCCAAATATACCAGGGGCATCCACTTCGCTTCCAAATATACTAGAGGCATCCTTATCAGAATTTCTTGCCATTCCTAAATATACCGGGGCATCCTCTTCACTCTTAAATATACCGGGGGCATCCTCTTCGCTCTCAAATATACCGGGGGCATCCACTTCGCTTCCAAATATACCGGGAGCCTCCTCTTCATTTCACACTTATCAAAATTTTCTCGCCACTTCCAAATATACTAGGGGCATCCTTTTCATTTCACAATTATCAGAATTTCCTGTTGCTTCCAAATATACCAGGGGCATCCTCTTTATTTCACAATTATCAGAATTTCCTATTGCTTCCAATTATTCTGAGAGCATCTACTTTACTTTCAAATATACTGAGGGCATCCTCTTCACTCCCAAATATACTGGGCGCATCCACTTCGCTTTCAAATATACCGAGGGCATCTTATTCATTTCATACTTATCAAAATTCCCTACCGCTTTTAAATATACCGGGGGCATCCTCTTTGCTTTCAAATATACCAGGGGTATCCTCTTCATCCTCAAGTTCATTGTCATCAAAATCGCCTTTCAGACAAAGACAATTTAGATGAAGGGGCAACTGTGAACCCTTAATTTTGCACTTCTAGTATGTGTTTGAACCTTAAAAACACTTAGGCTCGGTAAATAAATCTTCAGAAGTCAAAAACTCTCAAAATGAAAAAATCAAAATATTTCTTTTTGACATTTGAATCATTTCAAATCATCCGGGACTGAGTAACGAGTATAATGCAACTAGAATCGTGTAAAACGGACAAGAAACGAGCAAGAATGAGCGAAACAGGCGAAAGCGGGGCACATTGCCGCAAAGGCCTATGGAACTGCCGCAAAGCCCTCTGCGAAAATGCAATGGGCTATGCTGTACTGCCACAAAGACCTCTACGATGCCGCAAAGGCCTCTGCTGCAATTTCGATGAAATTTTGATTTTTTACAATCCCATATCATATTTGAACAATTTCTATGCTCCAAACCTCCTCCTATATATAGAGGGCCTCCCCACACTTCAAAAGACCAACTTCTAGAGCTTGAAAAGCATTACTTCAAGCAAAATGCTTTGCGTTTGCTCTTTGCTTCGCAAAGCAAGTTGGGGGTTTCTCCTTGATTCCTACCCAACTAGTTTAAGGCTTTTCAACGACTGCCTGTTTGAGGCAAGTCTCTTGCCCAAGGCTTGTGTCCGTTGCCCAAGGCTAGCCACTGCCCGCCGTCCGAGGCCAGCCACTATACAATGCTAGCTGCCACTTGTCATCTGCCATCCTAGGCTAGCCGCCGCCCACCAAAGCTAGCCGCCGCTTGCTGTCTAAAGCCAGCCACTGCTCGCCATCCGACTTTCCCTTAATTTCATTGCTTCTTTTAGTTAGTTAATTAAATTGATTCATTAGTTAATTAAATTGATTCATCTAGGTTGCTAGCTAATCAACTCGATAATTAATCAAATTAATTAATTAACTCAACCCTCTTTTAATCAATCAATCAAAACATGAAAAAGTGGCTAGGCTAAACTAACCCCTTCGCAAGATGGGAGAACTACGTGGATTCTGATTCCTATTGAAAGGGATACATAGGCATGGTTGGTTCAGACATCAAATCCAATTAAAATTAATCAACTATCCCTCTATCACCTTCTCCGCTTACTTTTGTGTTCGTTTCCTTGCTTTATTATTAAGATTAGTTTAGGGAATGTGTGACTTACCTATAACGCATAAGGGCTAGAGGAGGTATCCCCTAAGTTTGGATTTCATTGTAATATTAACTCTCTTTTATTTCAAATCCTGATTATGTATAAACTTTATGGATTGAATGATCATGCATATTATAAATTGTTCATGCATTTTAATTTATTCATGAAATATATTTAAGTCACTTTTATATTACTTGGCCAAACTTATTTTGTTAAATTAAACTCGAAACCTAGTCCCCGAATCCTTTTTGGTTTTGAGGCTAGTGATCTTTTTCCTTTGGGTAATAATTGGAGTCAAATGGGTATTTTTTTCCTTATATTTTCCTAAAAAAAATAAATTAAGGTGGTGACTCCAAAAAACAATTTTCAAATCTATCAAAGATAAGCCCGAGGGCTTCCTCGTGAGTTCTTTCCCAAATAAGCATTTCAATTCCCTTTAGCGGATCGGACCGGTGCTAGGGTGAGGCCTCACACACACCTAATAGTGATCACCTTTCAAGTGTAAAAGTTTTACCATAATAATTAATTAAAGTGTTTAATTAATTGATTAGTGGTAAATGATTATACATGTAATTAAATTTACAAGGAACCTAGCATGTCCTGATGTTAAATCTAAAAAGGTTTCAATTCAATTAAATCTTAATTTGTATATGATGCAAATGAGAAAAATTAAATTGAAAATGATTTGGACTAAATCATATACTTAATTTTAAGCTTAGTGAAAACCCTTAACACATGAGATGTGGCCTAAGCCCATATGTGATATAGAAAAGAGGCAATTTAGGGATTAGAGAAAATTCACTATTCATAAGCCTATGTGATGGGTTTAGGGGTTAGAGAATTTCTATGAAGGTTAAAATTGTACTTACATCTTTCAGCTAATGGAAATGTCCATTTTTCCCCTGAATGATAAAATGGTCATTTCACCATTTGAAGAAGCAAAGTCCACCTTTGCCCCTTCATCAATGATGAGCTAAAAAGGGTGGAATGATCTTTTGGTGCAAAGACTTAATGGTTAAGTCTTCTAAAGGATATAAAAGGTATGAGTTTTTATGTTGAAAATGGGAGTAAACATGATTTTTTGAGTTAAAGCAATTTTGAAGAGAAAAAAGTTGAGATAAAAAGAAAAGAAGAAATAGTTTCTTTAAGTTTTCTTTTAATCTCCAATTCTTTTTCTTAGTTCTTTGTAAAAGAACAAAATTGCTTGTAATTTGAAAATGAGTTTAGTCCAAAACAATCAAAGAGGAACCTTATATTCCTAAAGGTTTTTGAGGAAGATCTTAAATTAATTTGGCAACTAAGAGAGGGATTCATAAACACCAAAGAAACCAAATGGAAACTTAAAGGTGAGCTAAGTGTGGATGATCTAGAGGCTTCACACTTGGGAAGCTTTTTGATAAAGAAAGAAGGAACCTTTAAGAGATAATATGATTACTCTTCCTTCTTCTTTCTATGCATATATCTTTTACACATAAATTAATTGAATTGCTTGAATGAATCTTGGACCAAAATGGGTGAAGTAAAATTTTAAAATGTTTGAAATTTCACCCCACCACCTTACTTCCACTGTGTTTCGTTCCACCATTCCTTCAGTGTTTAGGGTAAGGCCAGGGCAAGGTGCTTAGGGTATATGGTCAAGGTAATGGTATTTGAGATAAAGGCTAGGATAAAGGTTTTAGGTTAAAGGTTAGGGTGATAATTTTAGGTTTGTGGGGGTAAAGGTGATTAGGATAGAAGTGAGTGTCTTTAAGGTTTAGGAGTGAAAGTGTTTGGATGGAGGTGAGAGTGTCTAGGGTTTTAGGCTAAGTGCTAAAGTAAATGGATAATGGTCTTTAGGTCAAAGATTTAGTGTGATGGTTTAAGGGTTATCGGATAAGGTGATGGGGTATATAAGAGAGGTGTTTGAATGGAGGTAAGAATGTTTGACCCTTCTTCAATTCAAGGTTCAACCTAGACTTGAGATGAATGCATGTTTTCTTATGCAATATGAATGTATAGGGAAAAAATTTCATGAGAATGCAAATATGCAAAGTTATAATTATGGTACATATAAACTAAGGCTAGGATCTAAGTTTATTATATGAAAGGGTTAGGGTGGCTCGGTTTGGGTACCTGTCACACTAGAGTAGCGATATACCTAATCACATATGAGTTAAAGAGCCTTGCATTGGTCCAACAGTATGTACATACTCATTACACCTTTAAAAGGATCAAAGGATTCATCATAGGGTGGATGATTTCACTATTGGCTAATAGACCCAATAAGGATTACCTACTCGATGGTACTCACTATCCATTATTTTCCTAAAACTATGTTGAACAGTAAAGAGCCTATGCAAGTGATGCATGCAAAGTCACAATCATATTAAAAAGACAAGCTCTTTTTAAACTAGTTAGTAGTCAACTTATTTTTTCTTTCAACAAAAGAAAGTTAGTCCCTAGTGGAGTCATCAGCTGTGAGGCCTCGCCTGAGCACCACTCTGATCTGTTAAAGGGAATAAAAATGCTCTTTTGGAAAAGAACTTACGAGGAAGCCCTCGCGCTTATATTTGATAGATTTGAAAATTATTTATTAGAGTCACCACCTTAATTTATTTTTATTTGGGAAAATATAAGGAAAAAACCCATTTGATTCTAATTATTACCCAAAGGAAAAAAATCACTAGCCTCAAAACCAAAAGGGATCCATGGACTAGGTTTTCACTTTATTTTAACAAAATAAGTTTGGCCAATTAATATAAAAGTTACTTAAAATATATTTCATGAACAATCTAAAATGCTTGAATAATTTATAATATGCATGATCATTCAATTCATACATTCAACAATAAAATGAATACAAGTAAAGTCCAAAAGAAAGTTATCATTACAATAAAAAATCC
Organism: Reutealis trisperma; assembly: GCA_947687605.1. NCBI lineage: Eukaryota > Viridiplantae > Streptophyta > Magnoliopsida > Malpighiales > Euphorbiaceae > Reutealis > Reutealis trisperma. The sequence goes on along the minus strand of CANTUT010000235.1, from coordinate 324,089 downwards.
TAAACATAGGGGATACCTCTTCTAGCCTTTATGGGTTCTAGGTGTTAGAGGGTATGCCCTAGAGTAATGTATATGTTATGTAAATGTAAAACATTATCCCTAATGGCAATAAAATATATGTTTATAAATGAAATTGTTCCATTATATTAAATGTATATTTGTAGTCCATAAGTATTTTTCAAAAGAGGATCTATTCTCAAGTGTTGAAAATATGGATGGTAGATACCTCCTAAACAAATATTTTAAAATGTTCGTGGTCATAGGATTAATGACTGGGCATCATTAATTCCGAAAGACCATCACCTCTGTTTATAACTATAATCAGTATGTGATACTTATGATTATAGAGATAGTGAGCATCATACTATTTGACAAATGTTGTCGATATAAACATGTGGATATTCATAGGATGAATGATCAAACTGTGACGTTAGATGATGATGACATGGAGTTTTATGCTAGTCAATAAACATCATCTAGGTCATAATTGTACATATAGTCCTTTGACTTGAGGGACACTGTATCGCATTTATTGGTAGTTGGAATTTATTGCTACTTACATACTAATGCTATTTAAGTATTGGTATATGGTATGTTATATTTCTAACTAAATATAAATGGAGGTAAGTGATCGCCAAGAGAGAATTCATTAACTTGAATAAACAAGGAAGGAATCCTATGCTATATGATTATTCTTGATAATCAAATCCTTGGCCAAGGTAATAAAGATTCACTAGAAAGGGTTTCTAGTAGGAATCGATTTTATCAAGAATTAAAATTGAGATAAAGACATATAATCGAAGCATATTAGGGTTTGACAAATCTATGACCCTAGCTAAGATTGGGATTTCATAATGAAAGGATTTTAGTGTACGTTAATTATGATCAGTGGCCCATGATATGAGTAAGTAATAAAACACTAATATTCATTCTAATTAGGTAGTTATGATATGCAATGCTAGGCGTCACTCTTGACTTATCGGACTAAGGGTGAAATAGGGATTTCACATTAGTGAAAAAAAGTATTTTCTTGAGCCCATTGCTAATTTGACATGAACCTAGAATGTCACACACCCAAAAGTATTCACCTTCCAAGGATAAAAGGTTTACCATAATAATTAATTAAAGTGTTTAATTAATTGACTAATGGTAAAAGGATTGAACTTATAATTGAATTTACAAAGACCCTAGCATGTTTTGAAGTTTAAATCCAAAATGATATCTTATTAATTAAATCCTAATTTATATATGATATACATGACAAGGATTAAATTAATTAAAGCTATGGATGAGTTAAAAGAATTGATTTTGAGCTTAGGACTAAACCCAAAATTGCCTAAGCCCATTTGAGAAATGGAGAGAGCCAATTTAGGGGTTAAAGATTATCCATAACCCTAAAGCCCATATGATGAGTTTAGGGGTTAGAAATTTTCTCCAACCCTAAAGCCCATGTGATGGATTTAGGGGTTAGAGAAATTTAACTAAGGTCAAAATAGTCTTTTAACTACTTAAGGCTTAATATAAGTTATAATAAACCGTAAAGGGTAAATTGGTCTTTTCCATTTAAGCTTAAAGTAAAAAAGCAAATTAAATATCTCATTTGTCCCCTATTATTCAACATAGTTGTTGGCTATAAAAATAAAATGATGTTATTTAATTTGCTAGTTTTTATGCACATCTTAATCAAGAGAGAAACCTTAGTAACTATGTATTAAGAGAAAAGAAAGAGAAGAATTGTTCTTTAATTTTTATTGAGAGAAAAGAAAGAGAAGAACTGTTCTTCAATTTTCTTGTTCTTTGTTCTTTGTGAAAGAACCAAAGGTTTCTTTTGTTGAAAAGAAACATCTATAGCAATTAGAAGAAATCAAATCACCAAGGATTTATTTTAGAAGATCTTATATCCATTTGGGCTACCATGAGAGAGAATCAAGAACATCTAAACAAATCTGAGTGAGCCTTGGAGGTAGAGCTTGGTGTGGACAATCTAGAGGCTCTACATTTAGGGAGCTTTTGGAGAGGAAAGAAGAATTGTAGTTCATACGCTTCAAGAGGTAATATGATTACCACTTCATCTTTTTTCTTTTTTATATGTTTTACACATTAATTAGATGATTGGATGAATGTTTATTGGATCCATTTGGGTGTAAGTGAAATTTTAAATTGTTTGAAATTTCACCCACCATATTGCTTCCGCTTAATTTGTGCCCAATATTCCTTCACTAACAAAGTCACACATTCCCAAACTAAATCTAGTAACAAAGTAAAGGGAACAAAATAAGAGTAAGTGAAGAAGATGATAGGAGGAGAGTTAATTAGTTTTTAATTGGATTTGATGCTTGAACCAAGCATGCCTATGTATTACTTTGAATGGGAATCAGAACCCACGTTGTTCTCCTTTCTTGCGAAGGGGTTAGCTTAGCCTAGCTATTTTATCATGTTTTGATTGATTAATTTAGCTAATTGATTACCAAGCAGAGTTAATTAAGTTAGATTCTAATTGACTACTTTAGCGAATCAAGAATTAGGCAAGGAGCCTTAGAACATGAATCCCAAAGAGGAAAATAATAAATAAAATGAAGAAAAAAGGAAGAGAAAAGGGAAAGAAACTTATGTCAAATGGCAGGCGATGGGTAGTCTTGGACAAGGGGCAACGACTTGCCTTAGATGGCGAGTGGCAGCTTGCTTTAGATGGTGGGTGGTGGCTACCCTCAAATGGTGTGGTGGCTTGCCTCAAATGGTGGGTAGGGACTAGTCTTAGACAGCGGGCGGCAACTAGTCTCGGACGACAAACATGAGCCTTAGGTAATAGATTTGCCTCGAATAAGCAGGTGGATAGCCTTTAACTAGTTGAGTAGGAATCAAGGAGAAACCCCCTAATATGCTTTGCGAAGCAAGGAGCAAATGCAAAGTGGTTTGCTTGAAGTTAATAATGTTTAAGCTTTGGAAGTTGGTACTTTGAAGTGTGGAGAGGTCCTTTATATATAAGGTGAACATTGGAGGAGCAAAACACTAAAGTTCTGATGTGGGATCACAAAAATAAGACAATTCGCCAGAGTTGCCGCAAAAGGCTCTACAACACTACAGAGGTGTATGCAGCAGTGTCATACAAATTTTTGCAGCTCAATAGAGGGCTCTGTAGCAACAGGCCCATTTTTGCTTATTTTGCCCTTTTCTTCTTGTGGACCCTTAATTTTGCACCTTCCAGTATGTGTTTAAACCTTAGAAGCACTTAGGCTTAGTAAATAAACCTCAAAAATCAAAAACTCTCAAAATGGGAAAATCAAAACATTTCTTTTTAACATTTGAACACTTTCAAATCATCCAGGATTGAGTATGAGTACAACACAACTTGAATTATGAAAAAATGGACAAGAAACGAGCAAGAATAGATGAAAACTGTAAAACAGGCCCGTTGCTGCAGAGGCCTTTATAGAACCGCAGAGGCCTCTGTAGAACTGCAAAGGCCTATGTGGTCACAAAGCTCTCTACGGCAACTCTGGTGAAAATCCTATTTTTTGCAATCCCACATTGGAATTTGATGCCTTCTATTGTAACAACCCACACCTACCCTAGGAGTTTCGTGATCTAATTTCTTGAATTTAGACCTATTATGTCTAAGTAAGTGCTTTTATGAAATCTATGAGTTATGTGATTGATGAGTATATGGCATGTTAGATTAGCTCTAATATGCATAATATGAATTATTATTGGTGAAGTAAGTGATTTATATGAAATGCATAAGCATAAAAATATTTATTTCAGGTAAATTGAATTTTCATACACAAAGCGATTTTTAAGCATAAAATAATTTTTATGAGCATTTTTAAAATATTTTTGAATAAATATTTTGGAGGAAATTTTAATGAAAATAATAAGAAAAATATTTTATTTTTAATTATCAATAATCAGCCCATAAATTAATTGAAAAGACTAATTTCCCAAAAGCCCATTACACCAAAACACTCCTCACCTAGCTCATTAAGGGTAATCTTAGAAATTGCCCAAAACCCTAAATATTTAAAGGAGAATTTAGTATAAAGATTTATGCATAAGAAGGGTTATGGTACCATAGCTAGACCTAATGGTAATCATTTAAAAAATAGCATTAAAGATATGCAATCACATATGGCACAATAAAAATAGATGTTTAACTTATCAAACAAAAGATAAATAACAATGTAGTTCCAAAAAGAATATAAGTTACAGCAATAATCACAAAGGTTCTTTATTATAGTTGAGTAATCAAAAAATAGTTTTGGAGCAAATGTCCTTTGGCAACACAAGCTTTTAAAGCAATCATTTAGCATAATTAAAAGTAGGAAGGAACTTGGGTTTCAAGATATCAAAGGTTCACATAACACAATCATAATAACTTGTACTTATAACTTGAACATAATGTTTACTCACCTTGTGGTTCCTTCGCTCCTAGTACACATAGCCTTTTTGAACCTCTAAAACTCCTCAAGCTATAGCATAATATTTAATTCAATACTTAGTATTTATTTAATCATGATGTTATCCTATCTCATAACTATCCTATGCATATATAATACTCACATACACTTAGAGTTGCACATAGAAGTACACTCATCACTTGCACACCACATATTGACTTTAAAATTCTTGTACACTTAGTCTTTATAGGCCCATATGAAAATACATTATAATTATGTTAATAGCTTTCTAAGGTCAACATAATATCATTACCTTAATATCAATTCACTTTAACAATCATCTTAGTACACTTAACACTTCCATACATGTCAACTTATCAATAGCCTTTCAAGTGTCATGCCTATCTATTATGCCCAATTCATTCAATCAGTCTCTTCATCAATTCGAGATCATTAATTCATTATTGATTCATAATAAAACCTATTTTCATATTAGCCAATCACATTCACATTCTATTTACAACATAAGGTTAAGAAACCTTAAGTATACCAAATTGCCTCTAGCCTTATCTAGAGTCATTCCTTCAGTCAATATGCAATTTAATCATTTATCATTCATTCATACATGTCAATAATTATTAAAATACATTGCATAAAAATTATAGACATTGGGATAAAAATACCAATATAAGCCAAATGCTCTATTAAGGGAAAAACTAAATTTTCTTACTCCTCGCCCTTTTCATCTATTACATTAATATATAGAAACATGATACTGTGAACCCTTAATTCTACACCTCTTAGAATTATATACCATTCAATTGGGAAAAGAATCAATCAAGACTCTTTAATCATCATCAAATCATTTAGGACTCAGTAACGGGTGCAACATAATTGAAATCATGGAAAACGGATGAACAAGCGAAAATAGGTAGAATGGGCTAATCACAGCCCGTTGCCACAGAGCTTTGCGGTATTGCCATAGAGCCTCTTTTGAAGCTGCTACCATAGAGACCTCTGCGGTGCTACCATAGAGACCTCTGCGGTACTACCATAGAGACCTCTGCGGTACTACCACAGAGACCTCTACGGTGCCACAAAGGCTTATGCGGCATTAGCGGTGTGTTTTTACTCCCATATTGGAAATTTCAACCTCTATGCTTCATTCTTCCTCCTATATATAGAGGTGGCCTCTCTACTCTCAAGATACACAATCTTGAAGTCTTAAAAAGCACTAACTTCAAGTAAATTACTTTGCTTCTGCTCCTTGCTTTGCAAAGTACGTTGGGTGGTTTCTCTTTGATTCCTACTCGACTAATTTAAGGCTTTTCGCCTACCTGTTTGAGGCAAGTCTCTTGCCCAAGGCTTGTGTCCGTCATATGGAGAAGGTGAAGTTGCATTCTGGTGGTTCGAGGCTCGTGTCTCTTGTATGGAGAAGGTGGAATTGTGATCCGGCCATCCGCTTCATCCGCCCTACGTCCCCAAGTTGCGAAAGTGTAAGGTAATCTTCTTTTCCTTTCTATTTGGTTATTGTCTATTTTAGTTAGTTGATTAAATTGATTCATCTAGGTTGCTAGCTAATCAACTCGGTAATCAATTAAATTAATTAATTAATTCAACCCTCTTTTAATTAATTAATCAAAACATGATAAAGTGGCTAGGCTAAACTAACCTCTTCACAAGAAGGGAGAACTACATGGGTTCTGATTCCTATTAAAAGGGATACGTAGGTATGCTTGGTTTAGGCATTAAATCCAATTAAAATTAATCAACTATCCTCCTATCACCTTCTTCACTTATTTTTGTGTTTATTGCTTTGCTTTATTATTAGGATTGGTTTAGGGAATGTGTGACTTCCCTATAACCTATAAGGGCTAAAGGAGGTATCCCCTATGTTTGGAATTTCATTTGTAATGTTAATTTTATTTTTGATTATTACTTGTATTTATTATTGAAATCAATGATCATACATATTATAAATTGTCCATGCATCTTAAATTGTTCATGAAATATATTTTAAGTTACTTTTATATTACTTGGCCAAACATGTTTTGTTAAACTAAAAACCTTGTCCCCGAATCCTCTTTGGTTTCGAGGATAGTGATCTTTTTTCCTTTGAGTAATGGTGGGAGTCAAATGGGTTTTTTTCTTATATTTTCCCAAATAAAAATAAATTAAGGTAGTGACTCTAAAACAATTTTCAAAATAAGCTTGAGGGCTTCCTTGTGAGTTCTTTCCCAAATGAGCATTTCAATTCTCTTTAGCGGATCGGATCAGTGCTCGGGCGAGGCCTCATAGGTTTGAACCAAGCTTTTTCATGTAATCAAAACAAAAATCATTGTAGAACATAAAGATATAGGAATTGGGATATATATATAGATCCATATGCATGAAAATTTCTCACTTTAGTTTTTAAGATGAAAAACGATGAGTTTTCTTGTTTTTGGCACTTTCTAGTTATTATAGTAATATGTAAATATGTGATTTAAACCATTATTTTTCATTCAATCACAAAAAAATATCAGTTTAAAACAATAGTACACACCAATTTGTCAATCATGGACAATTCTTATGCATGAAAATTCCAAGTTTAGAGTTTAGAGTGAGAATCATGAGTTTTCTAGCTTTCCAGTGTTTTCTTATCATTACAGTAATATGTAAACACATGATTCAAATCATTATTTTTCATCCAAAGAAAACAAATATTAGTTTAAGATTCCATCATGCACAAACCAGCAGCCATATACATATGTAATCATAGAATTTTCCAACTTTTAAGTTCTAGAACGAAAATCTTAAATTTCCTTATTTTTTGAAACTTTTCGGTCATTACAGTAATATGTAGAAATATAATTATTCAATATTTTTCATCTAAACACATCAAAAATCAGTTTAGAATACAAAAATGCAGAAATCACCCCCTCCTTATTGAGTTTATGTTTGAAAATTTCAAATTTTGTGTTGTAGGATTCACCTTTAGAGAAATAGCGTAGAGAGGTTGGTGTCAGTAGAAAAATTGATTTCTCTCTCAAGAATTCACCTAGGCTGAATTTAATCAATAAAAATCAGTAAAAATTTAGTTTGAAATAATTTTCCCATGGTTGGTTCATAAAAATCAAATAGCAAATTGAAAGGAAAGGAAAAACTCGCGAAACAGTCGCGAAATCGCAAAGTTTGAAGGTATTTTGTGAATTTTAGTTGAGAGATTATTTTTGGTAGAATTTTTCTACAAAAATTCTGAAAATTAATAGAATGGAGGCTGTCTAAACTGATGGGGGCCAAATTTTACATTAAATACTAGGGTTTGGGGTGCAATTTCCAAGTTTACCCTTAATGAGTTAAGTTAGGAGTGTTTTGGTGTAGTCGGCTTTTCTGTATTTAGGCTTTTTAATTAATTTTGGGCTAATTATATGTAATTAAAAATAAAATATTTTTCTTATTATTTTCTTTAAAATTCCCTCCAAAATATTTATTTAAAAATATTTTTAAAAATGTTCATAAAAATTATTTTATGCTTAAAAATTCACTTTGTGCATGAAATTTCAATTTATGTGAAATAAATTATTTTATGTATATGCACTTCATATAAATCACTTATTCCACAATAATAATTTATATTATGCATACTAAAATTAATTTAACATGCCATATAATCATAAATCACCTCACACATGAATTTTCATAAAATCACATATTTATCACAATAACTCTAAATTCAAGCAATTTGTCACGAAAATTCTAGGGTAGATGTGGGTTGTTACAACATATAATTGTATTCTTAAACGCTATTATTATAAGTGTTTGCCATTAGCCAATGGGTAATCATCAGTACCTATGCATATGGTCTTAACCCGATGGATAGGGGTAACCTCAGCTAGAAGGGGCCATTCTAGCCGTGGAGCTTGATCAGCTCCATGACTCTTTATAAGTTACAAGTTAGGAGTTAGAATTTGGTATAAGGCCTCCTCTTCCTTGAGTGAATGAGCTAATATCTGTCACTCTTTACAAGTTTACAAGTTACAAGTTGATTTCTATTAACCTTGCTTATTTGCAAACCATGATTTATGAATCTTGAACCCTTATAACAGGGATACATGTTATTTTCATATTTTATTGTTTACTCATTGAGATCTTCTATCTCACCCCTCTTTCCTTGTGTGGTTTTAGGTGAGCAATATGAGGAGGCAAGGTGATTACTCAAGCAACCTACTCTGCTTGAGAAATTTCCTTGTTAAAGTTTATTACTATGCTAAGTTATGATGAGTCTCTAGATGCTCTGGGAGTTCTTATTTTGGGAGTTTTGTTTGAACTATTTTTCATTTGATCACTCATTTGGAGTCTTAAGTATTTCTTTTCTTATGGATTATATTAAAAATATATGTTAACTATTCTTCTGCAACTTAAGGTTTTTCTTATAAATGGTTTTATTAAGTCCATGCATGAGGTTCGATAGGATCCTAGGCAATGTTATTATATGCATGAGTGGGTTCTATGGGCATGGGTGACCTCATGTCTCCCCATGTTCTAGGACTGTCATATCTATAAAGTTGGGATGTGACAAAGTTGGTATCAGAGCTATGGTTTTTAAAGTCTAGTTTTGGACTTGTCTATTTATTAGGTTAATTAAGTATAATCCTGTATCATAGGAATTTTTCTGTCATGTCACTTACAATCTATCGCTAGTATAAATCCACAAAATCCTAATAAGCTATAGTACTCTTTATTATTGTTTGTTGGTGTACCTTATGATTCTCTTACCAAATGACCATGAAGATCACCCCTGCGAGAGGACCCACACTTTTGAGAGAGTTATGCCTGTGATCGGCCCCAAAAGGGAGGAGACCCTTGACGAGGAGGAGGACCCCAAGGAATGCCTGGATTACAATTGGGTTCATAACAAGATCCAAAAGTTGGAAGAGGACTACTTGAACCTAGCAAAGGAAAATCAAAGTCTGAGGTCTTTAGTGCAAACTTTGAGAAGGATATTAAGCAGATTAGGGCAGGGATTATTGAGCATAGGGGAGACTACTAACCACTAAGTTCTTTATCTTCAATTAGACATCAGCATGATAGAGATCTTCTTTGTTACCAATGTGGCAGCAATGGTCATGTCTTTCTTGAGTGCTCTCCTATTGACCATTCACCTACCCAATCTTGGAGCCTACCCAAAGATTGCCCTAGTGGAGGACATATGGGGGCTAAGACAAGTAGTTAGTGATGATTGGCATAATGACGTAGTACCTTATATGATATACGTGATATTTCCTTTGATTGCTTAATTGCTTAGTATCGAATGATTTCTTTTGTTGCCTATGACATGATAGACTTATATGTGATACGAAAATTATGATGCTATAAGTTATATGATTATGATACATGATACATGCGATGATATGTGATATGTGCTCTATGATGTATGCTATGTGATAAGTGATATATGTTATGTGCCTTGTGACATGATAGATAAGTACTTATGTTGAATATATGGTAAATGTGATAGAATGATATTGGGGTTAAATGGGTTAGAAGGGAGTTAGCACTAAATTCCCTTATCGTGATAGCAGAATGCCTCTCAAGAAGAAGGTCCATACCACTGCCCAACCTGTTAGGGCCAATGAGGATGCGATATCAAATACTGCCTCCAACACTGCCTCTGCATCGATAAGGTCAAAGGAAAGATCAAACTCGAGGGCATCGATCATAGGCTCTAGCGAGCAAGCCTCTTTATAAGACGTTCACCTTATATAAGAGGCAATGAGGGACTTGCACAAGGAATTGGATGAGTTGCTAGCTCAAAGGCAGGAAGTGCCACCAATATAGGAAGAAAATGGAGTTTCGCCACCTGCAGTAGTGGCACTTGCTCGGAGGGAGAGGAAGCAGCTACTTGATAAAAGGATGACCATCAAAGTTTAAAAAGCTACAACCACCTACTTTTTATGGTGAGGAGGGTGATGACTTTGATGAATTCTTGGATAAGATTGACAAGCTAGTCCATTGACTATCATGCTTTGACACTAGAGTGATTAAGTTGGTAGGACTCCAACTCAAGAAAGAGGCATGGTATTAGTATGAGAGAAATGTTGAGGAGTGACTTTATGGAGCTAACCCACTTATGTGGGTAGAGTTTAAGCAAGAAGTGATGGATTAGTTCTTACCTAAAGGCGAAAGGCAAGATAAGGCGCTGCAGTTCCAACAGCTAGAGTAAAAGCCTGGAATGTCAGTATCGGATTATGCTAAAGAGTTAAATCAACTTAGCAGGTTTGCTATCAACATTATTCCTACTTAAGCTAGCCGCATCAACCGCTTCCTAAGAGGGTTGATCACACCTCTATTCAACTTATTCACAGCAATGGAATTCTCGACCTTAGCTAAGTTGATAGATAAGGCTAAGATAATGGAAAAGAGGTATAGGGCTGAGAGGGCTGAACGATCTAAATGAGAGCAAAAGGGAAAGCACAACAATAAGGGGCATAAAGGCCAACAAGGAGGAGAAGGAGAAGGTACAAAGAAGGAATCATTGCTAACCACTACAACACCTGGACAGTGAAATGGACAATCTAAACAAAACTTTCCCACTTGTGGCCAGTATGGGAAGAAACATCATGAAGTGTGCCAAAAGATTTTTGGCATGCCTAAAGTGTGGGCAAATGGGTCATTCCACAAGGACTGCCCTCAAACAAGGAATTTAGGGAATGCGACCTTGGCACCTCTACAACCCAGACTATTCCAGCCCTAAGTGAAAAGAGCTAAGAGTAAAGGGCCAGCCAACGGAAATACGCCAGTGGCTGACAATAGGAGCAAAGGTCAAGTCTTCGCCTTGAATGAGCAAGAGACCCGCGCTTTGCACACAACCATCATAGGTATCATCCCTATCTAAAATTCTAGTGTAAAATGTTTGATTGATTATGGTGCTACGTATTCTTTTGTATCACTATGTTTTGCTAAGAGTCTTAGTAGAAATAATGAATTAATAGTTGAACCCTTAGTAGTGTCAACTGCTTTAGGTGAGGTGATAGAAGTGAAATATGTATTTAAGGATTGTGAGGTAGACATAAATGGGTGAAAACTTCCTATTGAATTATTAGAATTAGATGTACTAGAATTTGATGTGATCTTAGGAATGGATTTGGTTATATGAGCAGGGGGCTCATATTGATTATAGAGAGAAGTTAGTGGAATTTCAAACTAGGGATGGGAAGGAGTTTAACTACCAAGGAGATAGGGATAAGAAACCTCTGAATTTGATATTAGCCTTGGAAGCAAGAAGAATGTTAAGAAAAGGGTTTCAAGTATACTTAGCTCACATTGTCGATACAGACAAAGAGGATACTATTTGATGTAAAAGCATATTAGTGGTGGATGAATTCATGGATGTTTTTCTTAAGGATATACCTGGGATACTAGCAGATTGTGAGATCGAGTTCAATATCAAGTTACTATAGGGCACACAGCCTATATTGATACCGCCATACTGCATGGCTCTAGCAGAGTTGAAATAATTAAATATGCAACTGCATGACCTACTCGATAAGGGTTTCATTTGCCCAATTAGTTTGCCATGGGCCATGCCAATGTTGATAATGAGAAAGAAGGACGGCTCATTTTAAATGTGCATTGATTATCACCAACTCAACAAAGTCACCATGAAGAATAAGTATCCTTTTCTAAGGATAGATAATCTTTTTGATCAATTGCAAGGAGCTGGCTACTTCTTCAAGATTGACTTGAGATCTGGCTATCATCAACTAAAGATCTATGGAGAAGACATCTGTAAGACTGCCTTCTGTACAAGATACAGTTAATATGAGTTCACCATCTTACCGTTTGGTTTGACAAATCCTCCTGCAGCTTTCATAAACTTGAGGAATTTAGTATTTAGGCCATTCCTTGACAAGGTCATGATCATTTTCATTGATGACATCCTAATTTACTCTAAGAGTAAAGAAGAACATGAACAGCATTTGAGGATCATGTTGCGGATGCTATGCGACCATCAACTCTACATGAAGCTCTCAAAGTGTGAGTTTTGGATAGAGTCTATCAACTTTTTTGGGCATGTAGTAAGTAAGGAAGGAATTCAAGTTGACCCTAAGAAAGTTGAAGAGGTAGCCAATTGGCCATAACCCATAACAGTTTATGAAGTTTGAAGTTTCTTGGGCATAGTGGGTTATTATTATAGATTCGTATAGGACTTCTCTAAGATAGCAACACCATTGACAAAGTCGATAAGAAAACAAGTTAAATTTAATTTGGAAGAGTCATGTGAAGATAATTTCCAAAAACTCAAGAAGTGCTTGATATCAGGTCCAATCCTAGCATTGCCTAAAGGTGAAGAAGGATTCACAGTCTACTACGATGCCTTGAGAGTAGGACTTGGATGTGTTTTGATGCAAAATGGTAGAGTCATTGCATAGGCATTATGACAACTTAAGAAGCATGAAGTAAACTACCCTACTCAGGACTTGGAATTGGCTGCAGTAGTGTTTGCCCTTAAGATCTAGAGACACTACATGTATGGGACAAAGTGTGAGATCTATATGGATCATAAGAGTCTTTAGTACATCTTGAGCCAAAGAGACCTCAACTTGGGGCAGAGGAGATGGGTTGAATTATTGAAGGACTGTGATTACCAGATTCTCTACCATCCTGAAAAGATGAATGTAATGGCAGATGCTTTGATTCAAAAATTGATGGGATGCCTAGCCTATGTAATTGTGCAAAGGAGGCTGACTATGAAGGAGTTAAAGGGACTATTTACTCAGGCCTTGAGGTTAGGGATTAGAGAATCGTGAGCTTTAGTGGCTCATTTTCAAATGAAGTTAAAGCTAATGGAGGAGATAAAGGATTCGCAAGATAAGGACCCACACTTGGTTAAGTTAAAAGATGATACGAAGGAAGGAATGAACCTAGAATTCAAAGTAGTCAATGGGATTCAAAAGTGTGGGAAAAGAGTATGTGTGCTTAATGTCAATGAACTAAGGGAAAGAATACTTAAGAAAGCACATCAGACACCTTATTACACTCATCTCAGAACAACCAAGATGTATCATAATGTGAGAGCAAGTTATTGGTGGACTAGACTGAAGAAGGATATGGCTAAGTTTATGGCATCCTACCTAACTTGCCAATAAGTCAAGTATGAGCATCAATGACCCACTAGACTACTTCAAGAGATTCAACTACCTCAATAGAAGTAGGAGCGTATCAATATGGACTTCATAGTTAGGTTACCTAGAACCTCCAATAGTTATGACTCTGTATGGGTCATAGTGGATTGATTGATAAAGTCTACCCATTTTCTGCAAATCAAGACCATGTACTCTACAGCTCAATATACTCAACTATATATGGATGAGATCGTGAAACTGTATGGAGTACCAATTTCTATCATCTTATATCGAGGCACTCAGTTCACCTTAAGGTTCTAGCAGAAGTTGCAAGAAGCATAAGGAATGCAACTGGACTTCAGTACTGCATTCCACTCATAAATGGATGGGCAATCTGAAAGGAAAATTTACACACTTAAGGACATGCTAAGGATGTGCATTTTAAACTTTGGTGGTAGCTGGGATAAGTACCTACCCCTTATCGAGCTTGCTTGCAACAACAATTACCATTTGTCTATTAGTATGGCACCATACGAAGCTTTGTATAGAAGGAAATGTCGTTCTTTAGTTTATTGGGTTGAACTTAGAGACAAGTATATGGAAATGCCAGAATTGCTTAAGAAGATTACCGATAAGGTACCTTTGATTCAAGATTGGCTAAAGATGGCCTTCAGTTGACAAAAGAGTTATGTACACCCTAAGCCAAAGGACATGCATTTTGCCATGGGAGATCATGTCTTCTTAAAAGTCTCCCCAATGAAAGGTGTCATGAGATTTGGCAAGAGAGGGAAGCTATCACCTCACTTTGTTAGTCCCTTCAAAATATTGGATAAGGTTGGGGAAGTGTCTTATAAGCTTGCCTTACCCCCCACCTATGGCGTATGTGCACCCAGTTTTCCACATCTCGATGTTAAGGAAATATATGTCGAATCCATACCATGTCTTATCACTGTAAGACATCGCGATAAATGAGTAACTAGCCTATGAAGAGCTACCAATAGCCATAGTTGATCAATAAGTAAAAAGGTTATGGAACAAAGAGATATCCATGATCAAAGTTCAATGGCCAAATCATGGATTGGACGAGTGTACATGGGAAGCTGAGGAGGAGATGCGACAGAAGCATCCTCAGCTTTTCAAAAACATATAAGTGAGTACCTAAATTTGAGGATGAATTTCTTTTAAGGGGGGAGAATGTAATAGCCTGCACCTACCCTAAGAGTTTCGCGATCTAATTTCTTGAATTTAGACCTATTATGTCTAAGTGTTTTTATTGAATCTATGAGTTATGTGATCAATGAGTATATGGTATGTTAGATTAGCTCTAATATGCATAATATGAATTATTATTGATGAAGTAAGTGATTTATATGAAATGCATAAGCATAAAAATATTTATTTCACATAAATTGAATTTTCATGCACAAAGCGATTTTTAAGCATAAAATAATTTTTACGAGCATTTTTAAAATATTTTTAAATAAATATTTTAGGGGGAATTTTAATGAAAATAATAAGAACAATATTTTATATTTAATTACCTATAATCAGCTCATAAATTAAATAAAAAGCCCAATTTTCCAAAAGCCCATTACACCAAAACACTCATCACCTAGCTCATTAAGGGTAATCTTGGAAATTGCCCAAAACCCTAAAAATTTAAAAGAGAATTTGGCTAGCCCTAGTTTAGACAGCTACCATTCTGATTTCTCTCATATTTCCAGTAGAAAATTCTCTCAAAAATAATCTCTCAACTGAAATTTACAAAATACCTTCAAACCTTGTGATTTCACAACCATTTCATAAGTTTTTCCTTTCCTTTCAATTTGCTATTTGATTTTTATGAAATTAATCATGAGAAAATTATTTTGAACTGAGTATTTACTAATTTCTATTGATTAAATCTAGCCTAGGTGAATTTTTTAGAGAGAAATCAAATTTTCTATTGTAAACAAATGTCTCTATGCAAATCCTCCGAAGGTGAACCCTAAAACTCAAAGTTTGAAATTTTATGCATAAACTCTACTAGTGTAACAACTCACACTCACCCTAGAAATTTTTGTGACAATTTGCTTGACATAAAACTATTAAGACTAAGTATGTGCTTTTATAAAAATTTATGTGTTGTGTGATTGATGAGTATGTGGTATGTTAAAGTAATTTTAATATGTATAATATGGGTTATTATTGTGAAATAAATAATATTATATAAAATACATTGGCATAAAATAAATTATTTTACATAAATTGAATTTTCATGCAAAAAGGTGATTTTAAGCATAAAATAATTTTGAGTATTTTAAAATAATTTTTAAATAAATGTTTTGGGGGAAATTTTAAAGAAAATAAAAAGAAAAATATTTTTTTAATTACTTATAATCAGTTTCAAAATTAAATAAAAATCTCAAATACTCAAAAGTCCACTACGTCAAAACACTCCTAACCTAACTCATTAAGGTTAATCTTGGAAATTGCCCAAAACCCAAGATATATTATATGAATTTTGGCCAGCCTTTCATTCCAGCAGCCACCATTCTATTATTTCATTATTTTAATAGAAAAATTCTCTCAAAATTATTCTCTCTACCGAAATTCACAAAATACCTTCAAATTTAGCGATTTCGCAATCATTTCGTAAGTTTTTCCTTTCCTTTCAATTTGCTATTTGATTTTTATGAAACTAATTATGGAAAAATTATTTTGAATTGAATATTTACTGATTTTTATTGATTGAATTCAGCCTAGGTGAATTCTTGAGAGAGAAATCAGTTTTTCTACTGAAAACATCAACCTCTCTATGCGATTTCTCCAAAAGGTGAATCCTACAACTCAAAATTAAAATTTTCATGCATAAACACTACAAGAGGGGATGGGGGGATTTCTACATATTTGTATTCTAAATGGATTTATGATGTGTTTAGATGAAAAATATCAAATTAAATCATATTTATGCATATTACTGTAATGAATGGAAAGCGCAGAAAGCAAGATAAGAAAACTCATGATTTTCACTCTAAACCCTAAACTTGAAATTTTTATGCATAAGAAATATCTATGGCTATTGATTTATGTGTATTGATGTTCTAAACTGATATTTGATATGATTGGGTAAAAAATAATGGTTTAAATCACATGTTTATATATTACTATAATGACCATAAAGTACTGGAAACAAGAAAACTCATGGTTTTTCATCCTAAAACCTAAAGTTAGAAATTTTCATGCATGAGGATCAATATATGTGTCGATTCCTACATGTTCATGTTCCATAATGATTTTTTTTTTATTACATGAAAAATCTTAGTTCAAACTATGTTTCTACATAATACTCTAATAGACAAAAAGTGCAAAAAGTAAGAAAATTTAGGTTTTCTCTTTTATGAGGCATTCAGCCTACATTGGGATTCTTATCCCAATGTCTATAATTTTTATGTAATATATTTTAATGATTATTAGCATGTATGAATGAATGATAAATAATAAAATTGCATGTTAGTTGAAGGAATGACTCTAGACAAGACTAGAGACAATTTGGAATACTTAAGGTATCTTAACCTTATGTTGTGATTGCAATGTGAATGTGATTATGTAATATGGAAATAGGTTTTCTAATGAGTCAATAATGAATTTATGATCTTGAATTGATGAGGAGATTAATTGAATGAATTGGGCATAAGAGATAGGTATGACACTTGAAAGGCTATTGATAAGTTGACATGTATGGAAGTGTTAAGTGTACTAAGATGATTGTTAAATGGAATTGATATCAAGATCATAATATATTGTGTTTGAATTTAAAAAAGTCATAGTATGAGTTATTATATGATTTCATGTGAGCCTATGAAGGCTAAGTGTATAAGACTTTAAAAGTCAACATGTTATGTGCAAGTGATGAGTGCACTTCTAAGTGCAACTCTAAGTGTATGTAAATGTTATACATACATGGGGTAGTTATGGGATAGGATAGCATGATGATTAAACAAATGCTAAATATTGAGTTAAATATTATGTTAGTGCTTAAGGAGTTGTGCAAGTTCAAAGGGCTATAAGTAATAGGAGCAAAGGAATTACAAGGTGAGTAAACATTATGCTATTGTACAAGTACAAGCTATCATGATTAAGTTAGTAGGAATGTCACATCCCAATTTTAGAGACATGAAGGTCAAAGAATATGGGGAGACATAAGGTCACCTATGTCCATAGAACCTATTCATGTAGATAACATTGATCGTGATCATATGGAACCTCATATATTATCTTAATAAAAACCTTTTATAAAGGAAAAACCTTAAGTTGCAGAAGCTAAATAAAATAATAATAAGACTCCAAATAAAAGTCACCAACATAATATTTTAAAATAAAGTTTCCAAGATAATTCCAGGAGTGTCTAAGGACTCAACATACTATGGTATTATTATAAATTTGACAAGGAAATTTTCTAACCATAGTAGATAGCATGAGCGATCACCTTGCCTCCTCAAAATGCTCACCTGGAAACACATAAGGAAAAAGGGGTGAGATAGATGATCTTAATGAGTAAAAGATACATCACATACAATAACATATATCCTTTTAAAAAGGAAACCCATAGCTTATAACACATAGTTCATGATTTACAATTCATAAATCAAAGTTTGCAATTTGACAATGTTCATAGAAATCACACTTATAACTTATGAGTGAAGAGCATGCTAAATTCACTCGTGAGTGAAGACCCTGCTTAATTCACTCAAGGGAGAGGTGGCCTTATACCAAATTCTAACTCCTAACTTATAACTTAAAAAGTCATGAAACTGATCAGGCTCCATGGCTAGAACCACCACTTCTAGCTGAGGTGGATGCACTACCCCTATCCATTGGGTTAAGACCATATGCACAGGTTCGATGATTATCTACATCGACATAAAGATTCTGCATAAAGATTAAAGATACCATAGCTAGAGCTAATAGTAATCACATATGACAATAGCACTTTAGGCAACAATAACATATATCACAATAGCAATAGCAGTTTAACTTTTTGAAAGGAAGATACAATAATAGTGTAGTTCTAGAAAGAAAGTAGGTAAAGCAATAATTACAAAGAGTCTCTCATATCATTGAATAAACACTAATGAGTTTAGACCAATTGCCCATCAGCAACCTAAGCTTAATAAAGAAATCACATAATTATAATTAAAAGTAGAAAAAAACTTGGGTTTCAAGAGTCTCAAAGATTCCCATAACAAAATCACTTGCACTTATAACATGAATATAATGTTTACTCACTTAGTGGTTCCTTTGCTCGTAATACTCGTTGCCCTTGAACCTCTAAAACTCCTCAAACTTTATCATAATATTTAATTCAATACTTAGTATTTATTTAATCATCATGTTATCCTATCCCATAACTACCCCATACATATATAACATTCACATACACTTAGAGTTGCACATAGAAGTGCACTCATCACTTGCACATAACATGTTGACTTTAAAAGTCATGCACACTTAGCTATTATAAGCTCACATGAAAATCCATTATAACTCATACTATAACTTTTCTAAAGTTAAACAAAATATGTCATGATCTAAAAAACCAATATACTTAATACTTCTATATATATCAACTTAACAATAGCCCTTCAAGTGTAATGCTTATCTCTTATGATCAATTCATACAATCAATCCCTTCATCATTTCAAGACATTAATTCATTGTGAACTCATCATAAAACCTATTCCCATATTACTTAATCATATTCCCATATTAATCACAACATCGGCTTAAGATCCCTAAGCATACCAAATTGCCTCTAGGCTTGCCTAGGGTCATTCCTTCAATCAACATGCAATTTAATCATTTGCCATTCTTGTATACATGTTAATAATCATTAAAATATGACATATAAAAATTATAGACATTGGGATAAAAATCTTGACATTGGGATAAAAATCCCTACATTGGCTGAATGCTTTATTCAAGGAAAGCATGCATTTTTCTTACTTTTCGCACTTTCTGTTCATTATAATAATATGCAAAAATGTGGTTTGAGCCAAGATTTTTCATGTAATAAAAAAAATCATTTTAGAACATGAACATGTAGGAATCAGCACCCATATAGATTCATATGCATGAAAATTTTCCAACTTTTATGTTTTAGGTGAAAACTATGAACCTTTCTTATTCCTGGTACGTTATGGTTATTACAGTAATATGTAAGCACATGATCTAAACTATTATTTTTCATCCAAACATAACAAAAATCAGCTGAGAACATGAATATATATAAATCAACAGCCATAGACATTTCTTATGCATGAAAATTCCAAGTTTTAAGTTTTAAGACGAAAACCATGAATTTTCTTATGTTTTGAAACTTTTCGATCATTACAGTAATATGTAGAAATATGATTTAATTTGATATTTTTCATCTAATCACACCAAAAATTCATTTAGAATACTAAAATCTATTCCCCCCCCTCCTCCCCCCATTGTTGTCTTTATGCAAGAAAATTCCAATTTTGAGTTTTGGGATTCACCTTTGGAGGATTTGCGTAGAGTGGTTGGTGTTTTCGATAGAAAAATAGATTTCTCTCTCAAGAAATCACCTAGGCCAAATTTAATAAATAAAAATTTGTAAATATTAGTTCAAAATAATTTTTCCATGGTTTCATAAAAATCAAATAGCAAATTGAAAGGAAAGGAAAAACTTACGAAATGTTCGCGAAATCACAAAGTTTGAAGGTATTTTGTGAACTTCGGTAGAGAGAATAATTTTGAGAGAATTTTTCAGTCAAAATCCCCCCCCCCAAAATATTTGTTTAAAAATATTTTAAAAATGTTCATAATAATTATTTCCATTAAAATCCCCCTAAAGTTTATTTAAAAATATTTATAAAAATTATTTTATGCTTAAAAATCGCCTTTTTGCATGAAAATTCATTTTATGTAAAATAATTTATTTCATACTAATGCACTTCATATAAATCATTTATTTTATAATAATAACTCATATTAGGCATATTAAAATTAATTTCACATGCCAGATACTCATCAATCACATAGCACATAAATTTTCATAAAGCACACACTTAGTCTTAATAGTTCTATGTCAAGCAATTTGGTCATGAAAACTCCTAAGGTAGGTGTGAGTTGTTACATTCTCTCCCCCTTAAAAAGATTCATCCTTGAATTTTCAAATCTAATAGCACAACACACTCTGCTTAACTTATCTGCCATGCTTATGCTGCCCCTCTCAAACACAATATCACACTACAATTTACATATCGAATGCGGTAAGGCACATACTCACAATCTATCAAAAAACACACTGATAAGCCTTCAACTTAACATACATCTTGGTTAATCTCTTGTTCAAACAAATCTTAAAACTCATCCTTAATAATTTTATATCCCTTAACCTAAAACAAAAGTAGTAGAACCTTTAATTTCACCTTCAATTAAATATAATCCCAATCATTTATTTTCCTTATATCTCTATTATTATTAACATCTATATTAATACCTTAATCACCACTTCCATTTATTATTTATCACATTACTCATATAAGAATCCAACATATAATTCCAAATTGATAAATCCAATTGATATTTGATAATCTTCTTTCCATATTAATAATTATTACTTAATCTATTATAACCTTAATAAATATTTTCACATTTAATACCTTGCTAACATTCAATTTCTACACTCTCATTGTTCATCAATTAAAATATATTTAAACTTAAAAAACATTCCTATATATATCATATCCCAAATGAACTTGCATTCTAGTAATTTATACTCCCAAATAAACTTCTTATAACTATTTCAGACTTACTCCCTTTTTGTATAATATATACATCATTATCATGACTTAATTACCTAATGCCTTATAATTTTTGTACATTTAGCTCATGATATCATCTCACTTTAGATTTTCCACTTACATCTTTCTATATTTCACATTCCTAGTCATTTAATTTATCCATATTAGAATAATAAACCTTCTAATACCATTGCTATTTAATGAAATCTCTTTGCAACTCTTATATCTTTCCAAATCTATGCCATTCTAGGTTATCTCGATAAAAATTCTTTTCATACTAAAGATCACTACCAAATTTTCCAGTAACCTCAATTGAACATTATTGTATCTAATGCCTTAAAACATTTCTCATCCAAAGGACTTAAGTCCCTTTCAGGTATATTTAAAACTATTAAATTTTCAAAATAGCATAGTATCATACTTATCTTTTTATCATCATTACAAGTATGAGAATACTTATCATTTTATGTCTCCCCCCTCTTAAAAGAAATTCATCCTCGAATTTAAATATTTACTCATACATTCTCAAAAGCTAGGGATGCTTCTACCGCATCCCTTCCTCAGCTCCTAAGTATACTCATCCATTCCATGATTTCACTAGTGGACCTTAATCATAGGTATCTCCTTGATACACAAATTTCTCCCATCCTTAGTTCAAAATTCTACTTGCTTTTTCTCTATAGTCAATATAAGCTCCATACTCATATAGCCAATCTATGCCCAAGATCACATCGAATCCTAGGATACCAAGTTCTAACAATTCCACAGGAATTTTTCATCCATTAATGTTTAACCTCACAGTCCTTAAACATATACTTCACCTACCTCATAATACCAATCTATTTATATATAATATAACTAATTTGTTTCATTCTCTTGCTGATCATTGCTAAATATCATTTCTCTTCTTATGGCACCAATGACAATTATCATTTAATAACTCCATATATTTCCTATATCAAACCATTGTAACATGCAAGCATTTCATACCTTATAACATTGTACCTACCAATCATTAATCTCAATTGGATCCAAAACTTAGTCCACTTCCCTTTCTAATGCACTTAACCCCACTATCTAATTATCATACTTAGTATGTCTTTAACATGATCACCCATCATATAATATCACATCACAAGACATATATCACCTAACAAGTGTCACATATCATGGCATATTTCATGTATCCTAATCATGTAGCACATAACCTATAGCATAATGAGCTATACTATCCTTTTTAAAAGTCAATCATCTTTTAGACAAAAAAGAATCAAACTAAAGTGAAGTAGCTAAGTAAACATATAATATCATGCATGTCATTTAAGTCTTATGCCGCTAGACTAACAATTACCCACTACCAGTGGAAGTCTCAATTGTGTCTCTTATTATTGGCTCCTTGCCCTTGAGGTTGAGATGGTTTAGGTGGTGGAGGTGTCGAGGCTATATTTCCCAAGTTCTTTATTTGAGGGCAGTCCTTGATTAAGTGATCCATCTGTTTGCATCTCAAACATGCACTAGAGACCTTCTGGTAAACCCCAGAAGGCTTCCTGCCACAATGGTCACAAGTTGTTGGCAAAGATTCCTTTCTCGGTCCTTCGCTTCCTTCTCCGTGCTGGCCTTTATGACCCTTACTCTTATGCTTACCCTTTTGTTCATGTTCAACTCATTTGACTCTTTTGGCCTTATGCCTCTTTTCCATTATCTTGGCCTTATATATCAATTTAGCTAAGGTCGAGAGTTTAGTTACTGCTAATGAGTTGAATAGAGGTGTGATCAACCCTCCTATAAAGTAGTTGATGTGGCTAGCTTCGGTAGGAATGATATTGATAGCAAACCTATTAAGTCAATTGAACTCCTTAGCATAATCTAAGATTAACATTGCAGACTTTTGCTTTTGCTACTCGAACTACAGTGCCTTATCTTGCCTTTCGTCTTCAGGCAAGAATTGATCCATCACCTCTTACTTAAATTTTACCCACGTGGGTGGGTCTGCTCTATATAGTCGCTCCTCAATATTTCTTACATACCATTACCACTCTTGATTCTTGAGTTAGAGTCCTATTAACTCAATTACCTGAGCATTCGAACATGAGAATCGACAAACTAGTTTGTCCATCTTATCCAAAAATTCATATGGGTCATCTCCCTCTTTGCCATAAAAGGTAGGTGGCTACAGCTTTTTGAATTCTGCTATGATCATCTCTTCGTCGGGTAGTCACTTCCTCTCCATTCGATCAAGTGCCACTATCACATAAGGTGAAACATCATTCCTCTTTTGTGTTGGTGGCACTTCCCGCCTTTGAGCTCGCAGCTCTTACAATTCCTTGTACAAGTCTCTTATTTCCTCATGCATAGCTTGCAACTCCTATGAAGATGCTTTCTTATTAAAGCCCACAGTCAGTGCCCTTGAATTGGGTCTGGCCTAAGACTGTGTAGGTATAGAGGCGACATGCGATGCAGTGTCCGATAAGGCAATCTCACTTGCCCTAATAGCTTGGCCAGCTAGCTGTGCGAACTTTCTTCTTAGGAGGCATTCTACTATCACAATAAGGCAATTTAGTGCTAACTCCTATCTAACACATCTAACCCCATTATTATATCATACTAACCATGCATCCTACATGAGTACACATTATATCACGTATCACATAGTATATATCGCATATCATATATCACATAACATATATCATATATCACTTATCACATAGCATATATCATATATCATAATCATGTAACATATATTCTTATAATCATGAGTTTCCCTATCATATATATGTCAGTCATGTTATAAACAATAAAAGAAATCAATGCATACTAAATCGCTAGGCAATCAATTAACATCTTTTGCATTGTAGGAGTTTTCTTTTTCTTGAGGTGGATCATAGGCACATCCTTCTCAAACATCTCTCACCATGTCCTCTTGCATGCCACACGTAGTGCTCTAGGTCACAGTCCTTTAGTAAGGGTAATCTTCTCTGTCATCTGAAGAGAAAATCATAAGGCGCACAATAATAACAAAGGGTATTATAGTTTATTTGGATTTTACGAAACTATGCTAACAATAGACTACAAATGACATGACTGGAAAATTCCTATGCTCCATGATTATGCTTAGTTAAACCAATAAGTCTAAACTAGACTTTAAAAAAAAAAAAAAAAAAAACCACAGCTCTAATACCTTCTTTGTCACATCCCATTTTCAGAGACATGACGATGCTAGAACATGGGGAGACATAAGGTCACCCACGTTCGTAGAACCCACTCATGCATATAATAACTTTGCCTAGAATCAAACCAAACCTCATACATTATCTTAATGAAAACCATTTATAAAGGAAAAACCTTAAGTTGTGGAAGCTAAAAATATATACTTTAATACAATTCATAAGAAAATAATAATAAGACTCCAAATAAAAAGCACCAATATAATATTTTAAAATAAAGTTTCCATGATAAATCCTGGAGCATCTAAGGACTCAACATAGTATGGTATTATTATAACTTTGACAAGAAAATTTCACAAGCGGAGTAGATAGGTTGAGCGATCACCTTGCCTCCTCAAAATGCTCACCTGGAATCGCACAAGAAAAAAGGGGTGGCATAGATGATCTCAATAAGTAAACAATATAGCACATACAATAACATATATCCCTTTAAAAAAGAAACCCATAGCTTATAACACATAGTTCATGATTTACAATTTATGAATCAAAGTTTGCAATTTGACAATGTTCACAAAAATCAAACTTGTTACTTGTTAGTGAAGACCCAGCTTAATTCACTCGTGAGTGAAGACCTTACTCAATTCACTCAAGGAAGAAGTGGCCTCATACCAAATTCCAACTCCCAACCTATAACTTATAAAGTTGTGAAACTGATCAAGCTCCACGGCTAGAACTGCCCTTTCCAGCTCAGGTGGATACACTACCCTTATCCATTAGATTAAGACCATGTGCATAGGTTCTGATGATTACCCACATTAGCATAAGGATTTTGTATATAGGTTAAAAATATCATAGTTAGAGCTAATGGTAATCACATATGACAATATCACTTTAGGCAATAATAAAATGTATCACAATAGCAATAGTAGTTTAACTTTTTGAAAGGAAGATACAATAATAGTGTATTTCCATAAAGAAAGTAGGTAAGGCAACAATTAATAAGAATCTCTCATATCATTGAATAAACATTAATGGCCTTAGACCAATTGTCCATTATCAACCCAAGCTTAACAAAGAAATCACATAATTATAAATGGAAGTAGAAAAAAACTTGCATTTCAAGAGTCTCAAAGATTCCCATAACAAAATCACTTGCACTTATAACATTAATATAATGTTTACTCACCTGGTGGTTCCTTTGCTCCTAATACTCATTGTCCTTAAACCTCTAAAGCTTCATAAGCTCTATCATAATATTGTCACATGCCAACCTTATGAGATACGACAGTCCTAGAACATGGAGAGACATAAGGTCACCCATGCCCGTAGGACCCATTAACATATAACAATCATACCTAGGATCTTACCAAACCTTCTTCATTAACTCATTTTAGACATTTAGATAAATACCATAATTTACGGAAGACTTAAAGTAAATCGTTACATATAAAATCCATAAGGAAAATAATATAAATCTCTATAAGTATCAATTAACATTCCCGGAGCATCTAAAGACAAGACTTCATAAACATAGTATTATTAATAACTCGGACAAGGAATTCCCAAGTGAAGTAGAATGCTTGAGCCATCACCTTGCCTCCTCACATTTACTCACCTAGAACCACACAAGGAAAAGGGGTGAGATAGATGATCTCAATGAGTAAACAAAAAGGCACATACATTATCACATATTCCATTGAAAGGAAACACATAGCTTATACACATAGTTCATGGTTTATAACTCATGAATCAGGTTGCAATTTAGCAAGGGTTCAATTTAGCAAGTTTGCAGAAATCACACTTATAACACCTATAGAGTGAAGACTATACTCAATTCACTCAAAACACATTGAGGAGAGGTGGCCTTTGCCAAATTCCAACTCCTATCACATGGAAAGTGTGAAGTTGATCAGGTTCCACGGCTAGAATCGCCCCTTCTAGCTAAGGTGGATACACTACCCCTATCCATCGGGTTAAGACCATATGCACAGGTTCCGATGATTATCCGCATTGGCATAAGGATTCTGCATAAAGGGTAAAGGTACCATAACTAGAGCTATTGGTAAACACAATTAATAATATCATATAAGGCAACAATAAAATGTAATTCAATATCAATAGTAGTTTGGCTTTCAACAATAATACAATGAAAGTGTAGTTCTAGAAAAAATACAAGTTAGGGTGTTAATCACAAAAAGGTTCTCATTGGATAAACAAAATAGTTTTGGACCAAATGTCCTTTGGCAACCTAAGCTTAACAAAGAAATCATCTAACAATATTTAAAATAGAAAGAACTTGGGTTTCAAAGATCATAAGGGTTCACACATCAATATTTCACATTCTTAAAGCAGAACATGATGTTGTTCACATTTGTAACAAGAACGTTGTGTTTACTCACGCTTGAAGAATCAATACGATGTTTACTCACCTTGGGGTTCCTTTGCTCCTAGCACACGTAGTCCCCTTTGCACTTCTAAGGCTACTCAAACTCTAACATAATATTTGATTTAATACTTAGTATTTATTTACTCATGATGTTCACATCCCATAACTACCCATACACATATAGCATACACATTAGAGTTCACTCATAGATGTACTCATCACTTGCACATAGCTCGTTGACTTAAAAGTCTTGCATACTTAGGCCTTATAGGCTCACATGAAAACACATTGTAATTATATCAATACCCTTTTAAGGTCATCACAATGTCATTACCTCAATATCAATTCACTTATCAATTATCTTAGTTCACTTTACACTTCCATACATGTCAACTTAATAATTAATCCTTCAAACATCATGCTTAACTCTTATGATCCCTTTTACTTCATTAACTCATAATCATATGTTCATCATCAATTCATCATAACTCCTAGTTCCAATTTCCTCAATAACATTTGCATTCTAATCACAATACAAGGTTAAGATACCTTAACTATACCTTATGTATACTATAATTCATTTAAGCTTATCTTGGATCATACCTTCAACTAACATGCTATTTCATCATCCATTATACAAACATACATGTCAGCAATCACCAAGACACATCACATAAAATTTATAAACATTTGGACAAAATTGTTCATGTAGGCCGAATGCATCATTAAGGTGAAAACCAAATTCTTCTTCTTTTCGTGCTTTCCATCTATTCTAGAAATATGTAAAAACATGGTTTGAACCAAGATTTTTCATGTAAAAATAACAAAAATCATTTTGGAACTTAAATCCATAAGAATCGGCCACTATTGGTGTTAGTAATATAGAAAAACTCAATCTTTTGCATTATAGTGCACAAAACCATAAGTTTCCTTATTTTCGGTATTTTTCGGTCATTTCAGAAATATGCAAACAGGTTATCTAAACCATTATTTTTCATTCAATCATTGAAAATTGGGATGTGACAACAAGGGAGGCAATTTGCATATATTTGTGTTCTAAATTGATTTTTGTCGTGTTTAGATGAAAAATATTGAATTAAATCTTATTTCTATATACTACTATAATGATCAAAAAAGTATGAAAAGCAAGAAAGTTCATGATTTTCACCCTACAACATAAATTCAAAATTTTCATGCATATGTTGTACCAATAGGTGCCAATTTGTGTATATTTGAATTCTAAACTGATTTTTGTTATGATTGAATGAAGAATAATGGTTCAAATCATACGTTTACATATTACTGTAATGACTAAAAAGTACCAAAAATAAGAAAGATGCATAGTATTCATCCTAAGACCTAAAGTTGGAAAATTTTCATACATGTATATATATATAGGTGCCAATTTGTGCAATTAAGTGTTCTAAAATGATTCTTGTTTTGATTACATGAAAAATATTGGTTTAAACTATGTGTTTGCACATTACTGTAATGAACGAAAAGTGTGAAAAGGAAGAAAATTCATGTTTTACTTAATGGTGTAATTTGACCTACATTGGGAATTCAATCCTAATGTCTATAATTTTTATGTATATATTTTAATGATTATTGACATGTATAAATGAATAATAAATAATTAAATTGCATATTGATTGAAGGAATAACTCTAGACAAGTCTAGAGACAATAAGGTATACCTAGGGTTTCTTAACCACATGTTGTGATTGATATGTGTATGCGATTAGATGATATGGGAAATAGGTTTTATGATGAATTATTAATGAGTTAATGATATTAAATGGACAATGAGATTGATTGTATGAATTTTTCATAAGAAATAAGCATGATACTTGAAAGGTTAATTGTCAAGTTTGTATATATGGAAAGTGTTAAGTATACTGAGTTGAATGTTAAATTGAATTGATATTAAAATCATGATATTGTGTTTGAATTTAGAATTCATAGTATAATTTATAATGTGATCTCATGTAGGCCTATAAAGGTAATGTATGCAAGACTTTAAAAGTCAACATGTTATGTGCAAGTGATGAGTGCACTTCTAAGTGCAACTCCAAGTGTATATGAATGTTATATGTGCATGAGGTAGTTATGGGATAGGATAACATGATGTTAAACAAATACTAAGTATTGAATTAAATATTATGTTAGAGCTTGAGGAGTAATACAAGTCAACAAGGGCTACTAGGAGCAAAGAAACCATAAGGTGAGTAAACATTATGTTCAAGTTATAAGCACAAGTTATCACGTTATATAAACCTTTGTTATCTTGAAACACGAGTTCTTTTCTATTTTTAATTATGACTATATGATTTTTTTTGTTAAGCTTGGGTTTCCAAAGGACAATTGGTCTAAAATAATTTTTTTTTATTATTCAATCATAATAAAGAACCCTTGTAATTGTTGCCCTACTTTGTTTCTAGAACCACATTGTTATTATCTTTTGTTCAACAAGTCAAATTAATATTGCCACTATGTTACATGTGATTGCATTCTTAAATGGTATTGTTATAAGTGTTTGCCATTAGCTCTAACTATGGTATCTATAATCCCTTTATGCAGAAATCCTCATACCGATATAGGTAATCATCAGTATCTGTGCACATGGTCTTAACTCGATGGATAATGGTAGTGTATCCACCTTAGCTAGAAGGGGCAGTTCTAGCCATGGAGCCTTATCAATTCAATGACTCTTTACAAGTGACAAGTTAGGAGTTGAAATTTTAGTATAAGGCTTCTCTCCCTTGAGTGAATGAGCTAATAGCCATCACTCTTTACAAGTTTACAATTTACAAGTTGATTTATGTGAACCATGCTTATTTGTAAACTATGATTTATGAATCCTAAACCTTTATAAAAGGGAGACATGCTATTTTCAAGTTTTATTGTTTACTTATTGAGATCATCTATCTCACGCCTCTTTCCTTATATGGTTTCAAGTGTGTAGTGTGAGGAGGCAAAGTGATTGCTCAAGTAACCTACTCCGCTTGCGAAATTTCTTTGTCAAAGTTTATTACTATGCTAAGTTATGATGAGTCTTTAGACGCTTCGGGACTTCTTATTTTGGGAGTTTTGCTTGAAATATTTTTCATTTGATAACTCATTTGGAGTCTTAAGTATTTCTTTTCTTATAGATTATATTAAAAATATATGTTAACTATTCTTCTGCAACTTAAGGTTTTTCTTATAAATGGTTTTATTAAGTCCATTCATGAGGTTCAATACGATCCTAGGCAATGTTATTATATACATAAGTGGGTTCTACGGGCATGGGTCATCTTATGCCTCCCCATGTTCTAGGACCATCATATCTCTAAAGTTGGGATGTCACATCTATGCTCCAATCCTCCTCTATATATAGGGAACCTCTCCATAATTCAAAGGTCTAACTTCTAGAGCTGGAAAGGCATTAACTTCAAGCAAACAGTTTTGCATTTGCTCTTTGCTTTGCAAGCAAGTTAGGGGGTTTCTCCTTGATTCCTACTCAACTAGTTAAAGGCTTTTTGCCTAACTATTCAAGGTAAGTCCATTGCCCAAGGCTCGTTGTAACAAGCCACACCTACCCTAAAAATTTTCGTAACAATTTGTTTGACTTAGAACCATTAACGCTAAGTGTGTGCTTTTATGGGAATTTATGTACTATGTGATTGATGAGTATGTGGCATTTTAAATTAAAAATAAATGATTTACATGAAATAAATTAGCATAAAATAATTTATTTTTCATAAAATGAATTTTCATGCAAAAAGGTAATTTTTAAGCATAAAATAATTTTATGAGTATTTTAAAATAATTTTTCATAAATGTTTTGGGGAAAATTTTACAAAAAATAATAAGAAAAATATTTATTTTTAATTACTTATAATCAGCCCCTAAATTAAATAAAAAGCCCAAATACCTAAAAGCCCACTACACTAAAACATTCCTAACCTAACACATTAAGGGTAATTATGGAAATTAACTAAAACCCTAAAAATATAATGAAAATTTTGGCTAGCCCTAGCATTCTAGTAGCCACCATTCTATTATTCCATTATTTTGATAGAAAAATTCTCTCAAAATAATTCTCTCTACCAAAGTTCTCAAAACACCTTCAACTTTGCGATTTCTGGACCATATTTATAAGTTAATCGCTCTTTTCAATTTGTCATTGGATTTCTATGAAACTAACCATAGGAAAATTATTTGAAAATGAGCATTTACTGATTTTTTTTTATTAAATTTGGCCTAAGTGATTTCTTGTGAGAGAAATCAATTTTTCTACCAAAAACACCAACCTCTCTACACGATTTTTCCAAAGGTGAATCCTACAACTCAAAATTGAAATTTTTCATGCATAAACATTACAAGGAGTGGGGGGGGGGGTGTGATGGCAATTTTGTATGGTTATTTTTTAAATGGATTGTTGATGTGTTTAGATAAAAACTATTGAATTAAATTATATTTCTGCATATTACTGTAATGAAAAGTTTCACAAAATAAGGAAATTCATGGTTTTCGTCCTATAACTTAAAAGTTGGAAACTCTCATGTGTATGAACCCTAAGGGCTTCCAAATTGTATGGATTTATATTCTAAATTGATATTTGTTATGTTTATATGGAAAATAATGATTTAAATCATGTGTTTACATATTACTGTAATAATCAAAAAACACTAGAAAGTAAGAAAATTCATGGTTTTCACTCTAAACCCTAAACTTAGAATTTTCATGCATGAGAAATATCTATGGTTTCCGATTTGTGTGTGTTGATGTTCTAAATTAATATTTGTTATGATTGAATGAAAAATAATGGTTTAAACCACACATTTACATGTTGCTGTAATGACCAGAAATCCCAAAAATGAGAAAACTCATTGTTTTTCATCCTAAAACTTAAAGTTGGAAATTTTCATGCATATGGATTTATATATGTGCCAATTCCTACATAGTTATGTTCTAAAATGATTTTTGATATGTTTATATGAAAAATCTTAGTTCAAACCATATTTTTACATATTACTCTAATAAACAAAAAGTGCGGAAAGTAAGAAAAATGTATGTTCTCCATTGAATAGAGCATTCGGCCATTGTTAAAATTTTTATCCCAATGTTTATAATTTTTATGCAATATATTTTAATGATTATTGACATGAATAAATGAATGATAAATGGCTAAATTGCATGTTGGATGATGGAATGACTCTAGACAAGGCTAGAGGTGATTTGGTATACTTAAGGTATCTTAACCTAATGTTGTGATTAATATGTGAATGTGATTGGATAATATGGAAGTAGGTTGTATGATGACATAATAATGAATTAATGATCTTGAATTTATGAAAGCATTGGTTGAATGGATTGGTCATAAGAGATAAGCATGGTACTTGAAAGGTTATTTGTTAAGTTGACATATATGGAAGTGTTAAGTATACTCGAAAGATTGTTAAAGTAAATTGATATTAAGATAAGGATATTGTGTTGACCTTAGAAAGGTATGGACATGATTTGTAATGGGTTTTCATAAAGGCCTATAAAGGCTAAGTGTATAAGACTTTTAAAGTCAACATGTTATGTGCAAGTGATGAGTGCAGTTCTATATGCAACTCTAAGTGTATGTAAATGTTATATATGCATGGGTTAGTTATGGGATAGGATAGCATCATGATTAAATAAATACTAAGTATTGAATTAAACATTATATTAGAGCTTGAGGAGTTTTAGAGGTTCAAAAGGGATACATGTATTAGGAGCGAAGGAACCACAAGGCTAGTAAACATTATGATATTGTTACAAATATAAGCTATCATGATATGTGCACCTTGATATTCTTGAAACCCAAATTCTTCTCTACTTTTAAAAAGAAACTCTATTGGAATCACAAGGTTAGTAAACATTATGATATTGTTACAAACATAAGCTATCATGATATGTGTACATTGATATTTTTGAAACCCAAGTTCTTCTCTACTTTTAAAATGAAACTCTATGATTTCTTTGATAAGCTTGGGTTACTAAAGGACAATTGGTCCAAAAACCATTTTTTTGTTTATCCAATGATAATTCTTTTGTGATTATTGCCCTAATTTGTATTCTTTCTAGAACTACACTATTCTTGTATCTTTTATTCAAAAAGTTAAATTGCTATTGCTATTGTGAAACGAGTTATTATTATCTTAAATGTTATTTTTATATGTGATTACCATTAACTCAAGCTATGGTACCTTTAACCCTTTATGCAGAAGTCCTCGTGTCGATGCGGGTAATCATTGGAACCTATGCACGTGGTCTTAACCCGATGGATAAGGGTAGTGTATCCACCTTAGCTATAAGAAGCAATTCTAGCCATGGGGCCTGATTAGCTTTATGCCTTTCTATGTGATAGGAGTTGGAATTTGGTTTAATGTAAGCTCTCCTCTATGTATTCGAGTGATTTGGGCAATAGCTTTCACTCTCTATGCATTATAAGTTTGATTTATGCAAAATTGCTAAATTGCATCTTGATTCATGAATTATAAATCATGAACTATGTGTATAAGCTATGAGTTTCCTTTTTAAATGAATATATGTTAATGTATGTGCTATATTGTTTACTCATTGAGATCTTCTATCTCACCCCTTTTTCTTTGTGTTGTTTTAGGTGAGCAAATGTGAGCAGGCATGGCGTGGCTCAAGCATTCTACTTCACTTGGGAATTCCTTGTCAAAATCTTTAATAATACAATGTTATAAAGAGATATTCATAGATGCTTTGGGAGTTTATTTTGGGATATTTATCATTGATGATTTATTTCATTCAGACTTAAATGTTATTTTCTTTGCAAGATGTTTCAAAGTATTTTGTTAAGCTATTCTTTTGCATATTGAAGTTTCCTATATTTTTGGACATTAAGTTAGTGCATGGGGTTTGGTATGATCCTAGGCATGAATTGTATATGTATATGTGGGTTCTACAGGTGTGGGTGACCTTATGTCTCCCCATGTTCTAGGACTGTCATATCTCTAAAATTGGGATGTGACACTCGTGTCGGGAGGTTTCTCCTTGATTCCTACCTAACTAGTTAAAGGCTTTTCACTCGCCTATTCGAGGCAAGTCTATTGCCCGAGGCTTATTTCTCCAGTGTGAGGCCAATCGTTGCCAACCATTTGAGGCCAGCTGTCACCCACCATCCAAGGTTAGCCACCACTCCATCTAAGGCTAGTCATTGCCCACCAATCGAGGCTAGCCATTGCTTGTTGTCTAAGGCTATCCATCACCCGCCATCCGAGATTAATTGCCACCTACCATCCAAGGCTAATAGCCACCTGCTATCCAAGGTTAGTTGCCACCTACCATCCAAGGCTAATAGCTACCTGCCATCCAAAGCAAGCCACCACGCCATTCAAGGCTAGTCATTGCCAGCCATCTAAGGTAAGCTTCTTTTCCTTTAATTTTCTTTTATTTAAATTTCCTTGGCCCTTTTAGTTAGTTAATTAAATTGATTCATCTAGGTTGCTAGATAATCAAATCAATAGTCAATCAAGTAAATTAATTAACTCAACACTGTTTTAATCAATCAATCAAAATATGATAAAGTGGCTAGGCTAAACTAATCCCTTCGTAAGAAGGAAGAACTGCGTGGGTTTTGATTGCCATTTAAAGGGATAAGTAGGCATGCTTGATTCAAGCATTGAATCCAATTAAAACTAACCAATTCTCCCCCCATCACCTTCTTCACTTGCTTTTATTTTGTTTTGCTTTACTTCATTATTAGGCTTAGAACCCATAAAGGCTAGAGGAGGTATCTCCTAGGTTTAGGATTTCATTGTAATATTAACTCTCTCTTATTTTGAATTCTAATTATGTACAAACTTTGTGGATTGAATGATCATGCATATTATAATCTGTTCATGCAATTTAAATTATTCATGAAATATATTTTAAGTTACTTTTATATTACTTGGCCAAACTTATTTTATTAAATTAAACTAAAAACGTAGTCCCTGAATTCTCTTTGGTTTTGAGGTTAGTGATCTTTTTCCTTTGGGTAATAATTGGAGTCAAATGGGTTTTTTCCTTATATTTTCCCAAATAAAAACAAATTAAGGTGGTGACTCTAAGAAACAATTTTCAAATCCATCAAAGATAAGTATGAGGGCTTCCTCATGAGTTCTTTCCCAAATGAGCATTTTGATTCCCTTTAGCGGATTGGACTAATGCTCAAGTGAGGCCTCACACTCCTATTCTTGCTCATTTCTAGTCAATTTTTCATGATTCCAATTGCGTTATATTCGTTACTTAGTCCCAAATGATTTGAAGGGGTTCAAAATTTAAAAAGACATATTGTGATTTTTCCAATTTTCCCATTTTGAAAGTTTTTGGCTTCTGGAGGTTTGTTTACTGAGCGTAAGTGCTTCTAAGGTTCAAACATATACTGAAGGGTGCAAAATTAATGGTTCACAAGCCAATGGAATGGGGATCAAAATGCACGTAGTTCATTCCATGATTATGTATAAGGGTTTAGGGATTAATCAAATTGATTTTGGTTTAAGAGTTGGATTAATGAGAAAAAGTGTTATACCTTTGTGTGAGTTAGGCAAAGGGTTTTGTTAGACCAAAGTTTCATTTTATTGATACCAAAGCATTGAATTGATTGATGGATTAATTAATTAATTAAAATGATTAATTAATTAATTAGGATAATGAGTGTATTAAAAAAGATTAATTAATTGGATGGATTGACTTTGAAAGTGATTAATTAATTAATTAAAAAGATTAATTAATTAATTTGGTGATTAATTTCGAAAAAGATCAGTAAATTAAAAGGATTAATTAACTTAGCTTAGGGTGGGCAATTAATTAAGTAAAATGATTAATTAATTAATTTAAAGAGATTGATTGGAAGGAAAGAAAGAAGAGAAAAC
Source organism: Reutealis trisperma (assembly GCA_947687605.1). Lineage (NCBI taxonomy): Eukaryota > Viridiplantae > Streptophyta > Magnoliopsida > Malpighiales > Euphorbiaceae > Reutealis > Reutealis trisperma. The sequence continues at coordinate 288,328 of CANTUT010000235.1, read as the reverse complement.
CAGTGAATAGCCTATCAACACAAGTTTTTAGGGTGTGAAAAATGGTGTGGGAAGTCAGATATTTATAGCAAAGTAGAGTTGGGAAAAGGACCAAAAAAGGGCTGGAAAGTGGGCTAAAAGGAGGGGCATTTTTAAAATATTGGGTTGAAAAAGGGGGACCATTGTAGATGCATAGAGCCTGGTACAGATCTGCGTGACCAAGGCATAGATCTGTCATGGGATGTACGGCTGTCCATTTTTTCTTAGAGATTGATAAGTGTCTATATAGCAATGGATTTGAAGGCTACCAGCTTTGTGTAGTGCAGTAAACTTAGCAAGTGTTAGGTTGTAGCCATATGATGAAGGTGCAAAATTAAGGGTTCACAACTTCCTTTTTGTTGATTTGCTAGGTTGCTAGTTGGTGATGGTATCTAGCTTTCTACTTTCTTATTTGATGGAGATAATAGAAGTGGAAGCATAAGGAACAATATTCTTGCATCTTTTCCTAACTGTATGAACTTGCTGAAGCACAGTGATGTTAAGCTTTAAAGGTAGTTTGATGGGCTTTGATGTTTGGTTGGGTAGAGATTTTCATTTCTTAAAAAGGATTTAAGGAAGGAGGAAGGTTAACTTTGGTGTTTGGTGGCACGAAACTTTTAAGGATTTCTCCATTATTGGTTAGGTCAATAACTTGAGTTGGGTTGGTATGAATGTTTAGGATTAGCCATTTAGGATTTTCAAGCACTTCTTTTTCATGGGTAAGGCTAATGATAGAAAATGCAATACTAGTACCAAATATGGTGTTGGTAAAAAAAAAGGGAGGTGTCGAGCCGCTGACCCTAAAAGGAGCTACAGTGTTGGTTGAATTAAGATGGGGTGCGACAAAACTTGAAATAATTGGTTTTGACTTGGCTTGGTTATCAAAATGGGAAAATGTGATGTTCGGCAGATTAACATGGGAAGCATGAGGTATGATCGAGGGGTTTAGACCTATAAACTGCCTTTGGGAGCACAGGGCTTTAGTAAGATGGGCTAATACTTTACTGAAGTTGACTTACTGAGCAATCAGGGCTTTATTGGACTTGGTTTGTTGGATAGCTAAAGCCTTATCAATACTAGTTATCTTCGAGTATTTAGGCAAAGATAATAGTGTTTGAGTTTTGGGGTCTTAGGCGAAAAAGATTTTAGGCCTAAGGTAGTGGTGGCCAAATGACTTAGGGTTTGAGGTTGGCAAGGTGCTAAAAGTTTTAGGTTTGAGGGAGATAATGGACCAAAAGTCTTAGGGCTAGAAAAAAGCTTAAAAGTTGATTCTTGACTTAGTTTAATGCATAACCTAGACTTAAGATCCTTAGTCTTATAATATGTAGGCATGATTATGTCATGATGCATGTCAAAAAAGGTTTAATGGATATGTATACAAAGGTCTCAATTGTTATGGTATTTGGAACCTTAGGTCAAAGGCTACAGCAACTATATGCACAAGTGATGCAAACAAGGAAGCATACAAAGGCAAGGATCCAATTCAACTTCCGAATGGTCCCATTACAAGAGTAAGAATCAAGAAATTCAATGAAGCACTAAATGGGATGATTTAAGGCTTGCAGGATGAGCTTGCCACAGTTCAAGAATGCAAGAATGAATCATTCATCAAAATGGGGATTCAAGAGTCAAATCAAAGTTTGGTGACAATGATTCAAATGGATGAAGGCCAAAACATGGAGAGTCAAGATTCAAACATGGCCATAAGAAGAAAGGGCATAAGTGTTGCATAAAAGCTTGTTGACAAGGTTTGGTACACACCCATGTACTAAGGCATGTTGGCTTCTATCTACTGAAACATGTTTTAGGATGCTCAACACGCCCTGGAACATAGGCATGTTCGTGGGCATGTAGGCTATTGTGTAATTTGTTTTATTTTTCAATTTTTATTATTTTACTTTAGTTTTGATGTTTTAGGGCCCCTATTAATATGATATAGCCCATATTCAATTAAATTAAGTTTGGATATGTAATTAATGAGTTTTAGGCCTTTTTATGTTAGATTTAAAGCCCAAAATGCATTTAGATTTTTTTTTTGTTTAGAAATCAGTTTAAGGATCAATTTCTAACTAGGAAAATTCAATCCTTCTTTAGGAAGATTTTTTTAGTCCATGTTTACTTCTAATTAGGGTTGAGTCCCTATATAAACTCAACCATTCATGTAAAAGTTAAGTTTTAATCAATAAAAATTTAGTTTTCTTAAGAGTATTATCTCTTGTTTTTTTATTCTTGCTTGAATCAAGTTTATACAATCAAAGCTAATTATTTTATGCATATTTATTCCAAGGTTGTCTTTCACCAGTTGGTATTGTGTTGCGGAGATCATCATCCAAAGGTGATCATATTACAAGGTGCTCCATCACAAGTTGGATTTGGGTTGCAGACTTAAGGAAAATCTAATTTAGCTTTCCAAGGAGTTGCTTTCAACTGTAAAGATATTGGGTCTCAAGTTTAATATACTTGGGATTTGTATTAGTTTGGTATCATAGCTTAGGCTCTAAATTAGGTTATATCTTTCCATTTCATTTATGTTTTCTGTTTCTGTGTGTTTTTCTTATTTTAATATATTTTTTTATTAAATTCCTTTGTTTTCACTTTGTTAATTCTGTATGTTATTGTTTGAAGTGTGAAATTCAAAAAAAAAAAAATCCAAAATCATTCACCCTTTTCTTTTGTTCATTTGTCTCTTTGTTTGTTCTATCTTTTTGTATCCTTTGTGTTTCATTGAAATTCATATATTGGAAGGTCAAATTCATCTATACTTGGGAATTAATTTGAATTCAAGAAGAAGGAAGTGGAGAATTCATCCATCACAAGCTTGAAGACTTCAATTTAGTATGGCTTCTTATATTTGATCTTCAATTTGTTTGTTAATTTTACTTTTTAATTGTTTCTGTAATTATAAAAAAAAAAGAAAGAAAGAAAGAAAGAAAGAAAGAAATCGGCTAAGAAAAGAAAAGAAAAGAAAGAGTCTTGGCAAATCAGAATTATATAAGAATATATATAGTGTTTGTTTCTAATTCTATAATGGAAAGGAAAAGTAAGATTACTAGAATTCTAACCAAGTCAAGAAGAATCAAAAAGGATTTCAAATTTCAACAAAGAGTTGACCAAGTCAAACATCCCTCCACAATAAGCTAGGAGTTGGTTTCCTAATCCTTATCAATTTTTGGTTCGACTTTCCTTTTTCCATTCTAAGTTATCTTCTTTTATTTGTGTCCAATTAGGTTTCCTAATACAATTAGGATTCCTATATTGTTGTCCTAGTTCAATTAGGATTTCAACTTTTGTTTTCCAACTTTAAGTATGATTTCTAATTTTATTTTCTAAGTCAAATTCTAATTTTTCTTCCCAAGTCTAATTAGGATTTTCGTTTTCCAAGTGTCGTTAAGATTTCTTATTTCTCATTTCATTTTGAGTCTTTGAACTTTGGATTTTATTCACATTGTAATCTAGTAAAAAATTGTATTAATTTGATTTTTTGCAATTAATCCTAGCAATAGACATGAGTGGAAAAAGGCTAAGTGTGAGCACATATAGAGAAAACCCATTGATTGAGTGTAAAACTAAACACGAATGAGTCAAAAAATTACTTGAGTGAAACATATGAGGGAGTGAGGTGAGGAAGCTATTCTTTACTTCGCTAACTTTGTTTTGTAGCTCAAAATTAAGTGGAACACAAGGAAATTCACATGGGGAACTAGATAAATTCAAAGCCTTGAATGAATTGCTCCAAGCCATGGAGAAAAAGACTAATGATAGATTGGATCAAATAGAGCAAAGAAGCAACGAAAGGATTAAAAGATTAAAAGTTTTAGTTATAAGAGGATAGCCACCCGATGCCCCTAAGCAAGCTAGGTGAATCCAAAAAAGAGTTTGGGATGAAAATGAGGATGATACCGAGTTCCATGGTGATAATGAAAAGGAAGAAAAAGTGAGGCTAAAAGCTAGACAAGATAACAACAGTGGTGGAATACAATTAAAAATTCCATCATTCTATGGAAGAATAAACCCTGGAGCATACTTGGATGGGGAAAAGAAGACTGAATTAGTGTTTGATTGTTATAACTACACCAAATCCAAGAAGTTGAAGCTTATTATGGCTATATTTGATGGGTATGCCATTACTTGGTGGGATGATACAAACCAAAAGAAAAGAAGAAATGGAGAAAGACCTATAGAAGAATGAAGGGACTTAAAAGCAATCATGAGAAGAAGATTTGTACCAAGTCACTACTATAAAGAGCTGTACAATTGTCTTCAAACCTAACTCAATGGTCCAAGATTGTTGAGGAATACTATAAGGAGTTAGAGGTAGCCATGATATGAGCAAATGTGAAAGAAGACAATGAGACTATAATGGCAAGGTTCTTTAATGGATTGAATAAGAAGATTGCAAATGTGGTTGAGTTGCAACCACATATGGAGCTTGAAGATTTGCTTTATCATAATTTGAAGGTTGAAAAGCAATTGAAAAAGAAAAGTACCAATCAGTTATCTACCTTCTACAATGCACCATTCAAATCAAATTAGAGAAGAGATGACAAGGCTTTTTCATCCAAACCTAAAATTGATTGAAGGAAGGTCCAAAGACACCCATCCTAAGCAAAAACAAAGGTAAATCTATGCCTTCTAGTTCAAGTAATATTAAATGCTATAAATGTCAAGGTGTAGGACACTTTAAGAAGAATTGTCCAAATAAGAAGATAATGTATATGCGAGATGGGGAATTCTACTTGGCTAGTGAAGAAGAAGCTGAAGAAGAAAGAATGCCACCTCTTGAAGATGCAAGTAATGAAGAGGAGGAAAATCAACCTGAATTATCTGAATATGGGAGGTCTCTTGTCACAAGGAGATCATTGAACATACAAATCCAATATGATGATAATGTGCAACAATGGGAAAATTTGTTTCAAACTAGATGCCTTATAAAAGATAGAGTTTGTGATGCAATCATAGATGGGGGTAGTGTAACCAATGTAGTAAACACCACTTTAGTTGAAAAACTAGGGTTATCTACTAATGAACACCCTTACCCTTATAAACTAAAATGGCTTAATGATTGTGAGGAAATTAGGGTGACAAGACAAGTTCTAATTACTTTTAAGATAGGCTGATATAATGATGAAATTTTATTTGATGTTGTGCCTATGCAAGTAGGTCATCTATTATTGGGACACCTTTGGCAATTTGATAGAAGGATGATACATGATGGCTACACCAATCATTACACTATTAAAAAGGGTGGAAGGAAGATAACTCTCGCATCACGTTCACCTAGAGAAATCAATGAGATTGAGCTGAAAAAAATTCTAAGGGAGAGAGAAAACAATAGTGAAGAAAAAAGCGTGAGTAATGATGTGCCAAAAGAAATAGAGAATGCAAAAGAAAAAAGTGGCAAAATTCTCGAGAAAGGCAAGAAAGTGGGCTCAAGTGAGAAAGAGGGAAAAGAGAAAAATGAGGAAAGAGAAATTGTTGAGAGTAAAAAGAAACATGTGAGCTTTTATTCAAAGGGGAGTGATATTAGGGAAGCTTGGTTTTCAAAGAAAAGTATACATGCGCTTATGTACAAGGAGCTTTATTTAACACTAATGACCTTAATGTTTCTTTGCCTAGTGTTTTTATTTCTCTTTTATAGGAATTTAAGGATATCTTTCCCAAAGAGATACCTAATGGATTGCCACCCATTAGGGGTACTGAGCATCAAATTGATTTTATTCCTAGTGCCTTGATTCCAAATAGACCAGCCTATAGAAGTAACCCCGAGGACACAAAGGAGCTTCAAAGGCAAGTTGAGGAGTTGATGGCTAAAGGACATGTTAGAGAAAGTATAAGCCCATGTGTTGTGCCCATTTTGCTAGTGCCTAAGAAAGATGGTTCTTGGCATATATGTGTTGATTGCCATGCAATTAATAACATTACAATAAAGTATTGCCATCCTATTCTTAGGTTAGATGATATGCTTGATGAGTCGTATGGTTCTATTATCTTTAGCAAAATTGATTTGAAAAGTGGATATCACTAAATTAGGATGAAGAAAGGTGATGAATAGAAAATTACCTTTAAAACAAAATATGGTTTGTATCAATGGTTAGTTATGCCTTTTAGTTTGACTAATGCACCTAGCACTTTCATGAGACTTATGCACTAAGTTTTGAGAAATTTTATCAGTAAGTCTATTGTTGTATATTTTGATGATATCCTTTTGTATTTTAAAGGCATGGATGAACATTTGGAACATTTAAGGTGTTTGCTTGATGTGTTGAGAAAAGAAAAATTATTTACTAACCTTGATGTAGTTAGTTCTCAAGGTATTGAAGTCGATAAAGAAAAGGTAAGTGCTATAAAAATTTGGCCTATTCCTACATCGGTAAGTGAGGTAAGAAGTTTCATGGTTTGGCTAGTTTTTATAAATGATGTTTGAAAGATTTACTAAGGTAATTAAAAATAATTGTGTTTTTAAAGGGGGAAAAGAATAAGAAGATGATTTAACTCATTAAAAGGTAAGCTATGTAAGGCACCTATTCTTGCTTTGCCTAACTTTAATGATATTTTTGAAATTGAGTGTGATACATCAGGTGTAGGTATTGGGGCTATTCTTTTACAAGGAAAAAGGCCAATCGCCTATTTTAGTGAAAAGCTCCATGGTGCTTTATTGAAGTACCCCATTTATGACAAGGAGCTCTTTGCTTTGGTTAGAGCTTTGGAGACTTAGCAACACTACTTTTGGCCCAAAGAGTTTGTAATCCATATAGAACATCAATCATTGAGATTTGTAAAAGGGCAAGGTAAGTTAAACAAGAGGCATGCCAAATGGGTTGAGTTCATTGAGACCTTTCTATATGTGATCAAGTACAAGCAAGGTAAAGAGAACATTATGGCTGTTGCACTTTCAATAAGGTATGCTTTACTTAATGCTTTGGATACAAGAATGCTTGGACTTGAAAACATTAAGTCTTTATATGTTGATGATTTTAATTTTTCTAACATCTTTAAAGCATGTGAGAAAGTTGCATTTGGTAAATTCTATAGAATGGATGGGTATTGGGCCTATTTATATTAGGTTTAAAGCCCAAAATGAGTTTAGATTTATTTCTTATTTAGAAATTAGTTTAGGAATCAACTTTTAGCTTGGAAACTTTAATCCTTGTTAGGAAGATTTCCTAGTCCATGTTTATTGCTAATTTAGGGTTGAGTCCTTATATAAACTCAACAATTCATGTAAAAGTTAAGTTTTGATTAATAAAATTTTAGTTTTCTTAAGAGTGTTATCTCTTGTTTTTTTATTCTTACTTGAATCAAGTTCATACAATCAAAGCTAATTACTTTGTGCATATGTACTATAAGGTTCTCTTTCATAAGTTGGTATTGTGTCATAGAGATCATCATCCAAAGGTGATCATATTCTTAGGTGTTCTATCACGAGTTGGATTTGGGTCTTGGACTTAGGGAAAACTTGATTTAGATTTCTAAGGAGTTGCTTCCTAGCATAAAGATATCGGGTCTCAATTTTAATATACTTAGGGTTCGTATCAACAAGGGTTAATGTAATAACCCACATCTACCCTAAGAGTTTTAGTGACAAATTATTTGAATTTAGGATTATTATGACAAATTGTGTGACTATGTGAAAATTTGTGTGTAACGTGATTTATGGGTTTGGGGCATGTTAACTTAATTTTAATATGCCTTAAATGAATTATTATTGTGAAATAAATGGTTTAAATAAAATGCAATAACATGAAATAATTTATTTTTCGTAAAATGAATTTTCATGTAAAAAGGTGATTTTTAAGTATAAAATAATTTTATGAGTATCTTTAAAATATTTTTAAATAAATATTTTGAGGGAAATTTTAATAAAAATAATAAGAAAAATAATTTATTTTTAATTACCCATAATAAGCCCTATATTAAATAAAAATCCCAAATACCTAAAAGCCCACTACACCGAAACACTCTGAACCTAGCTCATTAAGGGTAAACTTGGAAATTGCACCCCAAACCCTAATATATAATGAGAATTTCATCCAACCCTTGATTTCCAGCAGCCACTATTCTGTTTTTTAGTATTTTGATAGAAAAATTCTCTCAAAATATTTCTCTCTACCGAAATTCGCAAAAACACTTTCAACTTTGTGATTTCGTGACCCTTTCGTAAGTTTTTCTTTCTTTTCAATTTCCTATACGATTTCTATGAAACAAATTATGAGAAAATTATTTTGAATTGGTTATTTACTTATTTCTACATATTTAATTCAGTTTGGGTGAGTTTTTGAAATAGAAATTAATTTCTCTACCGAAAACATCAACCTTTTTACGCGCCAAAGGTGAATCCTATAACTCAAAAATTGAAAATTTCAAACATAAATTCATTTTGGGGGGGGGGGGGTGGGGGGGGAGGGGGGGCCGCTACTGTGTATTTAGATTCTAAACTAATTTTTGATGTGTTTTGATAAAAAATATTGGATTAAATTATATTTCTATATATTACTGTAATGACCGAAAAATTTCAGAAAATAAAGGAATTCAAGGTTTTTGTACTAGAACTTAGAAGTTGGAAAATTCTATGATTTCTTATACATATGGCTACCAATTTGTATATGGAGGAATTATAATCTAATCTTTGTTTTATTTGGATGAAAAATAATGATTTAAATCATGTGTTTGCATATCGCTGTAATGAACAGAAAGCGCAAAAAGCTTAAAAACTCATGATTTTCTTCCTAAACACTAAATTTGGAATTTTCATGTATGAAAAGCATTCATGGCTATTGATTTGTACCTATTGATATTTTAAACTGATATTTGTTGTGATTAAATGAAAAATAATGGTTTAAAACACCTATTTACATATTGCTGTAATGACTGGAAAATACCAAAAACAAGAAAACTCATGGTTTTTCATCCTAAAACTTAAAGTTGGAAATTTTCATGCATATGAATGTATATGTGGGCCAATTCCTACATGTATATATTCTAAAATGATTTTGTTTTGATTACATGAAAAATCTTGGTTCAAACCATGTTTTTACATATTACTGTAATAGACGGAAAGGGCAAAAAATAAGAAAATTCAAGTTTTTTCTTTTGAATAGGGCATTTAGCCTACATTGATATCTTTATCCCAATGTCTATAATTTTTATGTGATGTATTATGTATGTATAATAAATGGTTAAATTGCATGTTGGTTGAAGGAATGACTATAGACTAGCCTAGAGGCACTTTGGTATACTTAAGGTATACCTAAGGTATATTAACCTTATGTTGTGATTAGAATGTGAGTGTAATAGGGAAATATGGATATATATTTTATGATGACTTGATGATGAATTAAGGATCTTGAATTGATGAAGAGATTGATTGAATGAATAGGTCATAAGAGTTAAGCATGACATTTGAAAGGTCATTTGCTAAGTTGACATGTGTGATAGTGTTAAGAGCACTAAGATGATTATTAAAGTGATTTGATATTAAGATATTGATGTTGTGTTGACCTTAGAAAGGAATTGACATGAATTATAATGTGTTTTCATATAGGTCTATAAAGGCTAAGTGTGTAAGACTTTTAAAGTCAACATGTTATGTGCAAGTAATGGGTGCATTTCTATGTGCAACTCTAAGTGTATGTGAATGTTACATATGCATAGGGTAGTTATAGGATAGGATAGCATGATGATTAAATAAATACTAAGTATTGAATTAAATATTATGTTAGAACTTGAGAACTGTTAGAAGTTAAGGATTACAAGTACTAAGAGTAAAGGAACCACAAGATGAGTAAACATTATGCTATTGTTATAAGTTCAAGCTATCATGATTATGTTATAGGAACCTTTGAGATTCTTAAAACCCAAGTTCACTTCCATATTAAATATGACTATGTGATTTCTTTATTAAGCTTCGGTTGCTAAAGGACATTTGGTCCAAAGCCATTTGTGATTATCAAATGATAAATACTTTTTATGATGATTACCCTAACTTATATTCTTTCTGAAACTACACTATCATTGTATCTCTTGTTTGAAAGTTAAACTACTATTGCTATTGGGATACTTGTTATTGTTGTCTTATATGATATTGTTATTTGTGATCACTATTAGCTCCAGCTAAGGTACCTTTAAGCCTTTATGCAGAAATCCTCGTGCCGATGTGGGTAATCATCAGAACCTATGCACATAGTCTTAACACGATAGATAGGGGTTGTGTATCCACCTCAGCTAGAAGGGGTAGTTTTAACCGTGGAGCTTGATCAGTTTCACCACTTTATAAGTAAATGAGGTAGTATAGTCATTTACTTTGATTAGGTAATAAGTGTTTTAAGTGTGATTTCTGCAAACCTGCTAAAGTGAAAATCTTGCTAAATTGTAAACTATGAAACCATGATTTGTAAATTATGAACTATGTGTTATACGCAATGGGCTTTCCTTAAAAATGAGATATATGATATCATTTATGCTATATTGTTTACTCATTGAGATTATCTATCTCACCCCTTCTTCCTTATGTGGTTCTAGGTGAGCAAATGTGAAGAGGCAAGGTGATGGCTCAAACATTCTACTTCGCTTGGGGATTCCTCGTCCAAGATAATAAATTTAATATGTTATAAAGAGTTTTCCTTATATGCCTTGGGAATATTTATTTTTTGATGTTTATTTTGAAATGTTATCTTTTGAGGTTTTAATTAGATTCTAAATATTATTTCCTTATGGATTATGTTTAAAGTATATTTTAACTATGCTTTTGCAACTTAAGGTATTCTAAAAGAAAAATAAAGGGTTTATTTAAGTTAATGTAAGAAGTTTTGGTATGATCCTAGGTAGCATTTGTATAAGTATAAGTGGGTTATACAAGTGTGGGTGACCTTATGTCTCCCCATGTTCTAGGACCATCATATCTCTAAAGTTGGGATGTGACAGTTAAGAGTGGTTTTGTTTAGGGCCCCCATCATACTAGAGCATCGATATACCTAACCACATGTAAATCAATGAACATTGCATAAGTTAAACAATATTGATTGCTTGTTACACTACCAAAATGATCCGAGATTCATCGCTGGGTGGAATGCTTTCTCTATCTCCTAACATACTCAAAGAGTGTTATCAAGCCAATGTTATTCACTGTCTTAAAAAGTTTTCCTAAAGCTATAGTTAGGCAATGAGCCTTTATTATGCAAAGTTATATATGAAAGCCAAGTTAAACTTGATGAGCCAAATGGAGATTATTTTTAAGACAAATCTCAACCAAATAGTAATCCTCTTATTTTTTCTTTTCCTTTTATTAAAATGGTGGCAACTGTGAGGCTCGCCCGAGCACTGGTCTGATCTGCCGAGGAATCGAAATGCTCTTTGGGAGAAACTCCACGATTGAAACTCGCTGTGAGTTCAGAAAATTGATTTGTGTGATTTGAAAGTTGTGAAAGTGACTCGCCACTTCAATTTATTTATTTCAATTGGGAAAATTAAAGAAAACCCTAATTGATTGACTCAAAAAATGTTTTCTTTTTATCCCAATGGAAAATGCACTAATCTGCGAGTGACCAAAGAGGGCCTGGGGATCAGGTTTTGGTAATTACACAAGTAAGAAAATATGATTTTCTTTAGTTTGGCAAAAAAATTGCAAAATAACACTTAAAAAGGAATTTTCATGTATGCATGAACAGGAATATAATGATGAATGAAACATATATATATGATGAGATGGAATGACAATTGTAAATAAATAGCCAAGATAAATCCTACTTAATTATTACAATATCAAAACAATTGAAATAAAGAGGATCTTTCCTCTAGCCCTTATGGGTACTAGGAAAAGCACACATTCCCCAACTAATCTAATATAAGATTATAAATAAAAGATTTATATAAATAAATCAAAATAAAAGGGAAAAAATATTAATAAAAAGATTTTGGAGTTAATGCCTTTTCAAAATGGCAGCCTGTGTATCCTATTAAATAGGAATCAAACCCAATGCAGTTCTTCCTTCTTGCGAAGGAGGGGTTCTGGAAAAGAGTGTTGGTTTGTTTATTAATTTAATTATGATTCTTAAATTAATAAATTTTAGATCTTTTCTGTTTTAGACCTAAAGTGAATTCTAGATCTGAGTTTAGAATTTTGAAAATAGAAAAAAGATTATACCTTTGCTTTCCTTCATTTTTGGATGAACAGGGTGAGCTTAACTTCGAATCTAAGCTCCACTTTGAATTTAGGACCTTGAAGTTGAACCTTAATAGCAAAAGGTTAGCAAAATAGCATAATGAATGTAAATTAAAAAGAAATTGAAACAACAGCTTTTGTATCAAATTTCAAGCAGAACTTAAGCACAATAAGTAGAGCAGTATAGGAGGATTTTTGCATTGGAATTCCCCCCAAATGAGCTGGAATTAGGCTCTATTTATAAAGTTAGTGAAGGGGGTGCTGGCGGCACCAGTATGTCATCGGCGGCACAGGCAGCACCGGTGACATGTCGGGTGTCCGACGGCACATTGAGCATGCCGCCTTACCGTCTGCACAAATTTTGTACTGCTTATAAGGTGGTATAGAAAGCGTGCCGCTAAGAGCGGTGGCACACCTGAGTGGTGGCACGCCTCTTGCGTGCTGGCCTGCTGGTTTGACCTATTTCCTGCTTTTTCATCTGTTTTGGGTCTGTTTTAGTTTCGATTTGAGCTCAGTTTGATCCTGTGAGTTCATGACTGAAAATTAATCGACTGGAGGTGAAAGATTCAGGAAATTTATTTTTCAACGGGGCGCTGCCCTGCACCCCGCAAGGGGCGCTGCCTTTTTAACCCTTGCCCGCTAATCGGCTAACGGGATCACTGTATGCATAACACACTATTCTTAGTAGGTGTCAAGCTGCAGCCGGATCATAAGGTGAAAATTTGAGGGTTCACAGTTGCCCCCTCATCAAAATTGACTTTAAGCAAAAGGTGATTCTGATGATAGTGAACCTTGAAAAGAAATGCCATGTCAGACTTTGGGCTTGTGCTCTTACAACATCAGATTTTTGGCTTATATGTTCTTTTGCCATATCAGATTCTAGGCTATACCATGTCAGATTCTGGGTTATACCATGTTAGACTTTAGGCTTGTGATATCTGCTTATGCTTATCATGCATGAGGACATTCATGCTTTGTGCAAATTGAACTTTATAAAGAAGGACAAGCATGGTATAAAGATATGAACCTTTTGGGAGAGGGCCCATAGGATAAATGAGGTTTTGTCAATGACTATTAACTTGACCGCAGCGTTATATGTGAGAATGGTCATGGTGATCTTCAATTAAGGCTATATGTCCAGCCTTATTGCTGGAGGTAAAGATGATTTGGTGAATTTTAATCAAGGCTATTTATTCTACCTAGACTTTAAGATTTGGAGATTTGGTCCACTTAGGAAATTCAAATTGGTTTAGCAAGGCCACTTGTTCAGCCCTACTTTTGGGGAGATTATGATCAAAGTTATCTTTTTGGTTTTGATGTTTGGGAAGATTGGGATCAAAGCTATCTGTTTGGCTTTAGTGGTTGGGAAGATTATAGTCAAAGTTATCTGTTTGGCCTTGTTGGTTGGGAAAGTTGGAATCAAAGCTATCTGTTTGGCTTTAGTATTAGAAGGACTGGGATCAAAGCTATCTATTCGACTTTGGTGTTAGGAGGAATAAGATCAAAGCTATTTGTTTAGCCTTAATTTCAGGAGGAATAGGAACAAAGCTAAAAGCTGGGATCAAAGCTATCTGTTCAGCTTTAGTGTTAGAGAAGGTTATGTCTCTGAAAAATGAGGGGTGTGGGAATGTCAACATAGGTGGCTCGGCTCGGTTTGCCCATTGAAAGTTACAGTTGAGGATTAGTCCTTATAGGGAAAGGTCTTGGCTAATAAGGGTAGGTCTGGTTAGGAAATCCATTTGAAAGGCTTAGTCTGATTTTGCCTTAAAGGAGATCATAGGCTTCATAAATGAAGGCCTTTTGGGAGTGGACTTCATGGTGAAGGCTTCTTGGTTTAGGCTTTATGATGAAGGCTGTGGTTCTTGGGCTTCATAGTGAAGGCTTTTAGATTTAGGCTTCAAGGCGAAGGCTTTTGGATTTGGGCTTCATGGTGAAGGCTTATGTGCCTCTTAACGAAGGCTTCTTAGTTTAAAGGTAGGTTGAAACTTCGGGATTTGAGCTTCTTGATGAAGGCTTTTGGATTTGGGCTTCCTAGTGAAGTCTTCTAAATTTGGGCTTCTCCATGAAGGCCTTTGTATTTGGGCTTCTAGATGAAGGCTTTTGGATTTGAGCTTCTTGATGAAGGCTTTTGGTCTAGGCTTCTTGATGAAGGCTTCTAGATTTGAGCTTCTTTGATGAAGGCTTTTGGTTTGGGCTTCTTGATGAAGGCTTTTTAAATTGAAGGTAGGTTGAAACTTCTAGATTTGAGCTTCTTAATGAAGGCTTTTGGATTTGGGCTTCTTAATGAAGGCTTCTAGATTTGGGCTTCTTGATGAAGGCTTTTGGATTTGGGCTTCTTGATGAAGGCTTTTGGATTTGGGCTTCTTGATGAAGGCTTTTGGTTTAGGCTTCTTGATGAAGGCTTTTTGGGAGATATGCCTCGATTTCTGGTTTTGCCAAGGAAACTAGACTCAAAGATGATAAGCCCTGATCGACTTGAAAATTTTGGTTCTACTCATTTTGAGATTATGCCAAGGAATAGGTGGTATGTGGTATGATTTGCCAATGAGGCTTGGGATGGAACAATATGATTTCATAAAGTTTGAGAATGGCTTTGAAGGTAGGCTAAAACTTTTGAAAAGAATCATGGAGGTTGTATGATTTTGCTTTTTATAGCATGAATCATGGAAAAGAGCAAGTCAAGCTTTTCTTATTGTTTGAGATTGAAGAGACTCTTGGAGTGACACTTAATTATAGATTGCACTAGTTGAAACAAAGAGCCCTTAGGAATGGCAAAAAGGCTAGTGGAAGCAGATAAATTGGGGATCATGCTTCCAACTGTGAAGGATTGTACCTTAGCTCTTTGAACTAAGCAACAGGACAGATTGACAATAGATAATGACGTTCTTGGGAAGATATGCCCCCATTGTAGGATAAGAATATAAAAGATAGAATATCTTTAAAGAATGAACCTCTGGTGAGGAAGGATGACTCTAGAGACATGAGATGAGACAAATTGATTGAAAATAATTTGAGAACTTCAGACATAAGGGAAGATGACTTGGATGAGCTTTTTCTCTCTCTCTCTCTCTCTCTCTCTCTCTCTCTCTCGCTTTCTTTTAGCTCTAACTTTTGCCAAAGCTGCCCTTTTGGGTTTTCAACTTAGCGAGCTTGAATTAATGAAATTTAGAAGAAAATTCCACCATGGTTTGGGCTGCTACCTTTTTTTATTTTGAAGGGCTCTGACCTTTGAATTCTAGATTTGATAAAGGTCTTTTCTGAACTTATTGCCCTTGTTGAGGTGCATTGTTTGATTAACTAATGTGCAATAGGTAACTCCTTTAGATTTGCTCGTTATGCTTTAATTATTTGATGAGAGGTCCATTACTTGACCTTCTTTGACTAGGTGCAATTGTTGATGGCACCTCAAATTCTAACTTGTGCTAATTATGGTGGATTTGACTGTTTGTTCATTTCACTCTCTTTCTTTTTCTTTTTTTTTTTTATTTTTTATGGCTCATCCATGCTGGACTAAACAAGGAAGATGAAAAGAAAATATATGTGCATTACTATAAAGGAAACTTTATTACAAGATGACAAAAGGAACTATTATGGTCAACAAGAATGCAAAAAAATAAAACAACAGACTCATACTTATATTTGGACTTAGACTTTGACTCAGGTTTAGACTTGGAATTCAATATCAGAAAGATCAGATTAGCTAAACTTGAACTACTCCATGACATGCCTTTTGGGGCTAAGGTAAGGTGGAGTTGAGTTAGAACTAGATTCCTCATCACTATTCAGGCTGGTGGTGGGGAATTCAGCTTGAAATGATGTACTTTGGATGCAATCTTCAACTTTTGATGTAGTTACAACCAAAGCTCTGAAGGTGGGTAGATATTATGTTAACAAATGGGCTTTATAGGTGGGAAGTAGATTCTTGACAATGATATCTGCTTGTTCTTGCTCGATTGGCCTGTTTGCCATTTAGGCAGCTTTAGCCCTCCACCTTGTAAGGAACATGGAGAACGACTCATTTGGAAGTTGCTTTGTGGTTTCTATATCCCTTCTTGTAATGTCCACTTCAATATTGTAGTGATACTATTCGACAAATGCCTTGCAAATGTCCTCCCAAGTCTATTTTTGGGTATCATCCAAGTTAACAAACCATCTTAGGGTAGTATCCATAAGGGTTTGATGAAAAAGTTGAGCAATGAGCTCATTGTTGATACAAAAGGGATGTATTGCCCCCATGTACATCTTTAAATGGATCTTGGGGCAAGTAGTACCATCAAATTTGTCCAAATTCGGCATATTGAACTTTAGTGGAACTTTTGCATTGGGAAATAAGCCCAAGGAGCCTGTATCAACTAGCTCCTCTTTCTTCTTCAGGCTTTTTAGCATTTTTTCCATGTGCTCAACTTTTTCCATAATATCTTTGATTTTAGGGTTGACTTCCTGCCCTTGGAAAGGATCCGTGGGTCGGGAAGCAAGAGTAGGGGTGAAATTTGGTGGTTGAACTGTAATGGGTTTAAAAGGTGAATTATTTCTAAGGAATTCAGGTAGTGGTAGGATGATGTCAGTGTTTAGAGGCTTTTTGTCTTTAGAGTCAGCTCTGAAAGTGGATCCATAGACAGGATAAAGAGCGAGTCTTGGGTCAGATTTCTGTAGTTTTAGGTCGATTGAGCTTTAGGCCAGGGAGGTCTGTTCCAACATGGTACGAACATCTTCCATGATAGCCCTCCTTTGGGCCTTGAGCATGTCTTGAAAAAGAGCTTCTTGCCTCTTCATCATAGTATCTTGGTGTTCAGAGAGCTTAGCAAGAAGTTCGTCAAAGATTTCATCAGCTTTGGTAGTAGTGATTTCATCTCCAGCAACAGACATCTTGTCAACCTTTGAAAGGGAAAAGGAATCGGGTTAGTATCAAGCTTTGGAAAAAAGGGTTATGGGGAGGTGTGACAAACCAAAGGATCTTAGGTTTAATGACAATGGATGACAGTGTCTTATGGTTAGGTTGACGGTGTATGGGTAAAGATGATGTTAGCTAGGTAGGTATTTAGCTAAGGGAGCTAGGTCAGATTTTAGTTTTGGGTGGCTAGATCAGATTTTAGCTTTGAGTGGCTAGGTCAGAATTTAGCTTGGGGTGGCTAGGTTAGATTTTAGCTTTAAGTGGCTAGATCAGAATTTGGCTTTGGATGATTAGGATTGTGATTTATGAATGGTTTATCATTGGCTTAAGGATAGCGTGACCATGGGTTTTGGGATTGGGTATGGATGTACCATGGATTTGGACGTTGGGTGGACCATGGGTTTGGTGATAGTTGGATAATGGGTTAGACTAGATCATAGGCTTAGATGGGCCATGGGTTTGGATAGTGATGTAAGAGATGAAACCTAGCCAGCATTTAGTTTAGGTAAGGATAAGAGTGACGCTAAGTCAATATTTAGCTTTGGTAAGGATGGAAGAGGATAATGCTATATTAGTGTTTAGCTTGGGCAAGAACTATGAAAGATGAAAGCTAGATAAATGTTTAGCTTGGGTAAGAGTTGGGAAGATGAAAGCTAGGTTAGTATTTAGCTTCGGTAAGAATTATGAAAGATAAAGCTATGTTAGTGTTTAGCTTGGGCTAGGTTAGTGTTTAGCTTGGATAAGAATTATGGAAAAGGATGAGGGTACCATAGATGGGTTTATTTTTACCATGAGTTTGACATGGGTTTGGATAAGACTGGATCATGGGTTTAGGTGAACCATAAGTTTTGGGCTTTAACCATAGGTTTAGGTGGACCATGGGCTTTATGTGTTGACCTTGGGTTTAGATGGACCATGGGCTTTAGGTTTTGACCATGGGATTTAGGTGGACCATGGGGTTTGGGTGTGAAGGTGTTTGGATAGGTTTTTGACTCTTCATAAGGTTCAAGCTATACATGTATGTATGCATGAATGAAAAGGTTTCATGATAATGATATACCAAGTTCAATATTATGGTACATACAATCCTAAAGGAAGGTTCTATGAGTAATTACATAAAAGGGTTAAGGTGGTTTGAAGGGAACCCATCACACTAGAGATGTGATATACCTAACCACCTGTGAGACAAGGAGCCTCGTGTAGGTCCAATAGTATGTGCATACTCGTTACACCTCTAAAAGGATTAGAGGATACGTCGTGGGCTAGATGATTTCAGTATTAGCAAGCAGACCTAAGGAAGGTTGCCCACTCGATGTTACTTTCTATCCTTTGTTTTCCTAGAAGCTAGGTTTTTATGGACTAGAAGTCCAATACAGTGATGCATGAAAGAGTTATTTTGTATTTAAAGCCAAACATGGTATTTTACCAAAAGTAATCCATTTTATCTTTTATTTGAAAAGATTTTAAGTCCCCAGTGGAGTCGCAAACTGTGAGGCCTTGCTCGAGCACCTGTCCGATCCGTCAAGGAATCGAAATGCTCTTCAGGAGAAACTCCAAGATTGGAACTCGTTGTGAGTTCAGAAAATTGATTTGTGTGATTTGAAAGTTGTGAAAGTGAGTCACCGCTTCAATTTATTTATTTTAATTGGGAAAATTAAAGAAAACCCAAATTGATTGACTCCAAAAATGTTTTCTTTTTATCCCAACAGAAAATGCACTAATCCACGAGTGACCAAAGAGAGTACGGGGATCAGGTTTTGGTAATTACACAAGTAAGAAAATATGATTTTCTTTAGTTTGGCAAAAAATTGCAAATTAACTCTTAAAAAGGAATTTTCGTGTATGCATGAACATGAATATAATGATGAATGAAACATATATATATGATGAGATGGAATGACAATTGTAAATAAATAAGCAAGATAAATCCTACTTAATTATTACAATATCAAAACAAATAAAATAAAGAGGATCTTTCCTCTAGCCCTTATGGGTACTAGGAAAAGCACACATTCCCCAACTAATCTAATATAAGATTATAAATAAAAGAATTATATAAATAAATCAAAATAAAAGGGAAAAAATATTAATAAAAAGATTTTGGAGTTGATGCCTTTTCAGAATGGCAGCTTGCATATCCTATTAAAGAGGAATCAAACCCCACGTAGTTCTTCCTTCTTGCGAAGGAGAGGTTCTCGAAAAGAGTATTGGTTTGTTTATTAATTTAATTATGATTCTTAAATTAATAAATTTTAGATCTTTTCTGTTTTAGACCTAAAGTGAATTCTAGATCTAAGTTTAGAATTTTGAAAATAGAAAGAAGATTATACCTTTGCTTTCCTTGATTTTTAGATGAACAGGGTGAGCTTAACTTTAGATCTAAGCTCCACTTTGGATTTAGGACCTTGAAGTTGAACCTTAATAGCAAAAGGTTACCAGAATAGCGTAATGAATGTAAATTAAAAAGAAATTGAAACAACAGCTTTTGTATCAAATTTCAAGCAGAACTTAAGCACAATAAGTAGAGCAGTATAGGAGGATTTTTGCATTGGAATTCCCCCCAAATGAGCTGGAAGGAGGCTCTATTTATAGAGCTAGTGAAGGGGGTGCTGGCAGCACTGGCGATGGCACCAGCGTGTCACCAACGGCACCGGTGTCATGCCGGGTGTCCGGCGGCATGTTGAGCGTGCCACCTTACTGCCAGCATAAATTTCACCACCTTAATTTTATTTAATTAGGAAAATATTAAGGAAAAACCCAAATTGACTCCAATTCATTAATCTTTGATTAATTTACCTAAGGATAAAATCACTAGTCTTTGAAACCAAAGAGGATTCAGGGACTAGATTTTTGATTTTAATAACCTTTATTTAGCTCATAAGTTTAAGTTGGCTTAAAAATCAATTTTATGAATGACAATTTTAAGATAACAAGTTTAATGCATGAGGATGGCGTAATCATGAATACATGGAAAAATTAATGAGCAAATAAAGTAAAATATCCACAAATTAAATAGAGTGTTCCCTCTAGTCCTTATGGATTCTAGGAGAACCATATAATTACTCCTTATCTCCAAAATTAATAAAGTAATTAATTATATAACAAGTTGGTGAGATGCCTTCTCTAGCCCTTATGAATTCTAGGAAGGCCACAAATTCCCTTATAAAATATATAAATAATTACATTTAGAAATGAATAAGGCAAAAGAGATAGGATTTGGATTTAGATTCCAAATGTGCCTACATACCCCATTGAATGGGGATCAAAATCCACATAATTTATTCCACAATCAAGTGGAAGGGTTTACAGATTGATTATTTTAGTTTGACTCAATTTGAGGATTAGATGGATGAAGAAAAGTATTCTACTTTTGAGTGGATTGGATAGAGTTTTACTGGACCGAAGTTCTATTTTATCAATATTGGAGGGTTGGATTAATTAATTAAAATGATTAATTAACTAATTGATGTGATTAAATGGGTAGATTTATTAATTAATTAAAAAGATTAACTAATTAATTAGGATGGATTGATTTTAAAAAAGCGATTAATTAATTAATTGAATGATTAATTAAAAAAAAAGTTTAGTTAATTAAAATAATTAATTAACTTAGATTAGGATGGAGCAATTAATTAATTAAAATAATTAATTAATTTAAAGAGATTGATTGGAGGGAGAGGAATATAGGAATTAGAGGATAGCTATTAACTCCAATTCAAGATATGTGGAAAAATAGAGGATTTGAAGCCTATTTATAGGCAAATGAAAGGGGGGCAATTTGGAAAGTGGAAAAGTCAAAAAACCAAAAGGATAGGGCTGAAAAGGGGTGAAAATGGGCCAAAAAAGGGCAAAAACAAAATTTTCAACGTACAGAGTAAGACTGACATACCAGCTCTGCATAGCGCACTAAACTTAATAGAAGTCAAGCTGCAACTGCATTAGGAGAGTGCAAAATTGAGGATTCACAATATTGAAATTATCCTAATTGAATGTTGTGATTTTTGGAGAATGCATAAGGATTTTGATCTATTTGAGATTTAAAATGATAAAATTTTGACATTTTAAAATACGTTTGGAATTAAATGTTTAATTTTGATTGGATAATGAAAATAAGTTTAAAGATGATAATAATTTCTATGTATGTTTGTAAAAGTAATTTTTGGAAAGCTTAGTGTTTTAGAATTCAGCAAGCTTAGTATTTTGGAATTTAGTACTTATGTCCAGTGATCTATCCATAGATGTATTGGATCTTGCATTATAGACTCACACATTATTAGTCATGCATCTTGAGTTTCATAACCCATTCCATTAAGGTTACATGTTGGTGTGTCAATCTAGACACAATATCTAAGTTCCAAATCAAAAAGGAAAATATTTAATTTTACAAATAGTTTTTGAATAATTTTGGAAATAAAATAGTTTTAAATATGCTTAAAATCGATTAGAGTACTCTAGGTAAACGATGTATAAGGATAGATGATCAACATACAGAGTATGCAATAGAAGCATAGTGACAAAATCTAGTTTGAGTGCATAATGCCTTGACTTTGAAAATCCGAGGATGAATTTATCTTAAGGGGAGAGAATATAATACCTAAGTTTTTACTTATTTTAAAAATTCTTATTTTGCTACAGAATGTATTATTGAATGGTATTTTTTTTGCATTCATGTTTTAATTATTTTATTACTTCCTCCATCCCATTTTGTTTGAGATATATTTTTTTGCAAAGTTTAAGAGTGCATTCAATAGTATGCTATTTTTCTTTTTATGCTTTTTATTAAATACAATTCTTATATTTTCCTATAAACTTCATAGAGAAAACTTAAATTAAAATCTAAGGACAAAATAGGTATAAAGGGTAAAAAAAAGTATTAAAAAAAAAATGAGACATATTTTTTGGGACATTCTGTGAACTCTTAATTTTATACCATCACCATTCAATTATAGCTTAATACCTGCTAACTTTATTGTGCTACATAGGGCTGGTATGGCAGTCTCGCTAGTTGGTAGTGACTGCCCCAAAAGAAAATTTTGACCTTCAAGTACATTGCCCCAGATGCTTCTTTTTTTTTTTTTTTCAATATACATTAACATGAATCTCTAAAAAAAAAAGAAAAAAAAGAAAAAGCCTGCCATGTGGCAGCTGCTGGGATGGCTGGCGGATTCGGTCATACGAGCAGAATCTGCCTAAGGGCCTAGCAGATCCACCAGACTAGTCCTGCCTTCAGCCTTGAAATTCTGATTTTGCCCCTCCTTTTAGCACATTTAAGCCTTTTTTGGTCTTTTTACCTCACACCCTTAACCTATAAAAATCCTCTCATTTCCACCATTTTCTTTACCTCAAAGCTTGTATTGATAGGCTATCCACAAATTTTCTCTTCTTTTTCTCCCTCCAATCACTCTCCAAATTAATTAATTAATCATTTTAATTAATTAATTACCTCACCTAACCTAAGTTAATTAATCAGTTTAATTAATTAATCATCTTTTTAAAATTTATCACTTAATTAATTAATTAATTAATATTTTTAATTAATTAATTAATCACTTTTTTAAAAGCAAATTAATCTTTTTTGATCCACCCATCCAATCCAATTAATCAATTTAATTAATTAATCCATCCACCTAATCATTCTATTAATTAATTAATCTTTTTAATTAATTAATTCATCCACTCACCACACTTAATTAGTTAATTAATCATTTTAATTAATTAATTAATTAATTCATCAATCAAACTATCTGTTCTCATTCTCTCTGCTTAAGAAGGATCATCGCTTTCCAATATCGATAACATTGAATTTTGGTTCGAGAAAAATCCTCCGCTCGTTAAAAGTAAAGGTACAACTTTTACCCCCTCCCACTCAAAGCACTCAAACCAAAATCAATCTAATCATCCCCCTAAACTCTCCACTTAATTGTGGAATGAACTATATAGGTTTTGATCCCATTCAATAGGGTACATTGGCATGTTTGGAATATAAATCCAAATCTCCATCAATCCCCTTCCCTTTTTTTTTCAATGTAATTATTTATCATATTTGCATATTTTTGGTAGAGATTTTATGGTCTTCCTTGTACTCACAAGAGCTAAAGAAAACATCCCATTAAATTAATTTATATAATTAGTTAATTTGGAATTAAGGAGAGATTATGTGATTCCTCTAGAACTTCATAAGGACTAGAGAGAATATTCTCCTTAATTTGTAGATGTTTACTTTATTTGCCTTTAATTTTCCCCATGCAATTATATTATGCCATGTTCATGCATCTTATAATTGCCATTCAATACTTGTTATCCTGAAAAATTATTTTTAAAGTCAAATTAAACTTAGCCAAATCAAGATTACTTAAATACCAAAAACCTAGTCCCTAAGCTCAACTTAGTTTGAGGCTAGTGATTTTATCCTTGTGGAAATTAATTAATTAAAATTAATGAATTGGAGTCAGAAATGGGTTTTTCCTTAATTTTTCCATTTTAAAAATAAATTAGGGTGGTGACTCCTCGAAATCACTTTTCAAAATTACAAATCAATTTTCCAAACCACAGCCATTCCAATCGTGAGCACCAAAACTCCTTCCATAACCTAATTAAAGAATTGCTCGCCTTCCCTTAAGGTAATACCTTGAGTGACAGAGGAGTGTTCAAGTGAGGTCCTATAGTTGGTGACTCTACTAGGGATTGGTTGCCACCTTTTTAATAAAAGGAAAAACCAAAATAAGAGGATTACTATTTGGTTAAGGAAAATTTTTCAAAATAATCTCCATTTGGCTCATTAACTATAATTTGACTTTTGTACATCACTTTGAGGCTCCTTGCCTAACTATAGATTTAGGAAAGCTTTTGGATGATGCGTAGCATTGACTCTACAACTCTCTTTAAGTATGTTGGGAAATAGTGAAAGCATTCCACCCCACGATGAATACCTAATCATTTCAGTGGTGTAGCAAGTAATCAGTACTGTTTGACTCATGCAAAGCTCTTTGACTCACATGTGGTTAGGTATATTGATGCTCTAGTGGGACAGGGACCTTAAATCAAGCCACCCCTTCATCCTTGTGCATATAGTTGCCCTAACTTTTGTCCTTAATTTCCATACATCGTAATAATTAAGACCTTTATGCATATTCATGAAAATTTTTTGGCATGCATCATAACATGACCATGCATGCATATAAATAAGACTAAGAGCCTTGAGTCTAGGTTGCACCTTAAACTAAGTCGGAATCAAACCTCCATTTAAACCATGAACATTTTTTACCTAAGACTTTTTGGCTGATTATCTCCCTCATGCCCAAAACCATTATCACCTCACACCCTATAAGTCCAAAAACTTTGGCACCTTACCTCTCCTAAGACTAAGGTATTTGGTCCACCATCACCAAAACCTTTATACATTACCTACCACAAAACCCAAATCATTTGGCTTACCATTGCCTTGTAACCAAAACTTTTGGCACCTTATCTCTCTCATGTCCAAAAGCCCAAGACATTTGGCCCACCACTGCTTTAAGCCCAAAAATTTTTGACCTAAGACCCTAAAACCTAAACACCAATACCCTTGCCTAAGCACTCCAAGATACCAAACCTTTATTAAGCCTAAAAATCTTTTGGCCCTTAACCTAAGACTTAATCTTGAAGCTCAAAACCTTTTGGCCTCCAATCCATGACTTAATCCTTAAGCCCAACACATATGGCCTAATTAACACTTATTACCCAAACACTTTAAGCCTAAAACACCTTAGAAAGTCCCTTTCTCTCAAAATTTGCATACTTTCATCACTTTTTCATGCCTTTTCTATACACTTACCTTTCTTTTTTGCCTTGAAGGTACCAATAGCCAGCCCAATTAACATGGATACCATGAACACCCTTTTTTGTAACCTCTTCAAAAAGTAAGAAAAGAATTTTCAAGCCATACTCGCCTCCACCCTTAATGCTTAATAAGCCAATTTCAACCAAGCTTTGAACTTTCAATAGGCTAGTTTCAGTAATATTTTGATCCATTTCACTATTGGTTTTACCAATACCTTGACCCTTTAATGCCAACTTATCATCGATGAGGTGATAGGAATAATGCACCAAGCTAAGTCTGCTAATGTTGCCCCTACTGTTGACCTGACCCATAACCTCATATCACCAATCTCAAACACTAATGCCATCATAGCTACACCATTGACCTAACCCATAACCTCATATCACTAGACACTAACACTAACCTAGCCTCTACAATGACGTCAATTCCTGGCAACAACCTATCTTTTTCTTTGAATCATTTTCAAAGTAATGAAAATCCTACCCCATCCACTATTGAGGAAATCTTGAAGTGTAGCACACTAGGACAAATTCCTATAATGGAAAAAAGGTGCAAGAAAAATGACATCTACACTCCCCTCACCTCTACTGAATGGGAGATTAAAAAAGAAGCTACCATCACTAGTCATCATCTTATAAGGTTGGAAAGAAGAGCCTTTTTCTCAATTAGGCATGTCTTTGAGCATTGTCTATAGAAAAGCTTTATAAGCTCACCTTGTCAAGCCTTTAGAGCCGAAGGCACCTGCTAGTTCCTTGCATAAGAAGTATAGTACTCACAAGTACTATGACTACCATCAAGGAGCAAGATAAAAAACTAATGCATGTAAGGTTTTGAGTATAATAACCCACACCTACCCTAGAAACTTTTTATGATAATTTGCTTGATTTAGAACTATTAAGGTTAAGTGTGCTTTTATGGGGATTTATGTTCTATGTGATTGATGAGTATGTGGCATGTTAAATTAATTTTAATATGCATAATACGAGTTATTATTGTGAAATAAATGATTTATATGAAGTACATTAGCATAAAGTAAATTATTTTAAATAAAATAAATTTTCATGCATAAAGGCAATTTTAAGCATAAAATGATTTTATGAGTATTTAAAAATAATTTTTAAATAAATGTTTTTTTAATGAAAATAATAAGAAAAATATTTTTATTTTAATTACTTATAATCAGCCCCTAATTTAAATAAAAAGTCCAAATACCTAAAAGCCCACTATCAAAAAACCCTCATAACCTAGCTCATTAAGGATATTAGTAGAAACTGCCCAATACCCTACATTTAAAGATCAAAATTTCAGCCAGCCCTAATGTTCCAGTAGCCATCACTCTAATTTTCTATATTTTGATAGAAAAATTCTCTCAAAACAATTCTCTCTACCGAAATTAAGAAAACACCTTTCAATTTCGTGATTTCTTGACTGTAATCGTAAGTTTTTCTTCTCTTTCAATTCCTTAACTGATTTCTGTGAATTAAATTATGAGAAAATTATTTTGAACTGGTTGTTTACTAATTTTTACAAATTTAATTCTATTTGAGTGAGTTTTGAAAGAGAAATTTAATTCTCTAGGAAAACACAAATCTTTCTGCGCAATTTCTCCAAAGGTGAATCCTGTAACTTAAAATTAAAATTTTTATGCATAAACACTACAAGGGGGGGGGGGGGGGGGGGAGGCAATCCTACATGAATGATTTCTAAACTGATTTTTGATGTGTTTTGATGAAAAATATTGGATTAAATTATATTTCTGTATATTTCTATAATGACCAAAAAGTTTCAAAAAACAAAAGAATTCAAGGTTTTTGTGGTAGAACTTAAAAGTTAGAAAATTCTATTATTATTTAAATATATGGCTGCCAATTTGCATATGAATGAATTCTAATATGATATTTTTTTTGTTTGACTAAAAAATAATGATTAAATTATGTGTTTGCATATCATTGTAATGAATGGAAAGCACGAAAAGCGTGAAAACTCATGATTTTCACCCTAAGCCTTAAAACTTAGAATTTTTTTGTATAATTATTACTTATGGTTGCCGATTCATGCATGAGGATGTTCTACACTAATTTTTGCTATGATTCAATGAAAAATAATGGTTTAAACCACCTATTTACATATTACTGTAATGACCAGAAAATACCAAAAATAAGAAAACTCATGGTTTTGCATCCTAAAACCTAAAATTGGAATTTCCATATACATGTTACACATATGGCTACTGATTCATGTACATTAATGTTCTAAAATGATTTTTGTTATGTGTACATGAAAAACCTTGGTTCAAACCATATTTTTACATATTACTGTAATAGATGAAAAGAAAGAAAAGAAAGAAAATTTTAGTTTTTCCTTTGATGATGCATTTGGCCTACTATGGGATTTTTATCTCAATGTCTATAATTTTTATATGATGTATTTTGATGATTATTGGCATGTATGTATGTATGATAAATGATAAAATTTCATGTTTGTTGAAGGTATGACAGTAGACAATCTTAGAGGCACTTTGGTATACTTAAGGTATCTTAACCTTATATTGTGATTAGAATGTGAATGTGATTAAATAATATGGAAATGGATTTTATGATGAATTAACAATGAATTAATGGTCTTAAATTAATGAAGTGATTGATTAAAGGAATTGGTCATAAGAGATAAGCATGATACTTGAAAGGTTATCGATAAGTTGACATATATGGAAGTGTTATAAGATGATTGTTAAAGTAAATTGATATTAAGATAATAATATTGTGTTGACCTTCGAAAGGTATAGACATGAGTTATAATGTGATTTCATATGGGCCTATTAAGGCTAAGTGTGCAAGACTTTTAAAGTCAATATGTTATGTGCAAGTGATGAGGTGCACGTATATGTGCAACTCTAAGCGTATGTGAATGTTATATGTGCATGGGGTAGTTATGGGATAGGAAAGCATCATGTTTAAATAAATACTAAGTATTGAATTAAATATCATGATAGAGTTTGAGGAGCTTTAGAGTTTTAAAGGAGCTACATGAAATAAAAGCGAAGGAACCACAAGGTGAGTAAACATTGTATTCGTTCTACAAGTGTGAGTAAACACTGTATTTATGCTACAAGTGTGAGTAACATTATGATATGTTACAAATATGTGATATCATGTTATGTGAACCTTTGAGATTCTTGAAACCCAAGTTCTTCCTATCCTAAAATATGATTTAATGATTTCTTTGTAAAGCTTAGGTTGCTAATGTACAATTGGTCCAAAAACCATTTTGTTTATCCAATGATAATTCTTTAAGATAATTGCCCTAACTTATTTTCTTTTTGGAACTACACTATTCTTGTATCTTTTGTTTAAATAAATTAAATTGATATTACTATTGTGATATATGTTATTATTGCCTTAAGTGCCATTGATATATGTGAATACAATTAGCTTTAGCTATGGTACCTCTAACCCTTTATGCAGAAGTCCTTGTGCTAATGTGGGTAATCATCGGAACCTATGCACATGGTTTTAATGCGATGGATAGGGGAAGTGCATCCACCTCAGTTAGAAAGGGGCGGTTCTAGCCATGGGGCCTGATCAGCTTTATGCCTTCTATGTGATAGGAGTTGGAATTTAATTTAAGGCCACCTCTCCTCTATGTGTTTGAGTGGTAGATCAATAGCCTCCACTCTTTATATGTTATAAGTGTGTTTTCTGCAAACTTGTTAAATTGAATCCTTGCTAAAATGCAACTTGATTCATGAATTGTAAATCAAGAACTATGTGTATAAGCTATGAGTTTCCTTTTCAAAGAAATATTTGTTAAATGTATGTGTTTTATCATTTACTCATTGAGATCATCTATCTCACTCCTTTTCTTTTTCCTTGTATGGTTCTAGGTGAGCCGTATGAGGAGGCAAGGTGATAGCTCAAGCATTCTACTCTGCTTGGGAAACTCTTTGTTTGAAGTCTTTAATAATAATATGATATGAAGGGTTATCATCAAACGCTCTGGGAATAATTATTTTGATGTTTATTTGAAATGCTTTGTTAAGATTTCAATTGGATTATAAATACCATTTTCTTATGGATTATATGTGAAGTATCTAATTATTTGTCTTTCACAAAAAAAAAAAAAAAAAGGTTTTCATATAAATGTGTTAAATGAGTTATTATATGAGGTTTGGTATGATCCTAGGCATGAATTATGTATGTGTCGATGGGTTCTACAGGCATGGGTGACCTTATGTCTTCCCATGTTCTAGGACCATCATACCTCTAAATTTAGGATGTGACATTGAGACATAGAATTCAAGACTTCATCAATAATGGAGACATCATTACCCCCAGACCAAACCCAATGTTGCCACAAATCCTCTTGTTAGCCACTCAACTCATCCAAACATCTCAAGCTTTACCCATGGACTAGCATTTTAAGGAGAGTATTAACCTAGCTGATGTGCCTTTCTTTGAGTCCTACTATCAATTTGTGTCCAGTCAATCTTGAGTCCGAGTCATCTAAGGTCCGAGTTTGAGTCTTTTGAGTCTATTAAAAATTTCTCTTGATTTGAGTCTATTGAGTCTTGTGATTATTTCTTTTCTTTTTAGTCCTTAGTTATCCAAAGTTAGAGTTAGAATTTATCACATGTTTCCTTCCTTTTAAGTATGTAATGACTTATCTAGTTTGTGTTAATAAAAGTTTAGATTTTTCATATGTATTCTTTTTTCAATCAAACTTGAATGATACACTATAAAAAAAAAACAAAAACAAAAAATAAATTAAAAAATTAATATTTTCATGCATTATACTAAAATATCATGCCAAGTTGGAGATTCAAGATGAAATAGCTCTTAGAACTCAGCTATAAAGTTGTTATATGTATCAAGGTGTGAGGCCTAGCCCAAGCACCGGTCTGATCCGCTAAAGGGAATCGAAATGCTTATTCAGGAAAGAACTCACGAGGAAGCCCTTGGGCTTATTTTTGATAGGTTTGAAAATTATTTCTTAGAGTCACCACCTTAATTTATTTTTATTTGGGAAAATATAAGGAAAAAACCCATTTGACTCCAATTATTACCCAAAGGAAAAAAGATCACTAGCCTCAAAACTAAAGAGGATTCAGGGACTAGGTTTTCAGTTTAATTTAACAAAATAAGTTTGGCCAAATAATATAAAACTGACTTAAAATATATTTCATGAATAATTTAAAATCCATGGACAATTTATAATATGCGTGATCATTGACTCCACATAATAAATACAGTAATAGTCCAAAAGAAAGTTAACATTATAAATAAAATCCCAAACATAGGAGATACCTCCTCTAGCCCATATGGGTTCTAGGGAAGTCACACATTCCCCAAACTAATCCTAATAATAAAGCAAAGAAACAAACATAAAAGTAAATGAAGGAGGTGATAGGGGGATAGTTGACTAATTTTAATTAGATTTGATGCCTGAACTAAGCATTCCTATGTATCCTTTTGAATAGGAATCAGAACCCACGCAGTTCTCCCTTCTTGCGAAGGGGTTAGTTTGGCCTAACCACTTTTATCATGTTTTGATTGATTAATTAAAAGAGGGTTGAGTTAATTAATTAATTTAATTGATTACTGAGTTGATTAGCTAGCAACTTAGATGAATCAATTTAATTAACTAACTAAAAGAGGCAAGGAAATTTAAACAACAAAAAATTTAAAGGAAAAGAAGCTTACCTTAGATGGCAGGCAATGACTAGCCTCAGACGGCAAGCGGAGGATAGCCTCAGACTGCGAGCAGTGGCTAGCTTTAGGGGACGTGCAGCGACTAGCCTTAGGCGGTGGACATGAGCCTCGGGCAAGAGACTTGGCTCAAACAGGCGGGCAGAGGAAAGCCTTAAACTAGCCAGGTATGAATCAAGGAGAAACTCCCAACTTGCTTTACAAAGCAAAGAGTAAATGCAAAGTGGTTTGCTTGAAGTTATTGCTTTTCCAAGCTCTAGAAGTTGGTGTTTTGAAGTGTGGAGAGGTCCTCTATATGTAGAGGGAGAGTTGAAGCATAAAATCCACAAATTTCCAATGTGGGATTGCAAAAAATCAAAATTTTGCCAGAGTTGCCACAGAGGCCTTTGTGGTGCCACAGAGGCCTTTACAATTCTGCAAAGGCTTTTGCTGTAATGCCATATAGCTCTATAGTAACAGGCCCGTTTCATCTATTTTGGCCCATTCTTGCTCGTTTTTCGTCCATTTTTCATTATTCCAGTTGCGTTGTACTCGTTATTAAGTCTTGGATGATTTGAAAGGGTTTAAATGCCAAAAATAAATATCTTATTTTTTCCATTTTTAGAGTTTTTGGCTTCTAAAGGTTTGTTTACCAAGGTCAAGTGCTTCTAAGGTTCAAACACATACTGGAAGGTACAAAATTAAGGTTTCACAGCTGCCTCCTCATCAGAATGGTCTTTGTCTAAAAGGCAATTCTAATGACAGTGAAGCTGAGGATGGGAGATGGTAAAAGGAACTAAATTATTATCTAGGACAAAGTTTAGACATTTGGGTGAGAGGTGTGGTTGTATTTTAGGGAAGATGCCCTTAGTATATTTAAGGGGTCTAGCGGCTGGTAGTATGTGATAATTGGTAGGCGCTATGAGTGATGTTCCTATCTAGTAGGAATGATGGCAACCCTATCTAGTAGGAATCGATGAAGTGGTGATGATGATGGCCTTATCTAGTAGGAATCGATGAAGTGGTGATGATGACGACGCTGTTTGGTACGAATTGATGAAGTAGTGGTGATGATGACCCTATCTGGTAGGAATCGATGAAGTGGTGGTCCTATTTGGTAGGAATGATGATGAGGATTCTGTATGGTAAGAAAGAAAATAACCCTGTCTGGTAGGAATCAATGAAGTGGTGATCCTACCTATTAGATTGTGATAATGTTGATGATGATGACCCTGTCTGGTAGGATCTTAGAAGTAATATTTTTGTCTGGTTAGATCTAGAAGCAGCATTCTTGTCTGGTAGGAATGACAAAGTATTGGTCCTATCTAGTAAGAGTGATAATGACGATCTTATATGGTAGGATCTACGAGTAATATTCCTATCTAGTAGGAATAGCAAAGAATTGGTCCTATCTAATAGGAGTGATAATGATGATCCTGTTTGGTAGGATCTAAGAGTAATATTCCTATCTAGTAGGAATAGTAAATCACTGGTCCTGTCTGGTAGGAGTGATAACGATGATCCCATCTAGTAAGATCTAAGAGTAATATTCCTGTTTGGTAGGAATAGCAAATCACTGGTCCTGTATGGTAGGAGTGATAATGACGATCCTATCTGGTAGGACCTAAGAGTAATATTCATGTCTAGTAGAAATAGCAAATCACTGGTCCTGTCTTGTAGGAGTGATAATGATGATCCTCGCTGGTAGGATCTAAGAGTAATATTCCTATCTAGTAAGAATAGCAAATCACTGGTCTTGTCTGGTAGGAGTGATAATGACGATCCAGTCTGGTAGGATCTAAGAGTAATATTCTTGTTTGGTAGGAATAACAAATCACTGGTCCTGTCTAGTAGGAGTGATAATGATGATCCTATCTGGTAGGATATAAGAGTAATATTCTTGTCTGGTAGGAATAGTAAATCACTGGTCCTATCTTGATAAATAATCATGTTCAATGCAAAGATGCTAGATAATTATATAATGATTTAATACCTTGAACCAGTGAAGGGTCAGTCCTGATATGAAAGTGTTGATCTTTAAGAGAAAGATGCCCCTATTTCAAAAAGGTGAATATTTGGAAGGGATGTGCCTCCACTTTAGAATGATAGAGGAAAGTGGTTTGGTCTTTTGGTTTTTCGTTGATTAGATAGCTTAGAGGTGAAGTGGGCATGCCAGGTATGAGATTGGCTGGTTAATGGCCATCAGTTTGGCTTAGGAAAAAGTCATTCTAGAAAGTCAAGCAAGGTGTGGTCTTAGAAAAGATTGGGATGTTCAGTTTCAATAGGTTTGACTTTGGAGAAGATTTGGTTTGAGGTTGGATTGGAGAGCTTAATAAGAAGGGTCAAGTCATTGGAACATTTAGGGAAGGTCAACTTATGGGGTTTGTCCTCATGGAAGGCTTAGTTAGGTTTAGCACTTCAGCTTGGTCAGGTTTTCTACTTTAAGCTCGGTTAGGTCTGGCTTAGAGGAAAGGTTAGGCTAAGAAATTAGTTGGGGAAAGGTTGGTCAAATTTGGCCTTGGAGGTGACTATGGTCTTTTTATGAATGGTGAAAGCTAGGCTTAGGCTTCTTGGTTGGAGCTTTATGGTGAAAGCTAGGCTTGGGCTTTATGGTGAAGGCTTCTTAGTTTAGGCTTTAAGGTGAAGGATTTTAGGCTTGGGCTTCAAGTTGAAGGCTTATTGGTTTAAGCTTCAAGGTGAAGGCTTTTGGGTTGGGTTTTAAGGTGAAGACTTAATGACTTTTGGGTAAAAGGCTTTGTCAGCTTGGACTTTTCTACAAGGATGATTTGGACTACTTTGGAAGATGGTTGCTTTATTTTAGGTATGGTGGTAAATGTTTTGGTCATAGGCTTATGGATGAGAGTTTGCCCTTTAACATGGATGCATAAAATTTTCTTGCCCATCATATAGTTGTTTGGCCTTGACTCTGTTAGACTTCATAGGTGATGTAATTTGCCAGGGAGACTTGGTCTTTTTAAGCTGGCTTTAAGGATGATGAGTCTTGAAAGACTTAGGATCTTTGATTTTACCTATAGGCTTAGCCCTTAGAAGATGATGAGCCTTTGCCCAGGAAAGGGTGGTACGAGGCTTGAACTTAAAAAGATGGAATGGTACATTTTGAAGTTTGGGAATGGTTCAAAGGCCAGTTGGAAATTTTGAAAAGGATCAGGGAGGTTGTATGATTTTGCTATTTGTAGCATGATTCATGGAAAAGAACAAGCCTAACTAACCTTGTTGTTTTAAGATTGAAGAGACATTTAGGGTGACACTTTATTAGCTTGAATGTAGATGAGAAACTAGATGAAAGGACGTGCCCTAAGAAATGGTTGAAGGACTTATCAGAAAAGACAACTTGGGGATCATACTCCTAATAAGAGATAGGAACATGACAGATTAGTAATGTGAGAGATTGTGTCTAAGCTCTTTAAACTAAGTGACAAGATGGATTAACAAAAGATGATGACGACCTAGAAGGATATACCCCCACTGTGAGATAAAGGCATAGAACACAATATCACTTTAGAGGATAAGCAAGCTAATATGGAAGGATGACTTTGAAGACATGAGATGAGATGGATTGAGTAAAGATGATTTAACGAACTTTGAATGATACAAAGGAAGATGACTAGGATGAGTTTTCTCTCTCACTTTTTTTTTTTTTTAGCTATAACTTTTGCCTAAGCTGTTGTTTCAGGTTTTCAGCTTAGCAAGCTTAGATTAATGAAATTTGGGAGAAAACATTCCACCATGATTTGCTGCTTTTCTTCATTTTAAGGGGCTCTAACCTTTGAATTTTGGATTTGACAAACTCATTGCCCCTTGTTGAGGTGTATCATTTGATTTTATGCTTTAACTATTTGATGAGAGGTCTATTTCTTGACCTACTTTAGTTAGGAGCTGGCAAAGCAATTGTTTATGGCACCTCAATTCCCAATACGTGCTAGCTGTGGTGGATTTAATTGACTGTTTATTTCTCTCTCTCTCTTTTTATTTTTATTTATTCTTATTTTTTTTAAAGCTCATCCATGTTTAAAACAAGAATAGACAAGTGCACAAATAATTAAAAAGATGTGAATGTTTTATTACAATGGAAAATTTTATTACAAGATAACAAAAATAGACTAACATGATTGGCAAAAAAAAAAAACAAAAAGAAAATAAGGTGATAGACCTAGATTCGAATTTAGACTCAGACTTTGGGATTTAGACTCAGACTTGGAGATTTAGACTCAGACTTCGAATTCAATCTCAGACAGGTCAGATTAGCTAAACTTGAACTATTCCACATTATGCCATTTAAGGCTGAAGTAAGGTGGGGTTGATTTAAGTTCTTCATCATTGTTCAGGTCGATGGTAAGGAATTTAGGTTGAAATGATGCACTTTGGATGCAATCGTCAACCTTTGATGCAGTTGCAACCAAAGCTTTGAAAGTGGGTAAGTATTGGGTTAACAAGTGGACTCGATAGGTTGGAAATAGATTCTTGACAAGGATGTCCACTTGTTCTTGCTCTGTTGGTCTGGTTAGCATTTGATCAACTTTAGCCCTTCACCTTATAAGGAACATGGAGAAGGACTGATTTGAAGTTGCTTGGTAATTTCTAGGTCATGCCTAGTGACATCCACTTCACTGTTATAATGATATTGTTCGACAAAGGCACAACAGATATCATCCCATGTCCTTTTCTTACTCTTATATAGTGAAAGGAACCATTTCTTAATAACACTAGTTAGTGATTGTTGGAACAATTGAGCAAGGAGCTCATCGCTAACTCCTAAAGGTTTCATTGCCCCCATATATATCTTCAGATGGGTCTAGGGGCAAGTGATTCCATCAAATCTTTTTAGCCCAGGCATTTTGAATTTAGGAGGATGCTTGGCATCAGGGAATAAGGTTAAACTATCCACATCAATTAGATCATTATGGTGCTTTAGGGATTTGATGGTTCTTTCCATGACTTCAAGTTTCTCCATGAGCAATCTGGTGTTTGGATAAGAGAAAACGTCCCCACCTTGGTTTAGATATGAATTGGTTTAGCTCAAATTTGGACTAGGATTGGTCTGGTTCAAGATAAAGTTTGGGTTAGGATGGTTAAGGTTGGCTTGGTTAATCATAACTCGAACTTCCTCAATGATGAATTGCCTTTGCTCCTCGAATTAGGCTTCTTGAGTAGCTAAGATTGCTTGGAAATGCTCTTTTTGCTTCTTAAGGACTTGGGTCACAAGTGCAATCATAGAAGCCATGTCAAGTGGGTTGGCCATTGGTACCTTCAAACCAAAGCAATAAGGTAAGTGATAGGTATGGAATAGAAAATGTGATCAAGGTATAGGCATATAGATCCTAAGAGAAAAGGCTTCCCTATTGTATCATAAACCAACCATTTTTTGGGTTTAAGGTGAGATGGGGCAAATGCTTTGGGTTTTAGGATAGCATCAAAGGTATTGGGTTTAAGGTAGTGTGTTAAGCCAAAGTTATTAGGCTTAAGGGTAACAAACTAGTTTTGAAAGGTGATGGGCCACGGGTGTTGGGCTTAAGGATAGTAGGTTGGATTTTAAATAAGGGATAGGATCAAGATAAGGGTTTTGGCATGGGGAACCTAAGGCATCTAGTTTCTTCCCTTTTTTTTTTTAGGTAAGGATAGGGGCTGTGTCACATCCCAACCTTAGAGATATGATGGTCCTAGAACATGGGGAGACATAAGGTCACCCACGCTCGTAGAACCCATTAACATATGACAATCATGCCTAGGATCTTACCAAAACCTCTCACATTAACTCATTGAAAATGTTTAGATGAATACCATAATTGTGGAAGACTTAAGACAAATCATTACATATCAAATCCATAAGGAAAATAATATATATCCATAATTATAAATCAACATTCCCGGAGCATCTAATGACAAGACTTCATGAAAAGAGTATTATTGATAACTCGGACAAGGAATTCCCAAAGCAAAGTAGAATGCTTGAGCCATCACCTTGCCTCCTCACATTTCTCACCTGGAACCACACAAGGAAAAAGGGGTGAGATAGATGATCTCAATGAGTAAATGAAAAGGCACATACATTATCACATAGTCCTTTGAAAGGAAACACATAGCTTATACACGTAGTTCATGATTTATAATTCATGAATCAGGTTGCAATTTTAGCAAGGGTTCAATTTAGCAAGTTTGTAGAAATCACACTTATAACACATAGTGAGTGAAGGCTATTACTCTATCACTCGAACACATAGAGGAGAGGTGGCCTTATACCAAATTCCAACTCCTATCACGTAGAAGGCATGAAGCTGATCAAGGCCTATGGCTAGAACTGCCCCTTCTAGCTGAGGTGGATACACTACACCTATCCATCGGGTTAAGTCCGTGTGCATAGGTTCCGATGATTACCCGCATCGGCACGAGGATTCTGCATAGAGGGTAAAGGTATAGCTAGAGCTATTGGTAAACACAATTAACAATATCACATAAGGCCACAATAACATGTAATTCAATAGCAATAGTGGTTTAGCTTTCAAACAATGATACAATGATAGTGTAGTTCCAGAAAGAATACAAGTTAGGGTGTTAATCACAATAAGTTCTCAATGGATAAGCAAACTAGTTTTGGACCAAATGTCCTTTGACAACCCAAGCTTGATAAAGAAATCATATAACAATATTTAGAATAGAAAGAACATGGGTTTCAATGTTCACAAAGGCTCATATAACATGTCATCACATATTTGTAACATAACAAAATGTTACTTGCACTTGTAACATGAACATAGTGTTTACTCACCTTGGGGTTCCTTTGCTCTTAGTACACGTAGTCCCTTTTGCACTTCTAAAGCTCCTTAAAGTCCAACATAATATTTGATTTAATACTTGGTATTTATTTACTCATAATGCTCCTATCCCATAACTACCCATGTACATATAGCATACACATACACTTAGAGTCCGCACATAGGTGTACTCGTCACTTGCACATAGCACGTCGACTTAAAAGTCTTGTATACTTAGGCCTTATAGGCTCACATGAAAACACATTGCAATCATATCAATACCTTTTTAAGGTCATCGCAATATTATTACCTCAATATCAATTCACTTATCAATTATCTTAGTTCACTTTACACTTCCATACATGTCAACTTAACAATTAATCCTTCAAGCATCTTGCTTAACTCTTATGATCCCTTTCACTTCATTAACTCATAACCATATGTTCATCATCAATTCATCATAACATCTAGTTCCATATTTCTGAACCACATTTGCATTCTAATCACAACATAAGGTTAAGATACCTTAAATATACCTTAAGTATACCATAATGCATTTAAGCTTTTCTAAGATCATACCTTTGACTAACATGAAATCTTATCATTTATTATACATACATACATGTCAACAATCATCAAAACACATCAAATAAAATTTTTAAACATTGGGACAAAAATGTTTATATAGGTCGAATGCATCATCATGGTAAAAATCAAATTCCTCTTCTTTTCGTACTTTCCATCTATTTCAGAAATATGTAAAAACATGGTTTGAACCAAAATTTTTCATGTAAACATAACAAAAATCATTCTAGAATATAAATTCATAGGAATTGGCCACTATTGGTATTATTAATATATAAAAATTCAACCTTTGCATTATAGAGCATAAAACCATAAGTTTTCTTGTTTTCGGTATTTTTCGGTCATTTAAGAAATATGCAAACAGGTTGTTTAAACCATTATTTTTCATTCAATCATAGAAAATATCAGTTTAGAACACATTCCTTCATGAATTGGAAGACATAGATAGGGTTTATACAAAAAAATTCCAAGTTCAAAAGCTTAAGCGAAAAATCATGAGTTTCTGCGCTTTCCGCGCATTTCGTTCAATTCAGTGATAAACAGACACATGATTCAAATCATTATTTTTCATCTAAACAAAACAAATATCATATTAGAATACTTATTCATACAAATTGGTAGCCATATGATCATGCAAAAATAAAATTTTCCAACTTTCAAATTCTAACACGAAAACCTTGAATTCCTTTATTTTTCGTAACTTTTGGGTTATCGCAGAAATATACAGAAATATTATTTAATCCAATATTTTTCATCAAAACAAATTAAAAATCAGTTTAGAATACAACCATGCACAAATTGCTCCCCCCCCCCCCTCTCATGATGTTTATGTAATAAAATTGTGATTTTAAGTTATAGAATTCAACTTTGGAGAAATCTTGCGGAAAGAATCGTGCTTTCGGTAGAAAATAAATTTTCTCTCCTAAAAATTTACTCAAACAGAATTGAATCTATAGAAATCAGTAATCAAATAGTTTAGAATAGTTTTTCCATAATTTATTTCATTGAAATCAGTTTAGAAATCGAAAGAGAATAAAAACTTACGATTATAGTCATGAAATCGCGGAACAGTAAGGTGTTTTCAATATTTCGGTAGAGAGAAATATTTTGAGAGAATTTTCTGCCAAGATACAGAAAGAATAAGAGACTGGCTGCTGGAAACCCTCGTTTGGCCAAAATTTAGAATAAATATTAGGGTTGAAATGGAATTTCCACTAATACCCTTAATGAATTAGGTTAGGAGGATTTTGGTGTAGTGGGCTTTTAGGTATTTGGGCTTTTTCTTTAAAATTTTTGGCTGAATAGAATTAAAATAAAAGAATATTTTTCTTATTAATTCTGGAACATTTTCGTCAAAAACATTGATTTTAAAATATTTTAAAAATACCCATAAAATTATTTTATTCTTAAAAATTGTCTTATGCATGAAAATTCATTTTATTTAAAATAAATTCTTTTATGCAAATGCACTTCATGTAAATCATTTATTTCACCATAGCAACACATATTATGCATATTAAATTAATTTAATATGCTACATACTCATCAATCACTTAGATCACAAATTTTCACACAAGCACACACTTAACCTCATTAGTTCTAAATCAAGCAATTTATCACAAAAATTCCTAGGGTGGGTGTGGGTTGTTACATTCTCCCTCCCCTTAAAGAAATTCATCCTTGAATTTAAATCCTTACCTAGTTTCTCTTGAAAAGCTGAGGATGCTTCTGTTGCATCTCCTCCTCTGCTACCCAAGTGCTCTCATCTATCCCATGATTTCGCCACTGAACCTTAATCATGGGTATCTCCTTATTTCTTAACTTCTTTACTTGTTGATCTACTATAGCTATTGGTGACTCCTCATAGGATAGTTGCCCATCTAACATAATGTTTGGAGGTAAATGAACGTTCGATGGATCTGACACATATTTCCTTAGCATTGAGATGTGGAACACTGAGTGTACATGCGCCAAAGTTGGAGGGAGGGCAAGTCTATAAGACACTTCTCCAACCTTATCTAAGATTTCAAAAGGACCAATGAAACGAGGTGATAATTTCTCTTTCTTGCCAAATCTCGTAACTCCTTTCATTGGCGAGACCTTTAAGAATACGTGATCTCCCACAGCGAATTGGACTTCCTTTCGCTTAGGGTCCGCATAACTCTTTTGCCGATTGAACGCCGTCTTCAGTCGATCTTAAATTATTGGTACTTTCTTAGTGGTCTCCTTAAGCAATTTGGGCATTTCTACATACTTGTCTCTAGGTTCAATCCAACAAATTGGAGAATGACATCTTCTCCCATACAACGCTTCGTATGGTGCCATGCCAATGGATGAATGATAGCTATTATTGTAGGCAAATTCAATCAAGGGTAAATACTTATCCTAACTACCACCAAAGTCCAAGACACACATCCTTAGCATGTCCTCAAGTGTCTGAATTGCTCTTTCAGACTGGCCATCCATTTGAGGGTGAAATGCCATACTAAAATCTAGTTGTGTTCCTAATGCTTCTTGTAACTTCTGCCAGAACCTTGAGGTGAATTGGGCTCCTCGATCAGAGATGATAGAAATTGGCACTCCATGTAGTTTCATGATCTCATCTATATATAACTATGCATACTGAGCTACAGAATATATGGCCTTAACTCCTGGAAAATGGGCAGACTTTGTCAATTTATCTACTATGACCCATATAGAATCATGTCCTTTGGAGGTTCTAGGCAAACCAACAACGAAGTCCATAGTGATGTGCTCCCACTTCCATTCAGGTAGTCGAATCTCTTGTAGCAATCCTGAGGGTCACTGATGTTCATACTTGACTTGCTGGCAAGTTAGGTAGGATGCTACAAACTTAGCCATATCTTTCTTTAGTCCAGGCCACCAATAATTAGCTTTCACATCATGGTACATCTTGGTAGTTCTCGGATGAGCATAGTAAGCTGTCTGATGTGCCTCCTTCAATATCCTTTCCTTTAATCCATCCATATCAGGCACACATACTCTATTCTTACACTGTAAAATTCCATTGACTATCTCAAACTCAGAGTTCTTTCCTTCTCTCGTCTCATCCTTCAACTTCATCATGTATGGGTCCCTATCTTGTGAATCCCTTATTTCTTCCATTAACTTAGATCTTACTTGAAAATGAGCCAACAAAACTCTCGACCCTCCAATCTCCAATTTCAATACTTGATTAAACAATTCCTTTAGTTCCTTCACAATTGGCCTCTTTCTCACATCCATATGGGCTAGGCTTCCCATCAACTTCGACTCAAGGCATCTGCCACTACATTCGCCTTCCTGGGATGGTAGAGAATCTGACAGTCATAATCCTTTAATAGTTAAATCCATCTCCTTTGTCTTATATTGAGGTCTCTTTGGCTCAAGATGTACTGAAGACTCTTATGATCTATGTAGATCTCACACTTTGTCCCATACATGCAATGTCTCCAGATCTTTAGGGCGAACACTACTACAGCTACGTCTAAATCATGAGTAGGGTAATTCACTTCATGTCTCTTTAGTTGTC
Source organism: Reutealis trisperma (assembly GCA_947687605.1). Taxonomy (NCBI): domain Eukaryota; kingdom Viridiplantae; phylum Streptophyta; class Magnoliopsida; order Malpighiales; family Euphorbiaceae; genus Reutealis; species Reutealis trisperma. Next base: position 246,872 of record CANTUT010000235.1, on the reverse strand, counting down.
GTGATGCATACGCGATGACTTTACTATTTTGCATCAAAATACACCCAAGTCCTACTCTCGAAGTATCACAATAGATAGTGAATCCTTCTTCTCCTTCTAGTAATGTCAAAATTGGTGCCGATACCAAACACTCCTTGAGCTTCTGAAAACTCTTTTCACAGGACTCTTCCCAATTGTCGCAAGTGGGGATTTCATACTTAGTTTGACCATTTCATGGTCCAGATGATGAAAACTACCCATTTCCATGCTATCCTTTATGACTTTTGTTCTTATGCCTTCCCTTCTGGTCTCGTTCAACTTGTTCAGCTCTTTCCGCCTTGTATCTTTTCTCCATGACCTTAGCCTTATCTACGAGCTTGGCTAAGGCTGGAAATTCGATTGCTGCCAATGAATTGAATAGAGGCGTGATCAGTCCTCTAAGGAAATGATTGACACAACTTGCTTCAGTAGGAACGATGTTGACAGCGAATCGACTAAGTCAGTTAAACTCCTTAACATAATCTGACACGGACATTCCTGGCCTTTGCTTCAGTTGCTGGAACTGCAATGCCCTATCTTGCCTTTCTCCTTATGGCAAGAATTGATCCATTACTTCTTGCTTAAACTCTGCCCACGTAGGTGGTTCAGCCCCATAAAGTCATTCTTCAATACTCCTCTCATACCAGTACCAAGCTTTTTTATTGAGTTAGAGTCTTACCAACTCAATCACTTGAGCATCTGAGCAAGATAAACGACGAACTAGCTTATCCATCTCATCCAAAAATTCATGAGGGTCATCTCCTTCCTCACAACAAAAAGTAGACAGTTGCAGCTTCTTAAACTCTGCCACGGTCATTCCCTTGTCAGGTAGTCATTTCCTCTCTCTCCGAGTAGGTGTCACTACCACAGGTGGCGTAACTCCATTCCTTTCTTGAGTTGGCAGCGCTTCCCGCCTTTGAGCTCATAGCTCATCTAGTTCCTTGCGCAAATCTCTCATTTCTTTGTGCATGGCATGCACTTCTTGTGAAGATGCTTGCTCATTAGAGCCCATAGTCGGTGCCCTCGAGTTGGATCTTTCTTTTGATTGTATAGGTGCAGAGGCAACATTTGATGCGATGTCTGATATAACATCGTCGTTAGCCCTAACGGATTGGGCGACTGTGCGAACCTTCCTTTTAGGAGGCATTCTGTCTATCATAATAAGGGAATTTTGTACTAATCCCCTATCCTAACCCATTTAATCTCCCCTTATCCTAACACACATTATCATGCATTTACAATGTCACATCACTAAGCACATGTCATGTATTAATCGCATATCACATAGTTTCGCACATATCTCATATCATAATCATATAGCATATATCTCATAATATCACACTATAGCATAATAATGAAGGAAATCATCTCATCCTAGGTAACTAGGCAATCAAGGAAAATCATTCATATCATATAAAGTGCTATGCCGTTACGTCGATCATCATATCTACTCGACCTAGTTATCGTGTCCACCTCCAGAGCAATCAAATGTGACATGGTCACTGCTGCCACATCAGTAGCAAAGAAGATCTCTATCTTGATGGTGATTAGCTGAAGATGAAGACCTCACTGGCGATTAATCTCCTCTATGCTCAACAATCCCTGACTTGAGCTACTCCATATCCTCTCTTAGTGTATGAATCATAAACTTAAGATGTCCATTTTCCTCCTTCAAGTATGAATAGCTATCCTCCAATTTTTGAACCTTACTATATACCCAACCAGGGTCTAAGTGCTCCTCGGGGTCCTCCTCTTCATTAGGGGTCTTCTCTTTCATGAGGCGAATTATAGTTACAACTTTCTTGAGCAACTCTGGCCAAGTCCTCTTATAAGTCACACAGGGTGCCCTAGGTCGTGGTCCTCGAGCAGGCGTAATCTTCTTGATCATCTGTTAGAAGAATCATAAGGCAAGCAAACAATAACAAGGATTACTAAAATCTACTAAGATTTCATGAAACTATGCTAGCGATAGACTGCAAGTGACATAACAGGAAAATTCCTATGCGCCAGGATTTTACTTAAACAACTTATATAAAACAAGCCTAAACTAGACTTTTAAAAACTATGGCTCTGATACCACCTTTGTCACATCCCAACCATAGAGATATGACGATCCTAGAACATGGGGAGACATAAGGTCACCCACACCCATAGAACCTATTAACATATGAAAATCATGCCTAGGATCTTACCAAAACCTCTTACATTAACTCATTAAAAATGTTTAGATGAATACCATAATTGTGGAAGACCTAAGATAAATCATTACATATCAAATCCATAAGTATAAATCAACATTCCTAGAGCATCTAATGACAAGACTTCATGAAAAGAGTATTATTGATAACTCAGACAAGGAATTCCCCAAGCAAAGTAGAATGCTTGAGCCATCACCTTGCCTCCTCACATTTGCTCACCTGGAACCACACAAGGAAAAAGGGGTGAGATAGATGATCTCAATGAGTAAACAAAAATGCACATACATTATCACATATTCCTTTGAAAGGAAACACATAGCTTATAGACGTAGTTCATGATTTATAATTCATGAATCAGGTTGCAATTTTAGTAAGGATTCAATTTAGCAAGTTTGCAGAAATCACACTTATAACACATACTGAGTGAAGGCTATTGCTTTATCACTCGAACACATAGAGGAGAGGTGGCCTTATACCAAATTCCAACTCCTATCACATAGAAGGCATGAAGCTAATTAGGCCCCATGGCTAGAACTACCCCTTCTAGCTGAGGTGGATACACTACACCTATCCATTGGGTTAAGACCGTGTGGATAGGTTCTGATGATTACCCGCATCGGCATGAAGATTCTGCACAGAGGGTAAAGGTACCATAGCTAGAGCTATTGGTAAACACAATTAACAATATCACATAAGGCCACAATAACATGTAATTCAATAGCAATAGTGGTTTAGCTTTCAAACAATGATACAATGATAGTGTAGTTCTAGAAAGAATACAAGTTAGGGTGTTAATCACAAGAAGTTCTCAATGGATAAACAAACTAGTTTTGGACCAAATGTCCTTTGGCAACCCAAGCTTGACAAAGAAATCATATAACAATATTTAGAATAGAAAGAACTTGGGTTTCAATGTTCACAAAGGCTCACATAGCATGTTATCACATATTTGTAACATAACAAAATGTTACTTGCACTTGTAACATGAACATAGTGTTTACTCACCTTGGGGTTCCTTTGCTCCTAGTACATGTAGTCCCTTTTGCACTTCTAAAGCTCCTCAAACCCTAACATAATATTTGATTTAATACCTAGTATTTATTTACTCATGATGCTCCTATCCCATAACTACCCATGTACATATAGCATACACATACACTTAGAGTCCACACATAGGTGTACTCGTCACTTGCACATAGTACGTCGACTTAAAAGTCTTGCATACTTAGGCCTTATAGGCTCACATGAAAACACATTGCAACATATTAATAACTTTTTAAGGTCATCACAATATTATTACCTCAATATTAATTCACTTATCAATTATCTTAGTTCACTTTACACTTCCATACATGTCAACTTAACAATTAATCCTTCAAGCGTCATGCTTAACTCTTATGATCCCTTTCACTTCATTAACTCATAACCATATGTTCATCATCAATTCATCATAACATCCAGTTCCATATTTCTCAACCACATTTGCATTCTAATCACAATATAAGGTTAAGATGCCTTAAATATACCTTAAGTATACCATAATGCATTTAAGCTTGTCTAGGATCATACCTTCGACTAACATGAAATCTTATCATTTATTATACATACATACATGACAACAATCATCAAAACACATCAAATAAAATTTATAAACATTGGGACAAAAATGTTTATATAGGCCAAATGCATCATCAAGGTAAAAACCAAATTCTTTTTCTTTTTGTACTTTCCGTCTATTTCATAAATATGTAAAAACATGGTTTGAACCAAGATTTTTCATGTAAACATAACAAAAATCATTCTAGAATATAAATTCATAGGAATTGTCCACTATTGGTATTATTAATATATAAAAATTCAACCTTTTGCATTACAGAGCACAAAACCATAAGTTTTCTTGTTTTTGGTATTTTCCGGTCATCTCAGAAATATGCAAACAGGTTGTTTAAACCATTATTTTTCATTCAATCATTGAAAATATCAGTTTAGAACACATTCCTTCATGAATTGGTAGCCATAGATAGGGTTTATACAAAAAAAATTCCTAGTTCAAAAGCTTAGGTGAAAAATCATGAGTTTTCGTGCTTCTCGCGCATTTCGTTCATTTCAACGATAACCAGACACATGATTCAAATCATTATTTTTCATCTAAACAAAACAAATATCATATTAGAATACTTATTCATACAAATTGGTAGCCATATGATCATGCAAAAAAAAATTTTTCCAACTTTCAAATTCTAACACGAAAACCTTGAATTCCTTTGTTTTTCGTAACTTTTTGGTCATCGCAGAAATATACAGAAATATTATTTAATCCAATATTTTTCATCAAAAAAAATCAAAAATCAGTTTAGAATACAACCATGCACAAATTGCCTCCCCCCCCCCCCCCCCCTCTCATGATGTTTATGTAATAAAATTGTGATTTTAAGTTATAGAATTCAACTTCGGAGAAATCTTGCGGAAAGAATCGTGTTTTCGATAGAAAATAAATTTTCTCTCCAAAAAATTTACTCAAATAGAATTGAATCTGTAGAAATTAGTAATCAAATAGTTTAGAATAATTTTCCCATAATTTATTTCATAGAAATCAGTTTAAAAATCGAAATAGAATAAAAACATACGATTACGGTCACGAAATCGCGAAACAGTAAGGTGTTTTCAATATTTCGATAGAGAGAAATATTTTGAGAGAATTTCCGCCAAGATACAGAAAGAATAAGAGAATGGCTGCTGGAAACCCTTGTTTGGCCAAAATTTAGAATAAATATTAGGGTTCGAGTGGAATTTCCACTAATACCCTTAATGAATTAGGTTAGGAGGATTTTTGTGTAGTGGGCTTTTGGGTATTTGGGCTTTTTCTTTAAAATTTTCAGCTGAACATAATTAAAATAAAAAGAATATTTTTCTTATTAATTCTGGAACATTTCCCTCAAAAAATTCATTTTAAAATATTTTAAAAATACCCATAAAATTATTTTATGCTTAAAAATTGTCTTATGCATGAAAATTCATTTTATTTAAAATAAATTCTTTTATGCAAATGCACTTTTTGTAAATCATTTATTTCACCATAGCAATACATATTATGCATATTAAAATTAATTTAATATGCCACATACTCATCAATCACTTAGATCATAAATTTTCACCCAAGCACACACTTAACCTTATTAGTTCTAAATCAAGCAATTTATCATGAAAATTCCTAGGGTGGGTGTGGGTTGTTACAGGCTGTGGCTTAGGCTTATGGTCAGGTAGCAGGGGTTTTAGGGTTGCAAGTTCATAGCATGAGGTCCAAAGATTGAAGGTGATTTAGGTTTACATTTGAGGTGTGAGGTTTAAGCATTTGGTGTTTAGGGTAAGGCTAGGGCAAGGTGTTTGAGGTATATGGTTAAGGTGATGGTGTTTAGGATAAAGGTTAGGGTGAGGTGTTTGAGGTCAAGGCTAAGGAAATGAGGTTTTAGGCTCAAGGCTAGACTATTGGTGTTTAGGTTAAAGGCTAAGGTAATAGGGTAAGGTCTAGGGTTAGGGTATTGGTGTTTAGGTTAAAGGCTAAAGTAAAGGGGTAAGGTTTAGGGTGATTTTTTAAGGTTTGTGGGGGCAGAGGTGAATGGGATAGAGGTGAGTGTGTTTAAAATTGAGAAGGAAGGTGTTAGGATAAAAGTAAGTATATGACCCTCCTTCGGTTCAAGGTATAACCTAGACATAAGATGAATGCATGTTTTGTTATGCAATATGGATGCATGATATGCATGAGGAAAATATTTCATTAGAATGCAAAGATGCAAGGTTTTAATCATGGTGCAAATAACCTAAGGCTAGGATCTAAGTTCATTACATGAAAAGGTAAGGGTGGCTTGATTCGGGTACCCGTCACACTAGAGCAGTGATATATCTAACCACATGTGAGTCAAGCAGCCTCGCATAGGTTTAATAATACGTGCATACTCGTTACACCTTTGAAAGGGTCAAAGGATTCATCACGGGGTGGATGATTTCACTATCGATGAATAGACCCAAGGAGGGTTACCTACTTGATCCTACTCACTATCCATTGTTTTCCTAGAACTAGGTTGGATGGCAAAGAGCTTATGCAAGTGATGCACGCAAAGTCACAATCATATTAAAAGGCCAAACTCTTTTTAAACCAATTAGTAGTCCACTTATTTTTCCTTTTATTAAAAGAAAGTCACTCCCCAATGGAGTCGCCAACTGTGAGGCCTTACCTGAGCACCGGTCCGATCCGCTAAAGTGAATCAAAATGCTGATGTGGGAAAGAACTCACGTGGAAGCCCTCGAGCTTATCTTTGATAGGTTTGAAAATTATTTCTTAGAGTCGCTACCTTAATTTATTTTTATTTGGAAAAATATAAGGAAAAAACCCATTTGACTCCAATTATTACCTGAAGGAAAAAAGATTACTAACCTCAAAATCAAAGAGGATTCAGTGACTAGGTTTCCGATTTAATTTAACAAAATAAGTTTGGCCAAATAATATAAAAGTGACTTAAAATATATTTCATGAATAATTTAAAATGCATTAACAATTTATAATATGCATGATCATTGACTCCACATAATAAATACAAGTAATAGTCCAAAAGAAAGTTAACATTTTGAATAAAATCCCAAACATAGGGGATACCTCCTCTAGCCCTTATGGGTTCTAAAGAATTCACACATTCCCTAAACTAATCCTAATAATAAAGCAAAGAAACAAATGCAAAAGTAAGAGAAGAAGGTGATAGGGGGATAGTTGGTTAATTTTAATTAGATTCGATGCTTGAACCAGCATGTCTACATATCCCTTTAAATAGGAGTCAAAACCCATGCAGTTCTCCCTTCTTACAAAGGGGTTAGTTTAGCCTAGCCACTTTATCATGTTTTGATTGATTGATTAAAAGAGGGTTGAGTTAATTAATTAATTTAATTGATTACCGAGTTGATTAGCTAGCAACCTAGATGAATCAATTTAATTAACTTACTAAAAGAGACAAGGAAATTTAAACAACATAAAATTTAAAGGAAAAGAAGCTTACCTTCGATGGCAGGCAAGCGGTGGCTAGCCTCGGTGGGTGACGGATAGCCTTAGATGGCGAGCGGTGACTAGCCTTGGGCGGAGGGTGACAGCTAGCCTTAGGCAGTGGACATGAGCCTTAGGCAAGAGACTTGCCTCGAATAGGCAGGCAACGGAAAGCTTTAAACTAGTCGGGTAGGAATCAAAGAGAAACCCCCCAACAAGCTTTACGAAGCAAGGAGCAAATGTAAAGCAATTTTCTTAAAGTTATTGCTTTTCCAAGCTTTAAAAGTTGGTGTTTTATAGTGTAGAGAGGTCCTCTATATGTAGAGGGAGAGTTGAAGCATAGAAAACACAAATTTCCAATGTGGGATTGCAAAAATCAAATTTTTGCTAGAGTTACTGCAGAGGCCTTTGTAGCACTGCAGAGGTCTTTGTGGCATTGTTGCAGAGGTCTTTGTGATTAAGTAGAGGCCTTTGCAGTTCTGTAAAGACTTTTGTGGCAATGCCATATAGCTCTACTACAACGGGCCCGTTTTTGCCCGTTTTGCCTGTTTTGTTCTGTTCTTGCTCATTTCTTGTCCATTTTTCACGATTCTAATTGCATTGTACTAATTATTCAGTCCCTAATGATTGAAAAGGGTTTAAATGCCAAAAAGAAATATTTTATTTTTTCCATTTTGAGAGTTTTCAGCTTCTGAAGGTTTGTTTACTAAGTCTAAGTGCTTTTAAGGTTCAAATGCATACTGGAAGGTGCAAAATTAAGGGTTCACACAAGGCTATCCTTCCTTAAACTAAGCCCAACTAGCTATTTATTTAGGGCAATCAAGGGCAAGATCTCTAGGTCTTATTTTCTATAAAAATGCTTGAGTCACTAAAAGACCCAAATCATATGGCTCTCCATCATTCCTAAAATTTCATCCTGACTTCTATGCCAATCCAACTAAACCCAAAAAGCATTATCCCTAAAAGCCTTCCTAACCCAAATAATACACTCTTTCTTTTCCATGAAGCATTACAAAACAAAACAAAAAAGGAGGAAAAAAAGAGCAACAACAGCAAAGCTAAAGCCTTTAGCGAAACTAAAATCAATCAAAACTCTCAAAAATCTACATCACCCAAGTAATGTGCTAGAAGCCCATAACCCACTTTGAATCCCAATTTTCTTTGCAAAATAAAAACTATGCACATTTTTTAAAAGTCCTAACTTTAAAATCCAAGCCAATGGAGGAAACCTACCTCCTATTTCCAAAGCCCCAGCTCCTTGATGAAACTAAGCCATTTGAAGGGTCCCACTGTAAATTAAAATCAAGGCATACCCCTCTCATTTACTCAAAGAAAGACTGATTTCAAAAATCCAAGTGAACCTTCCAAATTTATCCAAGTCATTTATCCTTGCAATCAAAACCTTGTCATACCAAGACTATAACTAAGATTAATCAAATCCTAATGCTACCAACCAAGTTGTTCAAACATCTTTACAAAGCCAAAGCCAAATTGCAAAAGAAGTCCAAAGCCTAGACTACCTGATGAACTGACTAAGCAACCTAGCCAGGCCAAGAGCACAAAAAGAAATATTAGGCCACATAGAGTGAACTATAAATCTTTGTCATCTATGCAAACTTATAAATCTCCTCATAGCCACAAGCTTCCAAAATCAAACCAAGGGTAAACTATCGACACTACATTACCAAAACCAATCCTTTCGGCGATAGGACAGAACCAATAAGGATAAAAGATGACCCCCAATTATGACACACTAGCCACTTGAGGATTTTTCAGTGATAGGAACTTCTAATGGTCATATCGAGTACTTTTGGTGGCATTTTCTAATAATTACAGTGGCTAAGGAGTTATCTTAACTAGAGCACCAAATTGGAACTTGATCACTGGCTGGGGTTAACTAGAGAAAGAGATCTAAGAAATTGACCACTAACATCTTTTGGTCATTTTCTAGAGAAACAATGGCGCATAATGGCGAGTGACTATTATTTTTGGATTCTTGGCAAAGGTGAGCAAATGGCACAAGCACTAACCTTTAGACCACTATCCACAATGGTGCATGGCAAGATGACAGCGATGGCTTGAGCAACCTCAATCAAATAGCTTTGTTTCACCTTTTTAATGATGTTTGATCATAATTCAGTTGTATTCTAAGTGGGTACCCCTAAAATCCTTGATTTTGGCTGATTATGAATGAATTTGCAACTTTTTATGATATACATATGTAATACCCGAGGTTTCTCTACCCAACTATCAATAGTAATTATGACATTATAACATTCATATGCTGTGCCATTTAGGATTTTCAAAGCACTTCATGAACCATAGGAGTATCATAAGAAGTTAATTCTAAATGAATGATGTTACAATAAGTAAGGTGTCACGACCCATCTTTGAGCCATGATTGTCTTAGGGCATGGGGAGACTTAAGGTCACCTAAGCCTGTAGAATCCTCTTATAAGTTATTAAGTTCTAAAGAAAAACCACGCTACCCTAATCCCAAATCAGAACCCAAACAACCATTCTTTATCATTGATTACCATATCATTCCTCTATAAGATAAACATTTACCATTATTTTAGTTATAATCCATTCATACATGGCTTAAGTGCTTAGACTAAAATAAAATAATACCAAGCCATACACATACTATAAATATCCTAAATTACATCATTATTATAGACCTTAATAATCCATGTAGCTCTAGAGTGAAACTTTCAAAATATAACATAGTATATACAACATAACACCAAAATAGCAGTGCAATTTCTAAGCAGAGATGCAGAACTTGGAATTTACCTTGCTGCTCTATCAGTTAGTCCTGAAAATAAACAACTATGGGGTGAGACAAAGCTTAGTGAGTACAGAATAATATCAAAAGGTTAAACAATGGTGTATGCTTAAAAGTGATTCTTTTTAGCAATAGAGTAAAGTGGATAAAAAATTATTCTTATGAAACAATTTTCCCATATATATGTATCAAATATTATATCTTTCGCAGAACAATTCCTTTCTTGGAAACGGTGTGTTTCTCCCATAGTCAATCGAGTGGTGGCATATGCCTTGCTTACTCCCATATACCTCATCACACATACAACTAATCAGGCCATACATGCTGGGGACATTAAACCCTTCCCAATTAGGGTTCGGATATTCTTTACCCTATCCATGGGTCCATTACCATTATGCACAATGCCTGATGTATTGCCCCACATCATAGGGGTATTCTGCGTATCATGCTATCATTATAATGTTTTTCCTTTCTATACATGAAATAACTTAATGGATAATATATCAATAACAATTAGGTTTTCATCATTGATCACATTATAAGATCAAAAAAATATAGGCTCATTTGGCCAAGTGCCATAAAGGAATGTTTGATTCACTTTGGCTCAATAATCAAGAAAGTAAATAATGCTTGCTAAAGAATTGCAATGCATTCCAAATTGGAAATGAATTAACATTTATGCTTATATTTAAAGCTCAGGTTGAAAAATATTATTAAGTACTCACCTCCTACTCCTTAGCTCCTATATTGATAACTTAACACAAATTATAGTGAGGTTCCTCAGTATCTTGAGTAATACTTTTGCCTTTCGATTCTACAAATACATCCAAACAATGTACATCAATTTCTATTCCTTTAACTTTCTAACCAAACTCTATCTATTTCATATAAACATATCATCTACCCTTTGCTTACAAATGTCATGAGCTAACTCAATATCCTTCAAATATCCCCTATAACACAATTAAGGAAACACATACAACATTAACATCTAATTGCATTCTCAATGATTTTATTATAGGATCACGAATGAAGAAATTTATAAAAATGTTAATGGAATAATCTAGTAATAAGTCATGGACACTAGGACAACTATATCAATATGGCCAAAAATATAACTTCCCACGGGTGAAACCTCAGCCGTGCCTTCATCCGTGGGATGCTACTAGATGAATTTCTAAATCTTCCTTATCACACGACTGGAACCCCAGTGGTGGGGCCACCTATGTCTACCCAACTCCCTTTGATCTTCTCATGCTTTCTTTGTTACCTCTTACTTATTAAATCCCAAATTTCTCCCATTTTCATATTCCCTCATCTAACATGCAATCTAAGTCCTCCTTTAAATCCCTCCATCAAAATCAACCATAGAAATCAAAAGAAAAGTATATACTTGCTAACAACTTATCATTCTTAGGTTAGGAACAAGGAAAGAAACACTTAAACATAAAATCTTACCTTGAAATGCTTTAAATTTAGTCCTATGTTAAAGAACAAGTTGAGAGGTTTTAGCTTTTGGTGAGGATGTGATTTTGATGTTAGGTTACAAAAGAAAGGAATTTACATATTTTCACTTTATATGTAAATGAAATCAATGGTAGTGATTTAATCTCACAAGATCAATGGTCATATTTTGCTTAAAATGGATGGTTAAGATTGATCAAGATGGATGGTTAAGATTGCCTTTAGGTGTATGGTGACTTGGCACCATAATGATGATTTTCATAATCTCCAAAATGTATATGGACAAGGTGATGGGAAAGTGGATTAGCTTAGGTGTCAAAGTTGATAAAAGTCAACAAAGATGGCTATAATCCAAATGGTGACTAACCTCACCTAACCTCACCCTAACCCTTAGTTAACTTATTCTAACCTTAGTTAAGTTAAGTCCCACCAAATTTGGACCTTGGTGGGCTAGCCATTCCATGGGCTTGGGCCTTGAGTCTAAGGCTCATTAACAAGCCCGTCCGAACACATTTTCCGAACTTAAAAATTTTCCATAGCTTTTTCCTTTCCCTTTCACTTAGCATTTCAAATCCTACCTTCCCATATCATAATAAAGTCAAACTATGACATATTACCTTAAATTAACTCAATAAAATGCACATGAACATTCATACTTCATAAAGATACACAATCACGCACTTAGCATCAAAAAGGGTTTCTTCATCCCATCACTATATCATTAGTACTATGTTCATAAAAATTTATACTTCATTGTATATTATAACTCTAATAAGCTATGGAACCCTTGGGTATTACATAAGGAATACAATAAATTGTGATAAGTGAAAGCCAGATCAAGTATGACTTAACATAACTATATTAGTAATTTAATTGAGATATGAATTTAAAGTGCTAGTGAATGGGTGATGACATCTCCTAAGACATTGGGAGATGATAGTAGTGACATGAGAAGTTGAATTTAATTAAATTTATGATGGTGCAATGAAAGTCAAACTCAATTTGACTAAATGAGTCTATATGACTATATACATGTGTCTGATCTAGTGAACAAGATTTGTCTAGCAATGTCTAGAGTATGTAGTGATATTAGAATGTAAAAATATGCATAGTACAGTGAAAGAAATAAAATGGAAAATGCATGAAGTTACCAAGTTTGAAATGTGCATATATGGATTTGCTATTGGACTTTTGAACTCTAAGGCCTAAACCCAATAGATGGTAACCGGCCCATTGGGACCGAGAGTAAGTGAATATCCAAAACTTGTTAGCAAAATGGTTAGCCCAAGACTATAGATAAAGAATGTGTAGAGAAAGAGTTACAAGTTTGAATAATTAGCCATAAAGTTTGATGATTGATATTAGATATTGATGATTGAAGGGTCAAATAAGTTTTATATTATGTTAATTTGAGGAATCTTTGAATAATTTGAAGATTGGATGAGAAATTGATGATTTCCCCAAATTCTAAGGTTTATGGAAAATTGAGGATTTTGAGAAATTGGACTTGGATTTATAAAATTGAAGGAAAAATCAAGCTTGAGAATGGTGTCATATGATTTGTATAATGTGAATTTTGAAATTCAATGGATAGAAATGATTTTCCCTAAGATTAATGAACTAGGTTCATTTATGAAATTGATGATGGGGATAGTATTGACTCAATTAAATATTAGAAATTGCTTAAATTCATGTTACTCAAAGTTGAAATGTGAAATTAAGAGGAAAGGAATTATCCTTCCGAAAATGAATAGCTTTGATCACTTGGAGAACAACTAGGGAAAAAATTAAGTTTAGTAACAAGTATATGTATAATATATCTTGATATTAAAAGGTTACAAGTATATGTATAGAATATCTTGACTTTAAAAAGTGATAAGTTATGTTTTAATGAACAAGATAGAAATGTTAACAAGTTAAGCTAAATTAAACAAATGTTATAATGAGAAGGTAATTGACATATGATTAAAATGCAATGTGTAGAGTTTAAGGACAAGGACAAGAATATTGTCTAAGAGTATGAGGAGCATTACTAAGATCAGAGTTAAATGTAAATAGAAGCAAAGGAGTTCAAGGTGAGTACTTAATAATATAATATGCCTTGTAATATATGCTTTGAACCTTTATTATTCAAACCATAATTGTTGAAGTATCCCAATTCTTTGATAAGCTTAAATTGTTCATTGAATATTGAATCATTGTTATGATGCTTCTTGATTCCTTGATAAGCTTGAATCACTCATTGAATATTGAATCATTTCATATGATGCTTATTGATAACAATTGACTATTGTGAAGCTATCACACTGAATTCATAATGTGATCATTGAATTCCTTGACATGAACTTTATATGAACTTCCTATTAGCTACCTATTGATAAGCAGAAATCCCCTTCCGATACAGGGTAATACATCAGACCTTGTGCACTTGGTATAAGCCTATGGGTAGGGTGAGAGTACCCAACCTCTATTAGGGGGAACACCTAACTGTAAGACTTTATCAGTCTTATATAATGTGATATGTGTTAGTAAGCAAGGCCGCCACTATTGAATTTAAATGTGTGGGAAGCATCTTGCTCTCGAGAGAATGTTATTTCTGCTAAAGATATTGTTTCCATTTAAAATGAGAAATTGAACCATATTGACAACATTGATTGAAAATGTTTCATTACTATAAAGAACCCATCTTGAAAATAATCCTTGTAATCACCTTAAGTATTGTATTATTATGTACTCACTGAGCATTGTCTCAATCTTTAATGGTTTAAATTTTTCAGGCAAAGTCAACGAGTCGGCAAGGTAAATTCCAAGCCCATCCTTTTGCTTGGAAATTGCTCTATTCAGTCTCGGTATTATGACTCTTGATTATGAAGATCATTGTTAGAGCTCCATGGTTATCGAAGGCTAGCACTGATATGTCATAGGATGTATATAATGTGAATTGTATTACAATTGTTATTATAATAATGTATGAAGTATTAAATATGTGCTTAATGATATGAAATACAATTTCAGAAGTTCTACAAGTTGTGTTTGTAAATGATATTATGTGTTAACAAAAAGATGATAAGTAAGTGATAGGCAACAAGAAAGGTAATGATGTTACAATCTTAGGGATAAAGTTTAATATGATGAATGGTAAAAGTTTATTAGCTAAACAGGGTTCTACAGGTTCAGGTGACTTTATGTCTCCCTATGCCCTAGGACCGTCATAGCTTAAAAAGTGGGTCGTGATAGAAGTGGTATTAGAGCAAAGGTTTAAGTCTGTTTTAGACTTTATAAATGCTATGGGTTATAAGTTAAACCATGGAGCATAGGAATTCCTTCTTGTTATTTGAAGTATATCGATAAGTCTAAAACCGTGTTATCTGTAAAAGTCTAAGTTTCTAGTATTATCACATCCCAATTTCAAAGACATGATGGTCTTAGAATATGGGGAGACATAAGGTCACTCACGCCCATAGAACCTACTTATACTTGTACAAATACTGCCTAGGATCATACCAAAACCAACTTACATTAACTTAAATAAACCTTTTTTTTTTAAAAAAAAACCTTAAGTTGCGAAAGCTAAAAATATACTTTAGTACAAACCATAAGAAAATAATTATAGGACTCCAAATAAGTCACCAAATATAAAATTCCAAAAAAAATTAAGTTTCCATCAAGATAATTCCTGTAGCATCTAAGGACTTATTATAATATAGCATAATAGTAACTTTGACAAGGAAATTTTCCAAGCAGAGTAGGTTGTTTGAGCGATCACTTTGCATCCTCATAATGCTCACTTGGAACCACACAAGGAAGAAGGGTGAGATAGATGATCTCAATGAGTAAACACTAGGGCTTATACAATAAAACATATCTTTTAGAAAGGACTCATAGCATATAACTCATAGTTCATGATTCATAGTTTACAATTTAGAAAGGTTCGCGAAAATCACACTTATAACATATAACACATAGAGTGAAGGCTGTTGCCATAATCACTCAAAAACATAACACATAAAGTGAAGGCTATTGCCATAATCACTCGAACACATAACACATAGAGTGAAAGGCTATTGCCATAATCACTCGAACACATAGCCGATAATGTGAGGCCTCGCCCGAGCACTAGTCTGATCTGCCAAGGAATCGAAATGCTCTTCGAGAGAAACTCTATGATTGGAACTCACTGTGAATTCAGAAAATTGATTTTTGTATTTTGAAAGTCGAAAAGTGAGTCGCCACTTTAATTTATTTATTTTAATTAGGAAAATTAAAGAAAAACCCAAATTGATTGACTCTAAAAAAATGTTCGATTTATCCCAATGGAAAATGCACCAATCCACGAGTGACCAAAGAGGGCTCAGGGATCAGGTTTTGGTAATTACACATTGAGAAAATATGATTTTCTTTAGTTAGGCTAAAAAGTGCAAAATAACTCTTAAAAAGGAATTTTTGTGTACACATGAGCAGTAATATAATGATGCATGAAACAGATATATATGATAAGATGAAATGATAATTATAGATAAATAAGCAAAATAAATTCTATTTAATTATTACAAAGCAAAAACAATTAAAATAAAGAGGATCTTTCCTCTAACCCTTATGGGTACTAAGGAAAGCACACATTCCTCAACTAAGTTAATATAGAAATAGAAAATAAAGGATTAATATAAATAAATCAAAGTAAAAGAGAAAAAAAGTTAACAAAAAGATTTTGGAGTTGATGTCTTTCAGAATGGTAGCCTGCGTATCCTATTGAATAGGAATCAAACCCCATGCAGTTCTTCCTTTTTACGAAGGAGGGTTTTTGGAAAAGAGTGTTGGTTTGTTTATTAATTTAATTCTGATTCTTAAATTAAAAAATTTTAGATCTTTTCTGTTTTAGACCTAAAGAGAATTCTATATCTGAGTTTAGAATTTTGAAAATGGAAAGAAGATTATACCTTTGCTTTCCTTGATTTTAGGATGAACGGGGCGAGTTTAACTCCAGATCTAAGCTCCACCTTGGATTCGAAACCCTTCGAAATCTGAATCTTAATAACAAAAGATTAGCAAAATAGCGTGATGAAATGTATCAAAGAGAATTTTTATCCTTGGAATCCCCCCCAAATGAGCTGGAAGGAGGCTCTATTTATAGAGCTCGTAGGGGGTGTTGGCGGTACAGACGGTGGCATCGGCATATCACCGGCGGCACGGGCGGCACCAGCGACATGCCGGGCATCCGAGCGGCATGTTAATCATGCCGCTAGCTGCTAGCACCAATTTTATGCCACCTTGGATATGCCGCTCATACGGCGGCACAGAAGGCGTGCTGCCTAGAGCGGTGGCACGGTAGGCATGCTACCCAGGGCAGCAACGTGCCTATCATGCACTAGCTGGCTAGTTCGACCTGTTTCTTGCTTTTTCATTTATTTTGGATCCATTTCAGTCTAATTTAAGCTCGGTTTGATCCTGTGGGTTCATGACTGAAAAGTAGTTGACTAGAGGTGGAAGATTCAGGAAATTTATTTTTCAACGGGGCACTGCCCCCTTGACCCTTGCCCACTAATTGGCTAGCAGGACCGCCTTATACGTAGCACCCTATTCTTAGTAGGTGTTAAGCTGCAGCCGAATCAAGAGGTGCAAATTTGAGGGTTCACAGATAATTACTTGCATCAATATAAGATTACAGTTGATAATTACTTACATTAGTATGAGGATCACATAGCTGATGATTACTCGTATCAGTACGAGGACTTCTGCATAAAGGGTTAAGGGTACCATAGCTAGAGCTAATAATAATCACATATAATAATAATGTTTAAGGCAATAATAACATGTATCACAATAACAATAGCAATTTAACTTTTGAAAAAAAGATGCAATGATAGTGTAGTTCCAGAAAGAATGTAAGTTAAGGCAATAATCATAAAGGTATTTTCATTGGATAATCAAAATGATTTTGGACCAATTGTCCCTTGGCAACCCAAGCTTAACAAAGAAATCATAGAATTCATTTTAGAATAGAAGCAACTTGGGTTTAAAAATGTCAAAGGTACATATATCATGATAGCTTTCACTTATAACAAAATCATAATGTTTACTCACACTTATAATATGAACATAGTTTTTACTCACCTTGTGGTTCCTTTGCTCCTAGTACACATAGCCCTTTTTGAACCTCTAAAACTCCTCAAGCTCTAACATAATATTTCATTCAATACTTAGTATTTATTCAATCATGATGCTATCCTATCCCATAACTATCCCATGCACATATAACATTCACATACACTTAGAGTTGCACATAGATGTGCACTCATCACTTGCATATAACATGTTGACTTTAAAAGTCTTAGACCTTTAGCCTTTATAGGCTTACATGAAATCACATTATAAATCATACTAATACTTTTCTCAAGTCAAGCACAATGTCATGATCTTAATATCAATTCATCTTAGCAATCATCTTAGTACACTTAACACTTCCATACATGTCGACTTATCAATAGCCTTTCAAGTATCATTATTGTCTCTTATGACCAATTCATTTAATCAATCACTTCATAAATTCAAGATCATTAATCCATTAGCAAGTCATCATATAACCTACTTCCATATCATCCAATCACATGTACATTATAATCACAATATAAGGTTAAGATACCTTAGGTATACCTTAAGTATATAAAAGTGCCTCTAAGCTTATCTAAAGTCATTCCTTCAACCAACATGCACTTTAACCATTTATCATATATACATACATGTTAATAATCATTAAAATAACTCATATAAAAATTATAGACATTGAAATAAAAATCCCATGGTAGGCTGAATGCTCTATTAAAAGGAAAAACTGAATTTTCTTACTTTTCACGCTTTTCGTCTATTACAGTAATATGTAAAAACATGATTTGAACCAATATTTTTCATGTAATCAAAACAAAAATCATTTTAGAATATGTACATATAGGAATCGGCCCATATATACATTCATATGCATGAAAATTTCCAATTTTAAGTTCTAGGATGAAAAACCATGAGTTTTCTTGTTTTTGGTACTTTCTGGTCATTACAACAATATATAAACATGTGGTTTAAATCATTATTTTTCATTCAATCACAACAAATATCAGTTTAGAACATCAATATGTGCAAATCGGCAACCATGGATGCTTCTTATACATGAAAATTCTGAATTTAGGGTTTAGGGAGAAAATCATGAGTTTTCAAGCTTTCTGTTCATTACAGCGATATGCAAACACATGATTTAAATCGTTATTTTTCATCCAAACAAAACAAATATCATATTATAATTCCTCCATACACAAATTGGTAGCTATATACACATGAAATCATAGAATTTTCCAACTTTTAAGTTCTAATACAAAAACCTTGAATTTCTTTGTTTTCCAAAACTTTTCAATCATTACAGTAATATGCAAAAACATGAATTAATTCAATATTTTTTATCTAAACATATCAAAAATTAGTTTAGAATAGCAACATGTAAAAATCGCCCCCTTGGTAGTGTTTATGTATGAAAATTTCAATTTTGAGTTGTAGGAATCACCTTTGGAGAAATTGCATGGAGAGATAGGTGCTTTCGATAAAAAAAATTGATTTGTCTCTCAAGAAATCACCTAGCTCAAATTTTATTAGTAAACATTCAGTTCAAAATAATTTCTCTAAGATTAGTTTCATAAAAATCAAATAGCAAATTGAAAGAAAAAGAAAAACTTATAAAACGGTCGCGAAATCGCAAGTTTGAAAGGATTTTTATGAATTTAGATAGAGAGAAATATTTTAAGAGAATTTTTCTGCAAAACTAATGAAATAATAGAATGGTGGCTACTGGAATGAAAGACTGGCTGAAATTTAGTTAAATATTAGGGTTTTGGATGAAATTTCCAAGATTACCCTTAATAAGCTAGGTTATTAGTGTTTTTGTACAGTGGACTTTTGGGTATTTGAGTTTTTTAATTAATTTAGGGCTGATTATATATAGTTAAAAATTAAATATTTTTTCTTATTATTTTCATTAAAATTTCTCCCAAAACATTTATTTTAAAAATGTTTTAAAAAATGCTCATAAAATTATTTTATACTTAAAAATTATCTTTTTACATGAAATTTTATTTTATATAAAATAAATTATTTTATGCTAATGCACCTCAAATAAATCATTTATTTCACAATAATAACTCATATTAGGCATATTAAAATTAATTTAACATGCCATATACCCATAAATCACATCACATAAGAATTTTTATATAGTCACACAATTTGTCACAACAACCCTAAATTCAAATAATTTGTCACTAAAACTCCTAGATTAGATGTGGGTTGTTACAAGTATGATATATGCTATGTGCATAATGATTGTGAAAAGGGAATAATAATGTGATATGTGATATAACTGATATATGTGACTAAGCTATGTGTTATATGGAAATGGGATGATAAAGATGAACTATGTATATGAGAAAATGATAGTACATGTTAAAAGTGTGTAAGTGAATATGTGTATGTGACTAAATAGGAATAAATTTCCTATTATATTTAATTGTCAATTATATTTGATTTTATGAAATGTGAATAGTGACGCGAATAAATAATAAGTGTAATGGTTAGGATATGAGATATCCTAAAGCAAGTTACATAAGGATAGTGAGAGAATATGGGATTTATTTTAGACAAAGATTGGAGTTTTCTAATTAGAAATTGGCTCCCAAACAAATGAGAAGTTATGATTGAGATGGAGTACCAAATATGATAAGTTTGAGGCTTAAAGGTATTGAAAGTAATAAAATCATAAATTCTGAAAGTTGACACACCTAGTGACATGAGCGTGTCTCTGACCATGTAATTGTTGGAATTTGGCAAAAGTTAGACATGCCCTTCAACATGGGCATGTTCTTGGCCATGTAATTAATGGGAATAGACAGTAGCCAGACATAACTAGTGACACGAGCATGTCCCAGGCCGTGTCGGAACCTATAATTAGTTTTCAAAAACTTGTGAAATTTCTTCTTGTGGCTATGTTTGACACTATATATATTAGTCCCCTTTCATTTAGATTATTGTCATCAAGTATTGATATTCATCTTAAAGTCCTAATTTAAGTTATGAATCATTCTTAGACTCTTGGAATTGAGGCCAAGTTATCCTAACTAGCATTTTCATGAATTTCCTTCTTCATGTTCTTATGGTGAGATTATTGGAAAGGTAAATTAGATTGTAGTGTTATATGTTGTCTTGAATGTGTTATGAAAGATATCTAAGAGATAATGAATTGGTTCAAGATAGGTGGAAACAAATGATTGAATGATATATGTCGTTGCGAAATGATATGTTTATATGAAATTATAAGAGGTTATGAACCATTAAGGTTATAAAATGAAAAATAATACTCAATAGTAGTCAAGTGAGACTATAAATGGTTCATATAGATATTGTATATTAAGATATATATGAGATAGATCAAAGAAGGTGTTATTAAAATTATGGCCTAGATGCTATCTTACAGACTAAAACAACAAGAGAGGTAGAGATTTTTATGTTATATATGAGAATATCGAGTGTAGTCAAAGGAAGAATATTAATCTAGTATGATTTAAAGGAAGATCACCCATATTCAAAAGAGGAAGTGATCAATCGTGTATGTGCTAAGGTGACTTATAGAGAAGTTTTTAAGTCACTAAGAGAATAAAGTGGTAAGGACAATAAAGGACCAAAATGGAACATGATTTGATGTTGGATCATTCCAAAAGAAAGATGTATGAAATGTGTGATGACAAAATAGTATTTAAGAAGAAAGTGAAAGTAGATTTAACTTAAAAGGATAGATGTAAGCTAAAAGTAAACTAGTGTAAGAACATGATTGACTTTGACAAATGCCTTATATTGAGAATGAATTCACAATGAGAGAAATATTTATAAACTAAGAAAGGTATAAAACTGGATGATTATATGTTAAATAGAAATACAACTTGAATGGGGTAAAGCAAAGTAATGGAGATGTGGAAATATAAAAATAGTGGATGATAAGAGAAAGAGTATATTAGAAAATACCAAGATATTTGAAGTATGGAATTAAAGTGAACTAAAGGAAACAAAAGTTATGACAACAAAGGAGTTTATGAAGTCAATTGATTAGACAACTCTGATCCAAGCTAAGTGTTCTATGATGAAATTGAATTAATAATAAGATAGAATCAAATAAGTTAAGATAAAGTAACTCAACAAGGCAAAAGTGAGACAAATTGAGTTTTAAGATAGAAAGTTATGAAGAAAAGGAAATTATAGGTGTCAAAGAGAACATAATATAAGGAATATGATAAGATGGACACAAGACTCCATTGATAAGGATATGATTATAGAAAGGTAAATAGCGAAA